>BTPG01000005.1:217215513-217383013 GCA_036245525.1 Semisulcospira habei | reverse complement strand
CCTATAAAATCTTCGTTCGCGAAGTCAAGCCAAGAGAGAGAGAATATGAAGTCAAACGAGGAAGTGGGAATCAGAATCAGGCAAGCCATCGGGCCCTACGAAGACTTATTAGCCATTGTGAGAAAACGCAAACTGAAGTGGTATGGGCATGTCACGCGTTCAGCAGGGCTTGCCAAAACAATCCTGCAAGGCACTGTGCAAGGAGGACGAAGGAGAGGAAGACAGAGGAAAAGATGGGAGGACAATATCTCAGAGTGGACAGGACTGAAGCTGGGCGATACGCTGAGAATGGCAGAGAACAGAGAGGATTGGAGGGAGCTGGTTGCCAAGTCATCTGTGGTGCCCCAACGGTCGGCAAGACTACGGGATATAGCTAGATAGATAGATAGAATGTGAAGTAAAATGAACGATCATACGATACTGCACTTTTCATGGCGGTTTTGCCTAGACTAGACCAGGAAGTCAAATGAACGATCATACGATACTGCACTTTTCATGGCGGTTTTGCCTAGACTAGAATAGGAAGTCAAATGAACGATCATACAATACTGCACCTTACATGCCGGTTTTACCTAGACTAGAATAGGAAGTCAAATGAACGATCATACGATACTGCACGTTTCACGGCGGTTTTACCTAGACTAGACTAGGAAGTCAAATGAACGATCATACGATACTGCACTTTTCATGGCGGTTTTGCCTAGACTAGACCAGGAAGTCAAATGAACGATCATACGATACTGCACTTTTCATGGCGGTTTTGCCTAGACTAGAATAGGAAGTCAAATGAACGATCATACAATACTGCACTATACAAGGCGGTTTTAACTAGACTAGACTAGGAAGTCAAATGAACGATCATACGATACTGCACTTTTCATGGCGGTTTTGACTAGACTAGACCTTACCTCAATCCATACCGGATCGGTCGTCGCCCGGAACAAGGACCGCGCTTTCTGTCTTGCGCCAGGGCAGAGGTGTTAAGTATATTACTGGTGCACCATCACCATCAAAACTCCGTGCCAGAAACATCAGCATTGGTACTTCTAACGTCAGAACATTAAGAACGCCTGGAAAGGTAGAGGAACTGACACATGAAATGAACAGATACCATTGGACCATCCTAGGACTTTGAGAAGTACGATGGAAGAACCTTGGGGAAACATCAACCCAGGAAAACCACAAACTGTACTACAGTGGCAGAGAAGACAAACACGAACAGGGTGTCGGATTTCTCGTCCACAAAGACATCGTGAACACCGTCATGAGTTGTCAGCCAGTCTCCAGTAGGCTTATCACCATACGCTTGAGGGCAACTCCATTTAATATTACCATTGTACAAGTTCATGCCCCAACAACAGACTATGGCGATGAGGAAATAGAAGACTTCTATGACCAACTGCAAGAAGTTCTGGACCAGACCCCCAAGAAAAACATTCTTGTGGTGAAGGGAGACTGGAATGCCAAAATAGAAGAGGATGCTGCTAGGAACTGGAAAGGCACATGCGGACGCTACTGCAATGCAGAGACCAACGACAGAGGCTTAAGGCTCCTGAAATTTGCCAGTTCATGATCTAAAGCTGATGAACACGTTTGGCCCGCACAAAGCATCCAGAAGGTGGACATGGCACAGCCGGAACGGAGAGCACCATAACCAAATTGACTACATCATGGTGAAGAGACGCTTCCAAACCAGTGTGAACATTGCCAAGACAAGAAGTTTTCCAGGAGCAGACATTGGAAGCGACCATGACTTAATGATGATGACCTTCCGACTCCGCCTAAAGAAGGTCAACAAGCAGGGTCCCACCAGAATCAAGTATGACCTTGAGAAGCTGAAAGACCCAGAGGTAGCGGAAGCCTTTCAGGCAAAGATAGGAGGAAAATTTGCACCACTGCTACTTCCAGGTGCAGAAGACACGGACGTGGACACACTGATTGACACATTTAACACTGATGTAACCCAAACAGCCAGTGAGATCCTTGGCAAACACCGACAAGCAAAGAAACCTTGGGTTACAGCTGACATCTGTGTTCTATGTGACAAGCGTCGAGAATTAAAGAAAAAGAAATCAGAGGTAGAAGGAGCTAAACAATACAGGAAAATTAACCAGGATATCAAGAAAAGCATGGAAAAGGCAAAGAATAAGTGGATTGAAGATCAGTGTAAACACGTAGAAGAAAATCTGAACAAAAATAATAGCAAACAAAGCATACCAGTTGGTGAAAAACCTGACCAGTGTAAAACAAGGACGCTCCTTGATCATTCAAGATAGTGAAGGGAACTGTCTTACGGAAGACCAAGACATACTGAAGAGATGGACAGAGTACTGCTCAGAGTTGTACAACCACCGAGCTGCAGGGGACCCAGGCATACTTGTAAACCCAACCGTGACCAACAATGGCAACTATCCCATCTTCCAAGAAGAAGTAGAGGCTGCAGTGAAGTCGCTGAAAAAAGGAAGGCAGCAGAAGCAGACCACATCCCTGCAGAGCTAGTCCAAGAAGGGGGAGAAGACAGGATAATCGCCTTACTAACAATCTGCAATAAGATATGGCAGTCAGGGGATTGGCCCACACCATGGACCCAATCACTTATAATAACTCTCCCCCAAAAAGGCAACTTGCATCAATGCCAGAACTATCGCACGATCAGTCTTATATCCCACCCAAGCAAAGTCATGTTAAAGATCCTATTGAACAGGCTGAAGCCACAGGCAGAGGAAATCATAGCTGAGGAACAGGCAGGCTTCAGACCAGGGCGCAGCACATCTGAGCAGATCTTCAACCTGAGAGTTCTATGTGAGAGATACCCCCAGCACCAGCAGGACCTCTATCATGTCTTTGTGGATCACAAGAAAGCGTTTGACAGGGTGTGGCATGCAGTCCTTTGGTCCACCATGACGCTTTACAACATCAATGCAACCTGATCAAAGTCATAGCAAACCTTTACAACAAAGCCACTAGCGCAGTCTGCCTCAACGGCAAAATAGGAAAGTGGTTTAGGACTACAGTTGGAGTCAGACAAGGCTGCTTGCTCTCACCTACTCTTTTCAACATCTTCCTGGAAAGAATCATGACGGACGCTCTGAAAGATCATGAAGGAACTGTCAGTATTGGAGGCAGAACAATCACGAACTTGTGCTTCGCGGACGACATTGATGGCCTTGCAGAAACAGAGAAGGAGCTAGCTCAGCTGGTGGAAAAGCTGGTTAGTACAGCCATTGCATATGGGATGGAAATCAGTGCAGAGAAGACCAAACTGATGACCAATAACGCCAGTGGCATTGGCACTGAAATCATGGTTGGGGGCCAAAAACTGGAAACAGTTAAGAAATTCAAATACTTAGGAGCCATTGTGACAGATGAGGGATCAAAACCAGAAATACTGTCCAGGATTGCGCAGACAACAACAGCACTGACAAGATTGAAGACCATATGGAAGGACAGAAACATCACACTCTGCTCCAAGATCAGACTGATGCGCTCCTTAGTCATCTCAGTGTTCTTGTATGCCTGCGAGTCATGGACCCTCACAGCAGACCTTGAAAGGAGGATACAAGCCACTGAAATGAGATGTTTTGGAAGGCTGCTTGGCATTGCATACAGAGATCACATCACAAACGAGGAGTGGGAAGCAGAATCAGGCAAGCCATGGGGCCCTATGAAGACTTATTAGCCACTGTGAGAAAACGCAAACTGAAGTGGTATGGGCATGTCACGCGTTCAGCAGGGCTTGCCAAAACAATCCTGCAAGGCACTGTGCAAGGAGGACGAAGGAGAGGAAGACAGAGGAAAAGATGGGAGGACAATATCTCAGAGTGGACAGGACTGAAGCTGGGCGATACGCAGAGAATGGTAGAGAACAGAGAGGAATGGAGGGAGCTGGTTGCCAAGTCATCAGTGGTGCCCCAACGGTCGGCAAGACTATGGGATATAGATAGATAGATAGATAGATAGATAGATAGATAGATAGATAGATAGATAGATAGATAGATAGATAGATAGATAGATAGATAGATAGATAGATAGATAGATAGATAGATAGATAGATAGATAGATAGATAGATAGATAGATAGATAGATAGATAGATAGATAGATAGATAGATAGATAGAATAGACTATGAAGTTAAGTGAACGATCACACCCCTCAGCCGTCGACTTTCCATAGGGCTTACAAGGTTTTGTGTCAAACCACACAGCTCTAATCTGACTAATCTGTAAGTCGTCTGAAAAAGACAGATTTGTTTGGTGATCTTTCAATGTTGCGATGTTTAAAAAAAAACTGTTACAAAGTAACCATAAAAGAAATATTTTAATGATAACCATATGTTATCTCTTATTCGTGTATTACATCAGAACGCTCCTGACTGGTGCCTGTGTACGATTAGGAAGTTGTCTTGTGAAATTATAGACATGCCATTAAATGAGAAAGTTATCTTGTTGTGAATTGATAGACACGCCATTAAAATACCCATGTAAGCAAGATGTACCATAACTGCAAAATAAATTGAAATCATGACATTGTGTGTATTATATATTACGTTAGCCCTTGTAGCCCCAAGGTCTCATTTCTCACATTTTGATGTGTTGTCTAATGACTATGTATCAGTTGCAGGAGATGGATTGACCATGATAATTCAAGGGTAATGCCAGATTAGCGGCGCCAAGTTAATCTGGCACTACCCTTGAATTATCATGGTCAATCCATCTTCCTGCTGTAGGGACTCGGGGCTAAATGGGTTAACCCACACCTGATGGGCGTGTTTATACGTGTCTATATTCTTGTGCAGCCTCTGGTACTTGCCACAAAGCAGACTTTCGGTGTGGAAACGGCAGGTGCGTTTCACGAGGCTATCAGTGTGATGGACATGACGACTGTGGGGATGGTTCTGACGAGCATGGATGTCGTGAGTAGTGCTTAGCATGGATGTCGTGAGTAGTGCTTACATCTGCCTTAACCCCCTCACTGCCGGGACACGGCCAACAATTTAAGAGGTACAGACCCTGATGAGCCCCAACAGCTGCGGGTGTCATGAGAGTCTAGCCTCTTGCCTGTCTCAGTGTCACCTGCCGTGTTCAGGCAGACCGGGCGTCAGGCTTCCGTCATTTCAGTCTCCGATGGCTTCAGACGTGCGATCCCTGGCCGCTGCCTGTGCAGGGGTTGATAAGACCGTTATAGCTAACCCCTTCACTGGCAGGGGGACGCAGATTATGCTTTGGGAAATATCGTCAGTTCAACGTCAACGTTCACAAGGTACATGGAGACAGTGGGACTTTGCTTTGGGAATCGTTGTCAGTTCAAAGTTAACGTTCTACAAGGTATATGGAGACAGTGGGGTTTAAGCAAGAGGCATAGATCCCTAACAACTGCCGGGGCTGATGAGGATCTCTACCTCTTGCAGTCGGACTTTGTTCACTTGTGAAGGGGTTAAAGCTTGGGGCCAGAATAGCTTGACGCCATGACCACACTCCAAGCTGTTCTGTACCACCCTTGAGGAGTAATGTCCGGAGTAGATAAGAAATGCACCGCCAGAACAGCACCAACACAAACCACATGAAACAAGCAGAGATCCTCATCAGCCCCTGTGTCTGCCAGCATAGATCCTCATCAGCCCCTGAGAGATAAGAAAAGAGAGATTCCCAGAGCTTCCGAAGCTCAGGAGCCGAGCAGATACCCTAAAACTGTTCAATTTTAAACACAAACACTCGCAACGCTCTCAGGGCTAACATTCTCAGGAGAAGATCGGCCATAACTCGCAAGGTATTGATTTTTCCACCCGTGACTGCAGCCGACCTGCCTGCACTCAATAAAATATGCACCATGGCAAAAATCTCCAGAGCCATCAGCCGTAATGCACGCATGTTCTTTCAAAATGCACAGGTGATTACCTCATATGCACTCAATCCAAAAATTGTCCCCCACCATATGCTCAATGCTATCAAGGTGAACCCAGACGCATGCAAATTAGTGAATTGGACAAAGGACCCTTCCACCCCCCCCCCCCCACCCCCCACCCCCATTAGCTACCACAAAGCTATCACCCTTCCTGCGCGGACAACAAAACATGCATGGGGAATTGTTAACAAAATCAATCATCACTGCGACAGTCAGCAGCAGTCTGCTAATGCACATATCAATCAATACGGGCTTTTATCGTGTCTGGCACCCAAATAGTCTGCTAATGCACTGGTAATGCACTGGATCAATCACTTTAGACAGCCCTTAAGTGCCGGGCATTAGTTAAATTAAACAAAACCTTGCCAAAAACAAATCTAAATGAGTTTGCAGCCTGTTGGAAACAGAGAAACCCCTATTTGTGAGTTAGGCTGAGTGGTTTTGACTGCCGACTGTTATTTGCCGCACTTCAAAAGCAGCTTGACCAAACTTCTACAAAAAAGGCTACATCTGCAGGTTCTTTATAGTTACTTACAATAAGAACTTATTAATTACTTACTATAAGAACTTATTACTTACTTACAACAACTTGACTCCAGTCACAAGATACTGAGTCACATTTCACAAGATACAAAGACAAAAACTGTTATTTTTTCAAAAATATTCTGGCGGAGCCGTGGGCGTCAAATAGACAGGCAGCGTGTCATCTCTCTGTGAAGTGTATGACAAAAATATTGATTGATTACCAAAACAGATTTTTACTTCCCTAAAAGTCCTTGGAAGTTTTTCTGTGGTCTCCTTTACCTCTATCTTTTTTCCCTCCTCTAAAAAACTAGCCTTCAGTTCTTCAACATTTACAGGAGATTGACTACGCATTTTATTTTGTATTTCAGACTTTTGTTGTTTGTAATTATTTAAATCATCCTGCACTCTCTTAAATTCTTCATCGCTAATAAAATTATCTTCCAACGCTTTACTGATAATAAGTTTTATACTACTCAACTTTGCATTAGCAAGAGTACTCAATGCTTCATGTTTTTGTAACTTTGTATGAAATCTTTTGTTTATGGCTTCCAAACCAAAGCATGCCAATCCTCTGGCAATGCTAGCTCCTTCAAGGCCGACTCCAATTAAACTGCCAATTCCAGTTGATATCAAAACAATACCCCCTACAGATAATGCAGCTGACACTGCACCCACAGCCATAGATGTGTTTTGTACAGAATTGAAAACTGTCTTATACCTCCTTTTACATCTGGAGTATTTGGCCTCCTCTCCTTCCAAATATTTTAAGGCATCTGTAATATTTATTAATCGGCCGACTCCAATTAAACTGCCAATTCCAGTTGATATCAAAACAATACCCCCTACAGCCAAACACTTCCCCCATCCCCTGAAACACTTTGGGAACAACTGAAAACTGCTATTGCAAAATCCTCTGCAGAAGTCTTGGGTTTCGCCAGAAAGAAGAACAAAGACTGGTTTGACGAAAACGATGTAGAGATCCGGGAACACCTAGCAAAAAAAAAGAGCCGCCCATCAGGCCCACCTAGCCCAGCCTTCCTGCCCTGTGAAGAAGTCTGCCTTCCGCCTCGTCTGCAGCAGTCTCCAGCGCAAGCTCAGAGATCTCCAGAGGAAGCATTCGAGGAGTCATAGTTGGCTTCGGTAGAGGGCCCAGGACTCGGAACCATACAGCAGGGTGGTGAGGACCACAGCTCTGTACACGCTGATCTTGGTGCCTGTTTTCAGCTGTTGATTGTGCCACACCCCACGCCATGCTTGCCGAGGACTCCTTTCCAGGCTTCAGAGTCCTGGCCCACTCTGGCGTTGAAGTCGCCAAGGATGATGACTTTGTCGTCTGCAGGGGTACTCTGTAGGAGGCTGCGCAGGTCAGTGTAAAACTTGTCCTTTTCAGCAGGCTCTGCCAGGAGGGTTGGGGAGTACACACTTAGAAGGGTGACGTGCTGCTGGTGTCTCAGTGGGAGGCGCATGGACATGATGCGGTCTGAGTGGCCCGTTGGTAGGTTTTCCAGCTTAGTCGCAATGGATGTCTTGACCATGAAACCCACGCCTGAAAGCCGTCTTTCTGATGCAGGCCTGCCTGACCAGTAGAGGGTGTACCCAGCACCAAGTTCTTGGAGGCTGCCTTCGTCCGGAAGGCATACTTCGCTGAGCGCGGCGATGTCGATGTTTAACCTCCGCAATTCATGGGCAATGAGGGCGGAGCGACGTTCAGGGCGTCAGCTGTCTGCTTTGTCGAGCATGGTACGGACGTTCCAGCATGCTACGTTGAGTCCGGTCATGGTCGTCATGAGAGTGGATCCGTTATTCTTTCTTGTTTTTTGACCGCAGGAGAAGATGTCCGTTGACCGCAGCTAGCCAACTGGGGTTGCGAGGGGACGAGCTTTGGTTAGGCCACCTTTTCTAGGCCCCTCTCTGTGTGGAGCAAGCAGTGCTGTCCCTGTCCAACTATCGGGGAATTACCCTGCTGTCCATTGCTGGGAAAATCCTTGCAAGGCTGCTCCTGAATCGGCTGGTACCTGCCATCGCTAAAGACCAACTCCCAGAGGGCCAGTGTGGCTTCAGAGCAAACAGGAGCACCACCGATATGGTCTTTGTGCTGAGACAGCTACAGGAGAAGTGCCATGAGCAGAACAAAGGGCTGTACGTAACATTTGTCGACCTAACAAAAGCGTTCGACACTGTGAGCAGGCAAGGCATGTGGCAGATCCTGGAGCGACTTGGCTGTCCCCCAAAGTTCCTCAACATGATTGTCCAGCTACACGAGGACCAGCAAGGCCAGGTCAGACTCAACAATGACCTCTCAGAACCATTCCCTATTCTCAACGGCGTAAAGCAGGGCTGCGTGCTGGCACCGACCCTCTTCACCATCTTTTTTAGCATGATGTTGAAGCAGGCCACAGTGGACCTCGATGATGACGATGCAGTGTACATCAGGTATCATCTCGATGGCAGCCTGTTCAACCTCAGACGACTGCAGGCCCACACGAAAACCCTAGACCAACTGATTCGTGAGCTGTTTTTTGCTGATGATGCTGCCCTCGTTGCACACACAGAGAGAGCCCTGCAGCAAATCGTGACTTGCTTCGCAGATGCTGCCCAGCTCTTTGGACTCGAGGTCAGTCTGAAAAAGACAGAGGTCCTCCATCAGCCGGCACCCAAGACAGTGTATCGCCCTCCTCACATCACCATTGGCGAGTCTGAACTAAAGTCAGTGCACCAGTTTACTTACCTTGGCTGCGTTATCACGTCGGACGCCAAGCTGGACAAAGAGCTTGACAGCAGGCTGGCAAAAGCGAACAGCGCTTTCGGGCGACTTTTCAAGCAGGTGTGGCACAATCAACAGCTGTAAACAGGCACCAAGATCAGCGTGTACAGAGCTGTGGTCCTCACCACCCTGCTGTATGGTTCCGAGTCCTGGGCCCTCTACCGAAGCCAACTACGACTCCTCGAACGCTTCCACCAGCGCTGCCTGCGTACCATCCTGGGCATTCACTGGAGTGACTATGTCACCAACGTCGAGGTCCTTGAACAGGCTGAAACTGTGAGCATCGAGGCTTTGCTGCTGCGGACACAGCTCCGCTGGGCGGGGCATGTCTCCAGGATGGAGGATCATCGCCTACCAAAGATCACCCTGTTCGGCGAGCTTGCTACTGGACACCGTGACAGAGGGGCACCAAAGAAGAGATACAAAGACTGTCTCAAGAAGTCACTTAGTGCCTGCCAAATCGACCACCACCAGTGGTCTTTGCTTGCTGCGGACCGTGACACCTGGCGCTCCACCATTTACAAGGCAGCTGTCTCCTTTGAGGACTCTCACAGAGCTAGCCTTAAGGACAAGCGGTTCAGGAGAAAAAACAGAGATGCCGCAGCTCAGAACCCTGGCCATACCTTCCCCTGCAGCCACTGCGGTCGAACCTGCCTGTCTCGGATTGGCCTCCGCAGCCACTAACAAGCCTGCAGACATCGTGGGCAACTCCTATAAAATCTTCGTTCGCGAAGTCAAGCCAAGCCACCCCCTACAGATAATGCAGCTGAAACTGCACCCACAGCCATAGATGTGTTTTGAACAGAATTGAAAACTGTCTTATACCTCCTTTTACATCTGGAGTGTTTGGCCTCCTCTCCATCCAAATATTTTAATGCATCTGTAATATTTATTAATCGGAATGCATCTGCCTGTAATGTTTTATCCAGTGCAAATGGCACATGCGGATCAATCGACACAGACTCAAGCATCGGTAGTTGTGGATAGAAGTTTACCATTTTTTTTATTCACAAATATTTTTTATTTAATCAGTGATTACCTTTTGCAACTTGTCAAAGGTATACAATTTGCTGGCATAATAAAACGAAACAAGATCAATGTGTTCTAGTTTTATGAAAGTTAGAAAAACAAAAGTTATTTTGTCGACCAATATCTTGACAGCTGGAACACTGCTCAAAACTTCAATATCATCTACATTTTTTCTAATAGCAATAACAACTTTTGTTGCCTCTGTCAATGAGTCATCCCACGTAAGTTTGATTCCCTGTGTGATATCTGTTTCTTTGGCAGAAGTTACAGATGTCATGATAATTTCAAAAACTATTGTCGCTTCTCTAGCTATGGGAAAGTTTGCTGGCATAAATACAACTTTCGTATCTAATTTGCCTTTTCTATTTGTAAGAAGATACCGTCGTCTCTCATACTCTTCTACTTTCAGTTTATCTCTGCTATTGTTGTCTTGTGTAAAACTTGGAACAAGGCTTACAATCAACGGCCCAGAGTTAGCAACTTTCCTAAACACTAAGGCACCTTTATCATCAGTATATACAAAAGGACTAATAAATTCCAACTTTATGTCCCAGTCAATTGATGGTGACGGTGCAGGCACAAACGAAACCACCCACTCATTACCCACATGTATTAAGTTGTAAGGCACGATATTTACTGGAACAGGTACAGTGACATCACGCAGCTGACCAAGTTTAGGAATTGGTCTGTCTGTTCCATCCTTCATGTCATCAATTACTTTACGCTTGTACAATCCAACGGAAACAAGTTCAAGGCCATACACCTCTCTTACCTCACCTTCTTTATCAAAATCTTGCACATCAGCCAAATCTTTTAACTCTATTGATGGACAGGCAACTGGTATAATTCTCGGCTTTGGACCAGCACTCATTTTTTATAAACAAAAATAAAATTATTTAACTTCCAGCACAACACTAAAATCATGCATCACAACCGGTTTGTCATCTTGATTAGTTACAAATAAGCACAGTGATTTAAAGAAACTGGAACCTAATTTCTTAAACTGTAAATTAGGAAATCTAACAACCACACTTTCACAATAGGGAGCAGTTCCGGGCGGAAAGCATCAAAACAAAGTTGAAGGCTTTCCATTGTGTACATTTTCAGTTGTGTTTAGTTCATTCAAATGAACATTAAATACTGTGTGTACTGGCAAATTGACAGGATATCTTCCAGTTTCTTTTTGTTTATTTGGTTTCAATAGACCTTCGTCTGATAATGACCAATCCTCATCTGGATGTATTATTACTTGGCCTAAAAAACCAAGTAGCCTTACAAGCCTATCTGATAATGAATACTGACTACCTTTCGGAAATTCCAATGTAACAAGTAAGTTAGCCTGATTTATAGTTGCTTTAATTTTAAATTCATTTGGAAACCATTCAGCTAAAGTACAAAAGTCATAATACCCAGAGCGTAAAGCATCAATCTTCTTTCCACCATCAAGAGTTCCATATACAAAATAATTATCATCTGTTACATTAAACCACTTTACAGTGTAAAACATTTCATGGATAGCTACAGCCTTCAATCCCATTAGTTAACCACACTGGTTTGCTTGTGTCAAGATTTGTTAAGGTAATAACATTTTTATTATCTCATATAAAATAACATGATGGAATTTAAATCACCAACAAATGTCACTACAAACGCATTTCAATTTAATGTGGATGCCAAGTACAATGTCGCACCAACTTATGAACAGAAAATAATTCAACTAAATCAGCTTGATATTGCTGTAAATGAACAAGATCTATTTCAAGTCAAAGTACCTAACCCCTTTGATCATTACCTAAACCCTCCAATAACAGACAATGCTATTGCAAAAAAGTGGACATCTAGTCCATTACAGATGTTTCAAAACCAACTTAACTTTGCTATACTGTGTTCAACTACTGGCTGTGGTGTTTCATTTACAGACCATTTGAATCACTCAAACAAACTGATTAGGCCTGTCTACCATTTCCACACATATTACCAGTTAAGAAGAATACTGTCAGAACTGCATACCCCACTTCCCACTGAATCCAGTTTTAACAGGTATAACAACCCCATGGATATGAAAGCATTTGAACGCATCTGTAATGAGTTTAACATCAGTCCCCGGTATGACTTTGCTCAAAAACTTGATGATCACAATGGCATGGGTACATTGTATTACGCTATGAGTCACAGACAATACCCCCAAGATTACTACCCTGGTTAGACGTCATTCTCATCAAAATCACAAGTCTGGTTGGGTTCAATAGAACAGAAGCAGACTAATGCCTGGACCACATTTATCTTAGACAAGAGTGACGGATTTACTCAAGCGGGAGTCGACTGCGTAAATGAGTCTATCAGAACATATGTGTGGTGTTTACTAGATGCACAATCACTAACAAAATCAAACAGTTTAAACGGGAGTGGAAAATTTGAAGCACAAAAAGGTTTCTGGCAAACCTAGAAGACTCAATCAATTCAACAGTAGATCTCCCATCAAGCATACAATGCTATCAAGATGTCCTCAAATATGCCAGATCAAAAGTTGACTTTGTAGTTGGCATCGGGCTATACATGCTACCATCAGATCTTCAATTACAAATGGGGACAATAACAAATTATAATAATGAAATCATTGTTGCTGGTGTTGGTCAAAAATTAGGACTCAACCAATCTGTGAACTTAGGAGCAACAACCACACATTTACAGTCAATAAAACCATTATCAGCACCCGTACAGGCAGTAACGCCAGTAATGTCATTAACAGCCCCAGCCCCAGCACCCACACCTGCACTGGCACTAGCACCAGTACCAGTACCGGTAAACACACATGAGTCAGAGAGAACTGCATTGGTAATAGGCCTCACTGGATTAGGTATATTACTTCTTTATCTGTTTCATTAAATAACCCACCATTAACCCTCCTACTGTCACCAAAAAGATAAACACATGCTCTGCCATAAACCCAACTATCTTTGCTGCAGTATTGATCAGCCAAATGACAACTGTACCTATTATGCCAGGCAATGCATCCATTGCTTTTACAGCCAATTTCTTAAGCAAGTCTGATATATGTGACAACTGTTTTTTTTTTACCCATGACTGTAAATCTTTTGGGTCTGACGGAACAGGTGGGGCTGGTGGACTTGGTGGAGGAGCACCACCCCCCGGAGACAGCCAATACAACAGTACTGATAATAAATCCAAGAGCAGTAATTAAACTCGCAATAGTTATACCCTGCTCTCTAGAAAGTGTTTTCAATCTCTCAGCCAATGTTGTGTCTTCGTGAAGTATTTTCTGAATAGTTTCCCTAATCCTGTTGACCTGTGTTTTCAGTTTTTCTCTTCCAATACTAATCGCTTCTAACCGTCCTGATCTTTCTATATGCAAATCATTTAATCTGTGTTGTATTCTTTCTTTCATTTCTGTGTCAAGATTCTCCTCATCTGGTGTTGCCAGTTTGTTTTTTTCTCTTTCTATTTGATTATCAAGCTCACCCAGTTTGCTACATTGTTTACCATCTCACCTCTGATTGTCTGCAGTGATTTATCCAAACCCATTATCTCCCGCATTGACAAAGGTGGGTCATCTATTGTTTTCATTACATCATCAGTAAATGAGGTTTCTTGTATTACCATGTTTGCTATTTCTGGTAGTCTTTTAACTTCAGTCATTTCAATTTCTTGTCCTGTTGGTAATCTTGTTTGCGTGTCATGAAGCACAGTAACAAGTCTCAGTGGTAACTTCTTACTAGTACCAAAACCAAGGTAACGCTGCAGTGCTGCCTCACCACCGACATCAGTTTTTATTGTACTTAAAGATCTAAACTTAGCAGGATTGTTTTTATGTGTTAGATGTAATTTACCTCTGTCTGTATTTACAAATAAGTGACCTTTATCATATTCAAACTGATTAGGATCTATTACATCTGGGCACACACCAACACTGTCATAAAATGAGTTTACTTTGTCTTTTAACAGTTTGTGATACATACTACTAGCAGTTACAGTCATATCTGTTGCACTAATATCATAGTCATTCATGTCATCCATTTCAATATCTTCATGATTAAATCATCCCTCTGCCATTGCTTTTATTAACTTAATATTTTTGATTTTTGCATAATAAAATGACACAGTCCTACGGATCAAAGTTAGACCCGTACAAAAAACTATGTGAGCCTCTTGGTGTTAAGGGCATTAGACAATCAATCGTCATCACAAATAATCCAAGTACCATAGACCAGAACCAAACACTCACAGTCAAGTTTCCAAACCTGGGTCCCAATGATGTTATTGTTCCCAGCACTGCCCGTCTTGCATTTAATATTGAACTTTCATCAGAATCAGATGCAAACAGAACACTGGTTGACAATCTTGGCAGAGCAATTATTAAGACCATCAAAGTAAAATTTGAAGGACAGGAAGTGTTTAGTCTTGATGATGCTGATGTGTTCTACTGTTACAAAGACCTTTGGCTTACATGAGAAGAAAGAGAAGACCATGTTTACCAAGGCATACAGTCTGCTAACGTTCCTAAACTTAGAATCGATGCGGGTGACAATCAACATCTGCGATTGAGGACGTTATATTAGCAGATACATATGGTAATAGATTTTACATTCCACTTTAATTTGAAATCCTCACAACACACTTGCCTTATTACCAAGGAGCAGTGAATGACCATCTGCGTTTTGAACTAACCTTTAATGACTTTGCAAAAGTTATCAAAACAACTGACCCAGACGCGACATACAAGATCTCAAACATTTCCTTGGAATATGAAATTGTCACACACACTGAACTTGCCAGACTAATTCAAAATCAATATCAGTCAAGACTTCCAATTTATTATGACCGCGTGATTAGACACAGTACAATACCCAAAGACAAAGGCGATACAATGTGGAACATAAACCTTAACACACCTGCCAGGTCACTGAAAGGTATACTGATGTTGTTTATTGAACCAAAAAATCCATTCAATCGAGAGTCTGAAAAGTTTTACAATCCAAAGATTACACATTTGTCTTGTACGATTGAGGGTCATCCAAATCAAGTGTACGCTTCGGGTATGCAGCCTTATCAACACTATGACGAGATCACAAAATGGGCGGGTGGAAGACTTAGAGAAAAACTGGCAAACAAGGCGTGTAAAGATCTACATCTGTATGACGTAAGAATTGGTCAATACCTGACAGAAAAATATGCACTGTGGTTAGATCTACGCAGTACAGATGATGATTACGTACATGGGTCAGGACGAACTGTTGAAAATGGCAGTGATTGAATTACAATTCAGATACAAAAAAAGACTGAAACAGGAGGAGCCATAAATATTTATTTGTATCTGATTTATGATGCACAACTCAATATTGTTGAAAGCAGACTAAGTGGACACTTGTATTAAAATTATATTCTGTATTAAAATGAACTTGCTGACACTCGACCCACACTGTGGCTTGTTTTGTGGCGCCACAGGCTGTGGTAAAACTGAATTTGTACATTTGTACTTGATGTCTTACAAACAAGATAACCCACCATTTCAAAACCATTGTAATATTTTGTCCTACTATCAAACACAACAAAGCTTATCACAACCGTTTATTCATTTGGACTGACAACAACATTTATTTAGTTGACCCTGAGAAAAAAACTGAATGACTACCTGCTGTATTTTTACAAGCAATTTGAAGGACAGCCAACTATGTTTATTGTTGATGACTGTTCTGCAGGAAAAGATATTGTCAAGAAGAGAACCACACTGGCAGAACTGGCCTTTAGAGGCAGGCATGCCAACATAAGTGTTTGGATTCTCACTCAAAAATATAATGCTATACTGAAAGATTTTCGAGAACAGTTAAAGTTTATCTGTTTGTTATACTGTAAGGGTCTATTCTACTCTATGGCTGTGAGACTTGGACACTGCTTGCAGACTCAGAAAAGAAAATCCAGGCCTTTGAGAACAAGTGCCTGAGGAAGTTGCTCCGCATCTCGTACCGCGAGCACAAGACCAACAAATATGTACGGAGCATCGTCACTTCCCTGGTGGGCCCACATGAACCCCTTCTAGCAACCGTGAAATGGCGCAAGCTTGCTTGGTTTGGCCACGTGACCCGACAAACCACCTTGTCCAAGACTATCCTCCAAGGCACTCTCGAAGGAAGTCGTCGGCGAGGTCGTCAGAGAAAGAGTTGGGTCGCAAACATAAAAGAATGGACCGAACTCGAGATGCCAGACTTGCTTGCCACCGCCCAAAATAGAACTCAGTGGAGAGCACTGTCTGTTGCTGCTGCCTTTCAGTCCCCCCAACGCCCAGTTCGGGCAAGGGACTTATGATGATGATGATGATACTGTAAGGATCGTGACAGCTTTGAAGACTGTCTCAGAGAGAATGACGTCATACCAAATAAGCATGAAAGAGACATTGTGAAAAATAAACTGAAATCAACTAAGCATCTAAAGCTTATCTTAAAGACAGATCAGCCCAGAGGGTATGGATTAGTGAATTAATGTATACTTTTGTTTTGTCCATAAAAAATGACAGACAGACAAATCATTGATATCACTTTAATCAGATAAGAACACCTCCCAAACAGCCTGACATAAACCTCTCAGTGCCATCAGGAATATCATCATCATCATCAGGAATATATCTGTCATATAATGTGTCTTTGGATTATGTGATGAGCATCCAGATGTGGAGAGTTTGACAGTTGATTTTAGGACACCCACCTTAAGAGTTAAAGACAACAAATGGTTTGAGACACTTTGTGAACAAATATTTCAACAATTACACAAACTAAATGTTTATATTAACAGTGTTACAGTTAATAAAGTGGTATTACACAAAGTGTAATTTTTTCTATTATTATTGTTTCCGTCAAATAAAAATGACGGACAATGCTCAAGGTTTAAGAAACGTGTTTCACACAACAGACTGGCCTATATCAAACACTTACAATGTCTATGAATCGATAGAAAACTCTTTTTCTGTCATACAAGATAATCTTCTTACAGGCAGTGTAAAGATTCAGATTGTTGCTAAAATAGAATTTACTAGGGTAGACGGTGAAGTGATTGTATCATATATCTCGACAAGACAACACATAATTAACACAAGAAGAGAATTAGAAAACGTGTTTAGACAAAGACTATTGCCTGACTTTCTTGAAGCAATTGACAGTGCAAAAATAAAGGGGTCTGGTTAGCATGAAGGTCATGTTCATGAACTACAGTTAAAACAGTCAAGGTATCATCCTATATTAGGTAAATCATGGATACCACTGCCAACAGAGTTGCAAACAAAAAGGTTGTCATCAATATACAGAACAATGATAATTTTTGTTTTATGTGGTGTGTGCTTGCTAAACTACACTTTGTAAAAACAAGACCTGATCACGTATCTAACTACACTAAATTTGCAAACGAACTTAATTTCAGTGGCATAGATTTTCCTGTTAAGGTAGAAGACATAAACTTGTTTGAACAATTAAATCCTGGTATATCTGTGAATGTGTTTGTGCGGGATAATGACTCTGTTGACAAGTTACAACCCATTAGAGTATCACCACTTGCCCCCACCTACGGGCAGTCAGAAGATAAACATGTTGACCTGTTATTAATCGGTGATCACTACACAATTATCAGAAGTATGTCACGTATAATTCATAATCATGTATCAAAACACAATGGCAACAGGAAGTGTGTAAAAGATGTTTACAAAGGTTTTCTTCTATAAACGTGGCACACAAACATGTTTTACATTGTAGGTCTGCTGATGATATACAAACAATACTTAAGTATCCAGATCCTGGTAGTCAAGTATATTTTAAAAACTAAAAACTATGGGAATCAGCAAAAGCTGCCATTTGCAGTGTAAGCTGATTTTGACTCACTGATTGTACCGTATGATGGTCCTGTTCCAGAATCATTACCAAAGACAGTAAAACTAAGTGACCAAGTAGTGTGTTCTTTTGGTTATATTCTTGTTAGGTCAGACGTTCAGCATACCGAGCCTGTTATCTACAGGGGTGAAAATGCAGCATGCCTGTTTTTAACAGAAATGAGGCAACTGTATAGTCAGGTAGTACATTATCTAGAAAATAATCAGATGCCTTTGGTGATGACAGAAGAAGATAAACTAAATTTTGATAAATCTGTGATGTGTTGGATTTGTGAAAAACTTCTGGGTGATGATAAAGTTTGTGACCATGATCATATAACTGGATGATACAGAGGTGCCGCACATCACAAATGTAACTTGTTATTATCCCAAGACATACAAGTTGCCAATCTTTTTCCACAATCTCAAAGGAAATGATTCACATATTATCATGCATGCTGTAGATGAGTCTTACAAAAAAATTAGTTGCATTGCACAGACAACTGAAAAAAATTTGACTTTTAGGTTGGACAACAAATTAGTGTTTTATGACTCAGTGCAACATTTGTCTTTAGGTCTTGCTAGTCTGGCAGTAGACTGACTGAGTATCCAATAACAAGTAAATATTTTGAGCCAGACTTAATTAAGAAAGGAGTGTATCCGTATGAGTACATCAGTGACTGGGTTGTGTTTGAGGAAAGGACTGCCACCAAAAGAGAAATTTTATTCTACACTTAATGGTAAAGGTATTTCTGACTCTGATTATCAACATGCACTTGATGCGTGGGATACATTAGGGTGTCAAATGATTGGTGACTACCATGACTAGTACTTAAAGGCTGACGTTTGTTTGCTAGCAGACGTATTTGAAAGTTACCGAGAAAAGGGTTTGTTACACTACAGTCTTGACCCGGCATGTTACATAACTAGTCCTGGCATGACATGGGATGCATTTTTGAAATCCAGTAAGATATTTATTGAACGCGGATTGAGGGGTGGCATGAGTATAGCCGCAAACAATTACGCCAGAGCAAATAATAAATATCTTGACACCCCGGACTATGACCCCAAGGGGTCAAGGTCATTCATTATGTACGTAGACGCAAACAATTTGTACAGATTCGCGATGTGTGAGTTATTGCCCTTGAAAAACTTTTGTCTGTATGATTTGTCACAGTGTGACATAACAGAGTTAACAAACAATATTATGAATCATGACCGGAATGATGCGGAGGGTTGGATCTTTGAAGTCGACCTGGAGTACCCACACCATCTACATGATTACCACAATGATTATCCATTACCTGTTGAGAAAATGTCTTTGACGGGAAAAAAAGAAGACACTAAACTTGTGCCAAATTTGAATGACAAATTCAATTACGTTTGCCACTATCGTTTGCTGCAGTTTTACATCAGACATGGGTTAGTTCTAAAGAAAGTTCACAGAGGTATTCAATTTGATCAGAGTGCTTTCACGAAAGATTACATAATGAAGAACACAACATTGCATGCGAGAGATGGCAACACTGCATTTGACAAAGACTTCTTTAAGCTTATGAACAATGCCTGTTTTGGTAAGACTATGGAAAATCCTCATCACAGCAAAGATGTAAGACTAGTAACAACTGAATCGGGTGCAATTAAACTTACAGGCAAGCCACAGTATACAGGGTACAAAGAGTTTCATTCATCATTGTATGCAGTGTCACTCAAAAAAAAAAGATTGTTAAACTGGACAAACCAGTATTCATTGGTATGGCAATTCTTGAGTTGTCAAAACTGTTGATGCTTGAATTTTATTATGATTACTTTAAACCAAAGTATCTTGACTGTCATTTGCTATACACTGACACTGACTCTATGATCATTGATGTGCCTACTGAAGACTTTTACGAAGACATGAAAACAGAGTTACACATGTATGACACGTCTGATTATCCAAAAGATCACCCATTGTTTTGCTTGGCTTGACTTCGCGAACGAAGATTCTATAGGAGTTGCCCACGACGTCTGCAGGCTTGTTCGTGGCTGTGGAGGCCAATCCGAGACAGGCAGGTTCGACCGCATTGGCTGCAGGGGAAGGTATGGCCAGGGTTCTGAGCTGCAGCATCTCTGTTTTTTTCTCCTGAGCCGCTTGTCCTTAAGGCTAGCTCTGTGAGAGTCCTCAAAGGAGACAGCTGCCTTGTAAATGGTGGAGCGCCAGGTGTCACGGTCCGCAGCAAGCGAAGACCACTGGTGGTGGTCGATTTGGCAGGCACTAAGTGACTTCTTGAGACAGTCTTTGTATCTCTTCTTTGGTGCCCCTCTGTCACGGTGTCCAGTAGCAAGCTCGCCGAACAGGGTGATCTTTGGTAGGCGATGATCCTCCATCCTGGAGACATGCCCCGCCCAGCGGAGCTGTGTCCGCAGCAGCAAAGCCTCGATGCTCACAGTTTCAGCCTGTTCAAGGACCTCGATGTTGGTGACATAGTCACTCCAGTGAATGCCCAGGATGGTACGCAGGCACCCATTGTACAGCACACAAAACAAGAAGGTGCCTGGTAAGTTTAAGGATGAACTGAATGGTGTGCCAATAGTTGAGTATGTTGCACTGAGATCAAAAACGTATTCTATACTGCACCAAAAAGGTAGTCAGTCCAAAGCCAAAGGAATAAAAAAAATAGCGATAAAAAATAAAGACATTCATCATGAACATTACAAGCAAGTATTAGATGGGCATTAATGCCTGATTATCCAAACAAGTCACTGAGATCAAACAAACATAATCTTGAAATGATCCAAACACATACAAAGTCACTTGCATTTGGGGACACAAAACGAGTTTTTCATAGCAAGGAGAAGTCTTATGCACCTGGGCATTACAGGCTTAAGTTATCTGAAGACATTTGTGATGAACTGATTGATGAGTTAGTTGGTGAAATGAGTAACAGTGTCTGGGGGAATAATCTGTAATTCTTCTCTGACAAACGCCCTCTGTGGGGCAGGTTCATACAGGTAATATATCGGTGGACTGCCAGGGACTATTTTTTTAATGTTGTGTACAGACATAGACCAGATGGGGTTAGTTGCTTTGCGTCTGACGTCATTCTCAGCCTCTCCACGTTGATATAAATATCTTACTTGTTTTGTAAATAAGCTTGTGTCTGGTGCTTTTGTTTTTATTTCTGGCCCTGACGCCGGGGGTATTGATTTCAATTTAATAGCATCAGCAGGCTTTACATGGCCTTCATTATTCCTTGCTTTTATTACAGATGGTAATCTCTTAACCCACTCAGTGTTACGTGTGTCATGCATGAGTTCTTTAGAATACTGGTAACTGAAAAGTCTCTCTGATAACTGTTTGTTAAAGTTTTCTACAATTGCCTGTGATCTGTGCACACCTGGAGTGCTGCGTCTAACCAGTACACCGCGCTTTGCAAATAATTGATTAACTGCACCTTTAAATTCAGATCCGTCATCAACCTGCACGAGTCTGGGGAATTTAAAAGGGTCTTGACTATATATCTTTGTTAATACAGTGGCTACTGTTGAGGCATTTTTGTCAGTTATGGGTTCGGCGTCCTTGTACCTTGAAGCAATGTCAACGACAGTCAATGCATACTTGTATCGTTTTTTTCTTATTATGTCATGGGGTAGAAACAGAAGGTCCATTTGTTGGGTGTCATTAGGGGTAGTGTTTTCAAAATGTGGTCTAGATATTTTTCTTGGCACAGGGAGATATATCTGCCAAATTGCTTGTCTTTGCAGCCAATGTTTTATTTGGTCAAGTGTTACATCATTACCCACAGCTGCATGTAATTTTTCTAATGCAGTTTTTCCTTTCCAGGAGCCAGTTGGAGAGTAATATATTTTTGATAACTTAGCGTCGGTAATTTTTCTAGCAATAAAAACTCCTGTGAAATAAACAAATGTCATTCCCACTAAAACAAAGATTATTTCTCCATTTCTTTGTTGTGTGCTGGGTTGATAGTAGTCACTAAGTTTTGGCTGTGAAATGGTCATGTCTTCACCCATGACAAGAAAATATTCCCTGATTGCGTCATTGACATTAGAAAATGTATGCTGTGCGTGACCTTCAAGTCTGAGTTTTTCTTTGATAAAATCAAGTTTTTCAATTCTTTGCTTTTCGTATTCTTGCTGGGCTTGTGCCAGTTTTTCTGACACCTCATTATGTCACTTTAATTCTTCTGCAGATTCCTCTCTACCCATTTTTTAAAAAAAGATAGTTTGATGCACTAAATGCCAATGTGTTAACAACTGCACCACCAACAATAACAGCTAGTGTCGCCATATTATTTTTATTTACATAGATATATTTTCAGGAATAATTCCTTGTTTGACAAGAAAGTCTTTTGTGGCAATTGACACTGTGACAATCATGATTAATTTAGCACTGTCTTCAAAATCTAATCTGCCGATTTCATTTTGAGGAGACTTTTTTCCAACATAGGGTAAGCAACAGCTAGTCCGCTTATCACGGCAGAGTGATAGACAAGGTTCATTAAGTTTTTTGTTTTGCTCATTTTCTTAGGCAATAAAATTAAAATAATATTTTATTCACTGCATATGAAATGGGTCGACAACTTTTGGTATTACTTGTAATGTGGAGACTTCTGGTTTTGATGATGGAGTGTTTAATTTTTTGGACATTGTACGAGTCTGTGGTTTGTATTTTTTGTATAATTGGTAACAAGTTCCTCAGCATGATCGTCCAGCTCCACGAGGACCAGCAAGGCCAGGTCAGACTAAACAGTGACCTCTCAGAACCATTCCCCATTCGCAACGGCGTGAAGCAAGGCTGCGTGCTGGCACCGACCCTCTTCACCATCTTCTTCAGCATGATGTTGAAGCAGGCCACAGTGGACCTCGACGATGACGACGCAGTGTACATCAGGTATCGTCTCGATGGCAGCCTGTTCAACCTCAGACGACTGCAGGCCCACACGAAAACCCTAAACCAACTGATTCGTGAGCTGCTCTTCGCTGATGACGCTGCCCTCGTTGCACACACTGAGAGAGCCTTGCAGCGCATTACGTCCTGCTTTGCAGATGCTGCCCAGCTCTTTGGACTTGAGGTCAGTCTGAAAAAGACAGAGGTCCTTCATCAGCCGGCACCCAAGGAAGAGCATCGCCCTCCCCACATCACCATCGGCGAGTCTGAACTGAAGTCTGTACACCAGTTTACCTACCTTGGCTGCATCATCACGTCAGACGCCAAGCTGGACAAGGAGCTGGACAACAGGCTGGCAAAAGCGAACAGTGCTTTCGGGCGACTATTCAAGCGGGTGTGGCACAATCAACAGCTGAAAAAAGGCACCAAGATCAGCGTGTACAGAGCTGTCGTCCTCACCACCCTGCTGTACGGTTCCGAGTCCTGGGCCCTCTACCGCAGCCAACTACGACTCCTCGAACGCTTTCACCAGCGCTGCCTGCGTACCATCCTCAGCATTCACTGGAGTGACTATGTCACCAACGTCGAGGTCCTTGAACAGGCGGAAACTGTGAGCATCGAGGCTTTGCTGCTGCGGACACAGCTTCGCTGGGCGGGGCACGTCTCCAGGATGGAGGATCATCGCCTACCGAAGATCACTCTGTTCGGCGAGCTCGCCACTGGACACCGAGACAGAGGGGCACCAAAGAAGAGATACAAAAACGGTCTCAAGAAGTCGCTTAGTGCCTGCCAAATCGACCACCGCCAGTGGTCTTCGCTTGCTGCGGACCGTGACACCTGGCGCTCCACCATTCACAAGGCAGCCGTCTCCTTTGAGGACTCTCGCAGAGCTAACCTTAAGGACAAGCGGCTTAGAAGAAAAAACAGAGTTGTCGTAACTCAGAACCCTGACCAGACCTTCCCCTGCAGCCACTGCGGTCGAACCTGCCTGTCCCGGATTGGCCTCCACAGCCACGAAAATGCCTGCAGACGACGTGGGCAAGCCCTATAGAATCTTCGTTCGCGAAGTCAAGCCAAGAGATAATTGGTAACGTACCTAATGAAATCCGACAAGAAATCCAGCAACTATATATTTTGTTGTTTCGGGTTCAGGATTAGACTTAGTTGTTAGTCTCTCACTTTCTTGTGGGTGTGGTGGGGAAGAAGGTTCTAGCGGTCCTGACGGTCCTGTCGATTCTGACGGTCCTGATGGTGGGTCAGTTAATGCCTTCAGCTGTAATTTTTTTTTGCCTGTTATATTCGGCTAATCTTTTTCCTGCCTCTACCCTGCCTGGAGTTTTCTGTTTAGTGATCGTTTGAACCTGCGTCAAAACAGGGTTCTGTTGTGAGGTCGTCTGTTGGTCGTCCATTTTCTTTTCCAAACAAATTTAATTTCGAAAAATCAATATGACTCCCAGTGACAACCAAAGTAACCAGGGACGCAAGCAAATTACCGAACCTGTAATACATGACACATGCTAATTTACCTATTGCGCTTGTTACTATTGGATTTGATCCCAAGTCGCAACTTAGGCTGTCAGTATCAGCAACAGACAGGAAGTAACTAACAGCTTTTGTATATAATGATACTAAAAACCGACTCAGATCACACGTCATTAGTGAAGCGATGTGATTTTCATAATTTAAATGTAGTTTATTTAAATCATCGGCTGACAAAGATTCTATATCATCTGTCATGTACTGTTTGCCTAGATAAGCTTTGGACTTCCCTGAAACAATCACAGAGAGAAGCTGCTGTTTTTTAGAGTCCAAGTCTTTGTTTTCAACAGAGTAGATATCATTCAACAGAAGTAATTCTGCTTGATTCATTATTTTATAATATAATATAATAAAAAAAAAAGTAAAACAAAATTCCACTTACCTTTGGGTTGAGGGGCTGTTTTATATAAATTATAAACACGTTAATCAGTCCTTGCATGCCTTGCTAGCGCAACACATTTTACACATGTCATCGACGGAGGCAGACCAGTGCACCACACACAGCATACCACTCTGAGTGCCATCAAGAGATTTCTTCGAATGACTGGCACAGTGTACTGTAACGCTTATAGAAAGAATTTAAGAACAGCAGACAAGCCCTGGCATCTAACATGTAGAGAAATAAAACACCACTCATGCCTGTCTATGCAGCGCTACAATCAATTACTGTGTCAACATCCAGTTAAATGCTTTAAATTGGCCTGCAGCACTCAGGGGCTGTCCGAGTGATTGATCAAAAGCTGGGCAGTGCATTACCTGCAAGCTGTCCATATTGATTGGCACCCTGCATTAGCTCTCGTCTGTGAATAAACACAGGCATCTGATTTTTAGACAACTAGAGAGATTACTGAAAAAGATAGTATCGACTATCGGTTTGTATGTGTGTTATCAGGTGCCTTTATATAGTGCATACCACCAGCAATTAATTTTTCTGGGGCCGGTTGCTTTGCTTTGGTACACTTAGGCCTTTGATATACCTTCATAAATGCCTTAGTTTGGACTACCTAGTCAATGTATTTGTGTCCGTTGCATAGCATGTGACTAATGCACAGACTAGGCACATTGGACGTACGCACTGCAGACTAAAGTTTTAAGTCGGGTGTGTCAAAACCTTCACTGGTTCTCACACCAAAACGAAACATTTATCAGGGGAAACTACTCTTCTCAAGTGATATGCAAGATGGCGGAAAACAAGCGTGTACGAAAAGCCAACTGGACTAAAAGTGAAATCGGTAGCCTCATCGAAGGGGTTGCCTTCCACAAGGCAATCACATTATCGAAATTTCGGACTACAGATTGCAACCGCAAGAAGGGTGCTGCCTGGGCTGATGTTGCCAAGACAGTCTGCGCACAAACTGACAGTGCGTCTCGAGTCGAAGCGTTGATGAGGTAAGTCACATCACGCTTCTCAGAGAACTCATTCGTTGATCTAGATCATGTAACAATGGTTTCATCAACCAGTGTATATACCGTTGTAACAATCTCTTATTGCGATGAATTGTTTAGCATGGGCTAATGATTAATTATGCCTAAGGCTCTGACAGGGAACTGACAATAACATTCCCTCATTTCAAGTGAACCCTAGGTTAAACTTAAATGAGTCGAAATTCCAGGGATTATTCATATACCATTGTGAAATTAGTCTAGTAATACAACCAAAATATACATACATTTCTTTGTTAAAGTATCGCTAAGGTCATTGCTGATCAAAAGACTGTAAAACTAGATGAGATGTGTGTGATATATTCCACCTAATTGCTAATGTTTTTCGTAATTTGTAATTTTGTTTCTTTTTCACCGTTTCAGATAAAGAAGAAGTGGAAGGACCTCGTGTCACAGGCAAAGAAGGATTTGCACCACAGAAAACATCCGAGGACAGGAGGAGGGCCAAAGCCACAAGAGAGCGAATGGACCGATTTAATTTTAGATGTGTTTGGGGCGGAGAACCCAATCTTCAATGGAATTGAAGAAGGCGGTGAAATCGGAGCCATGGGAGGGAGCTCCCAAGCTGAAGTAAGGTGTAAAAAGTGTATTTATATGTCCCATTTCCATACAGGCTTTATTTGTATGCAATGTAACAACTTACACATGCATACACACAAGAGAGAGAGAGAAATCATTATCTGAATATAACAGTCAAAGATATAATTTATTAGCATTTTAGAATAGCATGCATCAAGAGTACATACATGTACATTAGACAACTTACGCATGCCAGAATTTTGCCAAACTGGCGTATCAGTTTGTGGGGAACCGTCGGATACAGACGCATGCACACACACACAGATCTGCGGTATTAATTATTGATTATGTCTCCCACATAAAAGTTATCCATCAACTATGTTTAGATCTGGCAAAGAAAAAGGCTATTTAAATAATCAAATTACTGTTAGGTGTTTTGTATTATACATGCTATTCAAACTGAACTGATGAATCATTGAATGTCATTATTGTCATGTAAATATTGTACCTAAAATAAATCCCCCTATTCATTTATCCTGGCCGACCCAAGGACTTTTACCTCACAGCAACTGTGAGAAAGGAAAAAAAAAAGGCACATGAATGATGGAGCAGCTGATATTATATAAATCCACCAACCAACCCCAAAATGTGTTGTTTGCTATGCCCACAGCACATTACAGAACATTATAATTATATTGTATCATTTGGTTGTAGAGATCCATGATAATTCCAGTCAGTCGGAGAGCCATTTTCAATCCCAGAACAGATCGACATGGCAGAAGGGAGGCCACATGATATCACCACATGTAAGCTCAAGAAGTCTCAATTTATACTGCTGAAAACAGTTGAAAAGGCGACTATTTCAATACCATGCTGAACATAGATGTTTTAACTGACAGTTGCAATTCACGTATGTACATTTAAGCCAATTTGTATACAAAGTGTTCACTTCAAATTTATAATTGTCAAAATACAGATCCTAAGAGAGTTTAGTCTTGAATTGGGTAGTGATAGTTAAAGACTTATAATAATTGATCCAATGTACCCAACAACATACTATTTTGTGTGCAATTATTATTAACATTCCTAAAGAAAAATGGGTGCCTTTCAAGTATTCAACTGTTTTGAGCAGTATAATATATATGTTCTAGTTCTACAGTGAAGTACACTTTACACTGAAACTAAATATTGGATAACTGAAAATGGGTTTCATGGGCCCAAATATTAGAAAAGTATTGATTTAGTTATGTTGAACATAACAGACAATTAATGTTAGTAAAAGCCACAGGATTGAAACAGTAATTTACCTGAAGATAAATTGTGGCTGCTGCTTTCTTACAATAAGACGAAAGTGTTGCACATGTATGCTTGTTGCGTGCTTTAAAACCGCACGTTGTATAATTATTTTGTCAGTATGCATTGGTTAAAAAAACCATACAAAAACAGTGTCAACTTTCTGTGTGTTAAATTTTTTTTAAATTGTCATTTTCATATATTATTTGAAATGATTGTGTT
Organism: Semisulcospira habei; assembly: GCA_036245525.1. Taxonomy (NCBI): domain Eukaryota; kingdom Metazoa; phylum Mollusca; class Gastropoda; family Semisulcospiridae; genus Semisulcospira; species Semisulcospira habei. The sequence continues at coordinate 217,355,021 of BTPG01000005.1, read as the reverse complement.
CAGGTTATGAAGAGTACACCGCACCAGGCTGTGACAATGAGGATGACGACGACACGCTATCAGGCACACTTGGCACAAAGATTCCTGATGGTAAGACCTTTCTTATTCTATGCATACTAATTTGGTTGATCCCTCTGAAAGGTCAAGGGTCACAAGAGCTCATGAAATATGTTAAAAATATCCATATTTTGACAGAATTTAAAAAAATACTATTCACAACTTCAAACACAAACTTGCTATGCCTAGTACTGTGGGTTACCCCGCAGAAAGGTCAAGGGTCACAAGAGGTGCAAAATAGCCATATTTTGCCAAAGATGGTAGCTAATGATAAGACTTAAAACATGTTTGAGATATGTCAACACCCCGTTACCCTTGACCTTTGTGATGAGTCGACTAAATTAGTATACATAGGAACTTAAGGAAGGTATAAAACCACTCAGAAAAGAGGTCAAATATAGCCATATCTTGACAAAAGATGTTTTTTATTTCAAATACTAATCACTAGTTCAAACTCAAACTTGCTGCAAGGATATACCTGATGGTAAGACCTATCTATGCATACTAATTTGAATGACCCCTCAAAAAGTCCCCCCTCCCTCCCCCACCCAGGTTTTAGCTGGGGGACATGGGTGGGGTTAACTGCTTTTTGGTTCCCAGGGTCATCCTGGCCAGCCTCACAGGGTGGGTCTTCCCCTCTATTCTGGGGCATGTGTTTCTGCCTACCCTTGGCCCATTCACCCGTATTTTCCTTTTTTAAACTCGCCATACTGTCTGCACTGCTTGTAGCTTTTGATATTGGATGCGTGTTGCTAAATGGTCTTAGCTTTATTTAGCATATTAGACCGTCTGGCAACATAATTCAATATTCTGTTTAGTTTTTTCTTTTTTCCAAGCAGTGCAGGCACGTCCCGAGAAAGTCTTGTTGCTGTCGGGATGTTAAGCAATGTAAAACCAACTACAACCATCAAAAAGGTCAAGGATCACAAAAGCTCCTGAAATATGTAAAAAAAAATAAATAGCCATATTTGGACAAGAAATGTTTTTACTCAATTACTATTCACAACTTCAAACCCAAACTTGATGGTTAGACCTATCAGTGCATATTACTTTGGATGAGCCCTCGAAAAGGTCAAGGGTCACATGTCGGCAAATGTGTGTAAAATGCAATTTCTGATAGAATTGTACTTTTTATCAACATTTTTGCAAACTTTGCAATCAAACTTGGCACAAATAAGACCCTCCGATGCATACTAATTTAGTCGACTGATTACAAAGGTCAGGGGTCACGGGGGTTTGACAGATGTATCAAAACTGATTACATTTTGAGAAAACATAAATTTTGTTGGTGCAGAAGCCATCCCTTTACTTATTGTCACACATGTGTCAATCGGACATACACGTGAGTCATAGGGGCTATGCCTTTCTTGTTAATAAATTAGCTAAAAAAGAAGACAACATAAGGACAGGATACACTTTTTTTTTCATTCCGCAAGTTTGAATATTTTGTTAGTTTTTGGCCACACATGTAATAAAACTGAAATAAAAATGTGATATAGTATGAGCATTAAAATTGGTTCGATAATTTATTGCACATTTGCAGATACTGGCACTGTCCACCACAGTTCTACATGTAGTCAGCCTGGTTTGACCAAGTACCCCACGTGTACCACAGGACCCTCTAAGAAGCAACAGCAGCCGTCAGTCCCACAGTCATTTCATCTGCAAAACAGTGGAAAAAAACAGAACTATGACTATCTTGTGCAATTAGAGATCCAAAGAGCCAAGCAAAAGATAGCAAAAGAAACGGCCAGAACAAACGAAAACACCATAACGAGGAAAAAAGAACTTGTTGAACTGCAGAGAGAGCGACTGCGGCTAAAAAGAGACAGAGCACTGATTGGTCTGGAAATTACAAGAGAGACGGAGCTCAATCAAATCAGGATTGAGAAAGAGATGATAGAGCTCGCTAGAGAGAAAGAGAAGCTTAAACAAGACCAGTTGCTTTCACAAAAACTTCGTTTGGAAGTGATGCAGCTGAGGCAGGCTATGAACATTGAAGCTGTTGCGCCTCTGGACAATGGAATATTTTAACCCATATCATACTAAGGCTAAAAGCTTCACATTTATACACTGCCATATGCAAGCTACATTATAGTACTTACAGATAAAGATACAGACCAATGGCTTTAGTTCAAGCGTGGTGCCAGAATAGCTTCGCGCCTAGAGGCGCGAACCTATCGTGACACTACCCTTGAACTATTTTAGTCAAACTTATTTCGCACACTGGTGTATTCCGAATGATAAGGATTAAGCAACTAAAGTTACCAATTGTAGTGTTTACCTTTTACTTGTCACATGTATTATCAGTCAAATCAATACCAATATAATCCCAAACAAATGGTCTTCTGTATTTTCTATTTTGGTGTGGGTGTCTGTATTTGTTTGTGTGTGTGAGTGTTCATAAACATGGTAGTCTCACGCCCCTCCACGCCCTCCCCCCCCCCCTCACCCCCTGACGCGGTCTGCCCGGGTGGTCTTGGGTGGGGAAAAACTACTATTTAGTTCCCAGGGTCACCCTCGTCGGCCCCAAAGGGTGGGTTTTACTATCTATTCTTGGGCATGTGTTTCTGTCAACTGTATTTTCTTTTTTTAAACTCTCCCTACTGTCTGCGCTGTCTGTGAGTCTTGATATAGGATGTGTTGCTAAATGGTCTTAGGTTTACATAGCGTATTAAACCAGCTGGCGACATATATTCTGTTTAGTTTTTCTTTCAAAAGCAGTGCAGGCACCACACGTCCTAAGAAAGTCTTGTTGCTGTCGGGACATTAAACAATGTAAACCAACCAACATGGTAGTCTCAAATTCTACATAGAAAACATGCATGTAATTGAAGTAAACTACAATGTCATTACCTGTCTTGCTAGACATGGAAGTGATTTCGAACAATGGAATCCCGTATTGCGCGAGCACTTAGCGCCTGATTGCCACCACAAGCATCAACCTGATCATTTGCGTCATCATTATCATCAGCTGCTGGGGGGTCTGGAAGCTTGTAGAATACTGCCATGTTGTGCAGCACTATGCATGCCATGATAATGACTACAGCTCTTGCTGGAGAGTACCTGCAGTATACATTATAACAAAACAGATGTTACAACCATATTTGAAAGTTCTGGAAGTGCATTGTCATTACACAAATGTAAAGTCAAAAAACATGTACAACAGAGTGGTACTAGAGGTGTTGAAACACCATCTAAAATTGTTCTACCCTATTTGCTTTATTTACTTGCCCTTGTCCACATTACAGAAAAGTGTTTAGGACTGAGTGACTACTAGATCATACATCAAAGTTCATACACAGTTCATTGCATGTATCTCTTTTAATAGAAAAGTGTTCTTCAGCTCAGTGTGAAATCCCCAGGGTGACTTGGGTAGGGTTAACTACTTTTTAGCTCCCAGGGTCACCCTGCTCAGACCCATAGCACAGCCTGTAGATCTTGATATTGGATGTGTGTTGCTAAATGGTCTTAGGTTTATTTAGCATGTTAGACCGGCTGGCGACATACATTCAATATTCTGTATATTTTCTTTTCGCAAAAAAAAAAGGCATGCCCTGAGAAAGTCTTGTTGCTGTCGGGACGTTAAGCAATGTAGAACCAACCAACCAGTGTGAAATTACATACCTCAGAATTGCCTTCAAGCAGTGAAAACGTCTCTTCAGCACCCCGTTGCACCGTTCAATTGCTTGGCGGGTGGAAGACTGGCATCAGTTGTATCTTTCCTTTGAGGCATCAAGGTTTGTATTGATGAATGGAGTCATCAGCCACTCCTTCAGAGGGTAGGCACTGTCACCCAGCATGTATCCTGTGACTGGAGGCCGTCCCGATTCAAAGTCATGATAAAGCTGTGACTCGGTCAGTATCCGAGCATCATGAGCACTGCCAGGATACTTCACAACACAGTTCAAGATCTTAATATCGCTGTCGCACACCAGATGGACGTTGATCGAATGATGGCCTTTCCTATTGACGAACTCGTTTTCGTCTTCTGTCGGTGCTTGTATCCCAACATGTGTGCCGTCAATAGGGGCAAAAACATTCGGAAATCCAGCAATGGCATGGAACAACACTTTCTGCTGGTCCGCCTCTGCTTGATTAGGAAGCTTCACCCATCTTTCCAGTCAGTTTCTTAATGCTCGAGACACGCGGTGAATTGTCCGACAAACCGTTGATTTATGGGCATGAACGGTGTCTCCAGCAAGAATTTGGAAACACCCCGATGCATAAAAACGCAAAGCTACAAGAACTTGCATCTCGGGTGCCAGACTGCCGTGCTGTCGAAAATGATGCTGAAGTTCATCTCGAAGATCGTCAATTATTTGTAGCAGTTGATGGCGTCTAAAACGAAATCTTTCGCACAGTTCTACATCATCGTAGACATCCAATGGATTTGTTTTGTCCTGAAATACTCTGTTTCGGCGCAAATTTGGCTGCTGTCGCAAACGGTGTACCAATCTCAGCGCCATTGTTAAAGTAAAGACCAAGGGCAAGCCACTCGCTAAAACAAAAGGGTTGCGTGCGCGAAGGCACAGTCTGATTATCCTCCGAAATTTTGCGGACACCGTTCTCATGTAGCAGACGCTTCATCCTTAGTCATGTGTTGCGCCAACCTCCCCTTTGGCGTAAAGTTATGCCCGTGTTCGCGACTAAATTTTGCTAAGTCAGTAGCCATGCAATGGGTGTAACTTCAGTCAGTTGTTATGCCTTTCTTACGTCCTGACTAAGGGCTTCCGCCCCAGCAATGCAACCGGCCCCAGAGGAACAATTTTTTTTAGAAATAACTCTTTTACCATGCATGTATTGCTATTGCCGTGTCGTCAAAAGAGTGTCAGCTAATAAGAATCTGGGCTAAACCTGCATGGGCTGGGTGTTGGGGGTCGGGGGTATGGGCTCCTGAGGCGTAAAACCCTATGTTTGTTATATACTTAGTGCGAGGGGTATAAAGTTCTACTTGGCTCCAGTCTTGAACAAGTAGATTGAAATGTGTTATAAATCAATTATTGGTGTTTGCTTTGCCCAATAACGGGTTATTGATAGGCTATTATGCCAGACACATTAAAACCCCCAGCAATAATCATTAATCATTATTTTCAATAGCAGGGACTGTATTGCAGTCGGGTGAATTTTTTTTCAACTAGAGTTCATACTAGAAAAGTTAGCTGTGTTATCGGGTGTCTGTATAGTGCAGTGTGTGTGTGGCCACTGATTGATGTTCTGTCAAGAAGCCAGGTAATGCAGTGCTGTCTTTATCCAATCCTATTAGCATATCTTGGGTTCACCTAGTTAGCATTGAGCATATGCTGGGGGACAATTTTTTGATTGAGTGCATACGAGGTAATCACCTGTGCATTTCGAAAGAACATGCGTGCATAATGGCTGACTGCTCTGGAGATTTTTGCCACAGTGCATATTTTATTGAGTGCAGGCAGGTCGGCTGCAGTCACTGGTGGAAAAATCAATACCTTGCGAGTTATGGCCGATCTTCTCCTGAGAATGTTAGCTCTGAGAGCGTTTTGAGTGTTTGTGTTTAAAATTGAATAGTTTTAGGGTATCTGCTCGGCTCCTGAGGATCCGAAGCTCTGGGAATCTCTCTTTGCTTATCTCTCCCCTGTGTCTGCCAGCACAGATCCTTATCAGCCCCTGTGTCTGCCAGCACAGATCCTCATCAGCCCATGTGTCTGCCAGAAGCATAGATCCTCATGTGCCCCTGTGTCTGCCAACATAGATCCTCATCAGCCCTTGTGTCTGCCAGCATAGATCATCATCAGCCCCTGTGTCTGCCATAAGCATAGATCCTCATGAGCCCTGTGTCTGCCAACATAGATCTTCATCAGCCCCTGTGTCTACCAGCATAGATCCTCATTAGCCCCTGTGTCTGCCAGAAGCATAGATTCTCATCAGCCCCTGTATCTGCCAGCATAGATCCTCATCACCCCCTTTGTCTGCGAGGGCTCGTGAGAATCTGCGCGTCTTGCTGACATCTGTTTGGGAAAAGAAAATGCAGCTAGCACGGACAGAACTCGCTTCGGAATAACAACAGCAACAGTAACTTGTTTGTCCTTGTTTTATTTTTCTAAAGTGTGTTAATTCTTCTTCATTCTTTTTGAAAAAACAAACAAACAAACAAACAAAACACCAACTTTACACGAAATAAGTCTTGTCCTGCATAGTCTTGGCTCACCCTGTAAAAAAACAGGACCATCACCCCTTTTTAAAATATAGTCCATTTGCTTACGACAACTTTAGACATAAATTGAACATTTTTGGTGTTGTCTTTCCGACATTTTGCAGTTGCAGTCCTCCATACAATGGGCATTTTTGATACCTGGGCCGTAGCGGATTCAGTTTCGTTTCCATGTCAACCGCATTTCAATATGATCGCTTCAGCCCTGCGAGATTTTGTTTTCTGACCATACCGCACAAACAAATAAAAACATTTTACAATGAATTTTCATAATACGTTGTTTGAGTGTGTACCGTTAAGATAGAGATTGTTATTTGCATAATGTTTGTTTTTTGTTTGTTTATTTGTTTGTTTGGACGCAAGCATATCTGCATATTTTCCCTTTCGACGTGTAATAGTCCGACATTTTTAGAGCTATAATTGAACTGCTGTGGTTGCCCACAAGATATCAATTTTTTTTGCAACTGTTTTTCGAATTTTGGGTATGTCCAGGCAAGGTCAAAGGTCACAATAGTGTTTGAATACCTGTAACGGTTAGTAATACTTGACACACATAATCTGTGCACAAAAGCAGTTCATACTTGTGACTCAGGACATGTAATACGTGACACACAGCATATTACACAAAGGCAGTTTATACTTGTGACCCAGGACATGTAAGATAATATGCCTGTCAAACAACCGTTATTGATAAGGGTTGAGGTCAAATGAATGTTAAAAGCAATACATTGAAATACTCGCGTAAACTATATAAGTCAGTTTTAAACTTGACACAAGACTAGTTGGAGGTAAAACATTAAACAACAATTATCTCTCTCTCTCTCTCTTTCTCTCTTCCCCCTTTCTCTCTCTCTTCCCTTTCCCCCGCCCCTTTTGTCTTTCTCTCCCCCCACACCCGGCTTTTTTTTTTTTTTTTTTTTTTTTTTTTGAGTTACCCTTGAAGATGGTTTCACAACTACCTACTCTCCTCTTATACCATTATTCTCTTACTGAATTTGATTATTTGCTTTGTTTCATCGATATTCCTTGTTGTGTACCATGCTAAATGCTGGGTTTTTTTTTCCCGGGGTCCTCCCGTTTTTCCCCGAGGTAGTCCTCAACTCGATGGTGATATAAGGTTTGCCTTCGGGTTGGTGTTTAGCTGGCTTTGTGTATTAGACACTCAGCCTACTTCGTGCCCAAGGGTACTCCCCGTTCGTTCTCTCTCTCTCTCTCTCTCTCTCTCTCTCTCTCTCTCTCTCTCTCTCTCTCTCTCTCTCTCTCTCTCTCTCTCTCTTTCTCTCTCCCTCTCTCTCTCTCTCTCTCTCTCTCTTCTCTCTCTCTCTCTCTCTCGCTGTCTCTCTTCTCTCTCTCTCTCCCCGGCCTCACACACGCGCATTTACTTTTGCTCGCTCCTGCGCGCGCTTACACACACTCTTGTCTCTCGTGTTTAGTTTCTCTCGGAGTCTTTCTCTTACGATTTTTTTCTTTGACGTCATTTTTACGTTTGTTCTTCCTTTCCTTTTCTTATCTTTTTCTTTTTACGTCACCTTCAGTTGCCACATTCCTTCTGCATCTGAAGATAAGTAGCAAATAATGTCTCTGTTTGTTTGTCTATTTTGACAAAGGGTATTTACCCGAAATATTAGTAAATTGTGTTGTACCGTTTTTTCTAAGCGTGTTTCTTTCTCCGTTGGGTACTTCTTTGCATTTCACACGCTTGGCAGTCACCTTTTTGGTCTGGATTGTTTAACAATTATCATTGTTGCTGACCTTTCTTACCGGTCAAGGCCAAAAAGACGAAAACGAAGGTCATATTTCAACAGTCTTCTAGTGTGTTCAGATACTGTAGTAGTTTACACTTCCGAACCATGCTCGACACAGCAGACAGCGGACGCCCTGAACGTCGCTCCGCCCTCATTGCCCATGAATTGCGGAGGTAAAACATCGACATCGCCGCGCTCAGCGAAGTACGCTTCCCTGAGGAAGGCAGCCTCCAAGAACTTGGCGCTGGCTACACCCTCTACTGGTCAGGCAGGCCTGCACCAGAAATACGGCTCTCAGGCGTGGGCTTCATGGTCAAGACCCCCATTGCGACTAAGTTGGAAAATCTACCAAAGGGGTCACTCTGACCACATCATGTCCATGCGTCTCCCACTGAGACACAAGCAATACGTCACCCTTCTCAGTGTGTACTCCCCAACCCTCCTGGCAGAGCCTGCAGAAAACGACAAGTTCTACTCTGACCTGGGAAGCCTCCTGCAGAGCACCCCTGCAGACGACAAAGTCATCATCCTTGGCGACTTCAACGCCAGAGTGGGCCAAGACTCTGAAGCCTGGAAAGGAGTCCTCTGCAAGCATAGCGTCGGGAACTGCAATGACAATGGCCGCCTACTGTTGGAGTTCTGTGCAGAGCAGCAACTTGTCATCACCAACACTACTTTCCAGCAAAAGGACAGTCGAAAGACCACCTGGATGCATCCTCGCTCCAAGCACTGGCACCTTATCGACTATGTCCTAGTGCGTCAGAGGGACCGCAGTGACGACCTCCTCACCAGAGTGATGCCCAGCGCAGAGTGTCATGCTGACCATCGCCATGTTCGCTGCAAACTCAGGCTCCGCCTCAAGCTGAAACCCAAGAAAGCCCTCCCCCCACCCCTCCCAAGAAAAACCTTGATGTTGCCAGCCTTCAGCGTGACGACAAGAAAGCAGCCCTTCAGCCCATGCTCAAAGACACAGTTGATCTAGCAAACTCCTCCCCTAAAACACTCTGGGAACAACTGAAAACTGCTATTGTAAAATCTTCTATGGAAGTCATGGGCTTTGTTAGAAAGAGGAACAAAGACTGGTTTGACGAAAACGACGTGGAGATCCGGGAACTTCTAGCAAAAAAAAGAGCCGCCCACCATGCCCAACTAGCTCAGCCTTCCTGCCTCGTGAAGAAGTCTGCCTTTCGCCTCATCTGCAGCAGTCTCCAGCTCAAGCTTAGAGAGCTCCAGAACGAGTAGTGGCCCAGACTCGCACAGAGGACCCAGCTTTGAGCTGACAACGGCGACTACAGGGGCTTCTACGAAGCACTGAAAGCAGTGTATGGCCCTATGCACCTGGTACAAAGTCCCCTGCAAAGCGCTGATGGACAGGCACTCCTCACAGATAATACCTCCATCTTGAACTGCTGGTCGGAATACTTTCATGACCTCTTCGGCGCTGAGCGCATTGTTCAAGAAACAGTCATCCTCCAAAGCCCCCCCCCCCCCCCCGGGTTTGCCCTGAGGGACTTGGGTGGGGCAACTACTTTTTAGTTCCCAGGGTCACCCTGGTCAGCCCCACAGGGTGTTTTTTTTTCTGTATTCTGGGACATGTGTTTCTGTCTACCCTTGGTCCATTCACCTGTATTTTCCTTTTTTTTAAACTCTCCCTACTGTCTGCGCTGCCTGTAGCTCTTGATATTGGATGTGTGTTGCTAAATGGTCTTAGCTTTATTTAGGCCCCATGTCGTAGGTTTATTTAACGTATTGGACCGGCTGGCGACATACATTAAATATTCTGTTTATTTTTTTACACGCAGTGCAGGCACGTCCTGAGAAAGCCTTGTTGCTGTCGGGACGTTAAGAAATGTACAAGCAATCAATCCAAATCCCACACCTCCCACTAAAGGATTAATTGGACGAACCGCCCACCGCCGAAGAGACCCTCACAGCCATCCACCAGATCAAGAGTGGCAAAGCAGCAGGCATAGACGGAATCCCGCCAGAGATTTGGAAACATGGAGGCCCAGCACTGCACAACAAGCTCCACAATCTCTTTCTCTGCTGCTGGGAGAAAGGAACACTATCAAAGGATCTCCGTGATGCAGTCATCATCACCCTGTACAAGAACAAAGGAGAGAAGTCTGCCTGCTCTAATTATCGTTGAATTACCCTGCTGTCCATTGCCGGGAAAATTCTCGCAAGGCTGCTCCTGAATCGGCTGCTACCTGCCATCGCTGAAGACCACCTCCCAGAGGGCCAGTGGCTTCAGAGCCAACAGGAGTACCACCGACATGGTCTTTGTGCTGAGACAGCATAAGGAGAAGTGCCGAGAGCAGAACAAAGGGCTGTACGTAACGTTTGTTGACCTAACAAAAGCGTTCGACACTGTCAGCAGGCAAGGCATGTGGCAGATCCTGGAGCGACTAGGCTGTCTCCCAAAGTTCCTCAACATAATCGTCCAGCTCCACGAGGACCAGCAAGGCCAGGTCAGACTCAACAGTGACCTCTCAGAACCACTCCCCATTCTCAACGGCGTGAAGCAGGACTGCGTGCTGGCACCGACTCTCTTTACCATCTTCTTTAGCATGATGTTGAAGCAGGCCACAGTAGACCTCGACGATGACGACGCAGTGTACATCAGGTATCTTCTCGATGGCAGCCTGTTTAACTTCAGACGACTGCAGGCCCACACCACAACCCTAGACCGACATTCGTGAGCTGCTCTTTGCTGATGACGCTGCCCTCGTTGCACACACAGAGAGAGCCTTGCAGCGCATCACGTCCTGCTTCGCAGATGCTGCCCAGCTCTTTGGACTTGAGGTCAGTCTGAAAAAGACAGAGGTCCTTCATCAGCCAGCACCCAAGTAAGAGCATCGCCCTTCCCACATCACCATCGGCGAGTCCGAAATGAAGTCTGTACACCGATTTACCTACCTTGGCTGCATCATCACGTCAGACGCCAAGCTGGACAAGGAGCTGGGCAACAGGCTGGCAAAAGCGAACATTGCTTTTGGGCGACTATTCAAGCGGGTGTGGCACAATCAACAGCTGAAAAAACGCACCAAGATCAGCGTGTACAAAACTGTCGTCCTCACCACCCTGCTGTACGGTTCCGAGTCCTGTGCCCTCCACCGCAGCCAACTACGACTTTTCGAACGCTTTTACCAGAGCTGCCTGCGTACCATCCTCAGCATTCACTGGAGTGACTATGTCACCATCGTCGATGTCCTTGAACAGGCGGAAACTGTAAGCATCGAGGCTTTGCTGCTGCGGACACAGCTTCGCTGGGCGGGGCACGTCTCCAGGATGGAGAATCATCCACGGGGAAAGAAACACGCTTAGAAAAGACGGGTACAACACAATTTATTGTCACCTTTTTGGTTTGGATTGGAGAATCATCGCCTAATGAAGATCACTCGGTTCGGCGAGATCGCCACTGGACAGAGGGGCACCAAAGAAGAGATACAAAGACGGTCTCAAGACGTCCATTAGTGCCTGCCAAATCGACCACCGCCAGCGGTCTTCGCTTGCTGCGGACCGTGACACCTGGCGTCTCCTTTGAGGACTCTCGCAGAGCTAACCTTAAAGACAAGCGGCTCAGGAGAAAAAGCAGAGTTGTCGTAACTCACAACCCTGACCAGGCCTTCACCTGCAGCCACTGCGGTCGAGCCTGCCTGTCCCGGATTGGCCTCCGCAGCCACGAAAATGCCTGCAGACGACGTGGGCAAGCCCTATAGAATCTTCGTTCGCGAAGTCAAGCCAAGAAGAAGGGAGAAGAGTTTATACATAGACACAGGTTTCTTTAGAGAAGGCATGTATGTGCATCCTTTGTTTGTCGACCAGTCTAATAGGTCAAGGTTAACAAGAGGTCAACACATATATCATTGTGCCTGCTTTCAATCAAACTCTTAATATTATGAGGTATTTTAGCCAAAGTTTCAATAACGTTTTACTTATTGATAGTTAATGATACAATTTGTCCATGAGTATTTGTTTGGTTGATCTCTCTGAAAGTCAAGGGCCACGATATGAGTCTGAAATACTTAAGTTCATACAATGTATTTTTTCAAGGTACCACTGGTAGCCGGTAGCAATGAAACACTTTGACTGGTTTGGCTCAAACACATATTTAAATTGTTCCCTGTAAGAGGAACTGCCATGATAACATTTTGCTTATCCCATCCGTGAGGCCAAGGTCATGTAGGCCATATTTGGTTTTTGTCTGCTTATGTAAAGTCTACGCTTCAATTCAACCTTTACCACGGATTTCAGGACGTCCATTATTGAAACAGGAAACAAAATCAGACTGACTGTTGGCCGGGTACTCACAGGTTGCACAACATGCGTTATTCTGTTTGTTTAACCCATTGGGCACCAGGGACATATTTCTTACAGTTTGGAGGTGTCACTTAACGATTATGTACCAGTTGCAGGAGATGGAGGGACCATAATAATTCAAGGGTAGTGCCAGATTAGCTTGTCGTCTTCATGCCTTGAATTATCATGGTCGATCCATCTCCTGCTGTAGGGCGTTGGGGTTGAATGGGTTAAACAAGTTGCATGAGTTGTGCTTGTCAAACACAGACCCTTCATAAAGACTGCACGTCTTGCGCAGACAGCATGCTTTTGACGCGGACCCGACGCTTTTAAACCTTTTATATCACAGTGTCATAGAAGCCCTACTATCGCACAGCACCATGTGTTTTGACCCTTCTCTATCTTATATCACAGTATCATGGAACCCCTACTATCGCACTGCACCATGTGTATGACCCTTCTCTATCTTATATCACAGTGTCATGGAACCCCTACTATCGCACTGCACCATGTGTTTTGACCCTTCTCTATCTTATATCACAGTATCATGGAACCCCTACTATCGCACTGCACCATGTGTATGACCCTTCTCTATCTTATATCACAGTGTCATGGAACCCCTACTATCGCACTGCACCATGTGTATGACCCTTCTCTATCTTATATCACAGTGTCATGGAACTCCTACTATCGCACTGCACCATGTGTATGACCCTCCTCTATCTTATATCACAGTATCATGAAACCCCTACTATCGCACTGCACCATGTGTATGAACCTTCTCTATCTTATATCACAGTATCATGGAACCCCTACTATCGCACTGCACCATGTGTATGACCCTTCTCTATCTTATATCACAGTATCATGGAACCCCTACTATCGCACTGCACCATGTGTATGACCCTTCTCTATCTTATATCACAGTATCATGGAACTCCTATATCGCACTGCACCATGTGTATGACCCTTCTCTATCTTATATCACAGTATGGAACCCCTACTATCGCACTGCACCATGTGTATGACCCTTCTCTATCTTATATCACAGTATCATGGAACCCCTACTATCGCACTGCACTATGTGTATGACCCTTCTCTATCTTATATCACAGTATCTTACCCCACCCGGGTCTGCCCTGGGGGACTTGGGTGGGGTTAGGTATTTTTTAGTTCCCAGTGTCACCCTGGTCAGCCCCACAGGGTGGGTTTTTCTCTCTATTCTGGGGCATGTGTTTCTGTCTACCCGAGGTCCATTCACCTGTATTTGCCTTTTTTAAACTCTCCCTACTGTCTGCACTGCCTGTAGCTCTTGATATTGGATGTGTGTTGCTAAATGGTCTTAGCTTTATTTAGGCCCCATGTGTTAGGTTTATTTAATGTGTTTGACCGGCTGGCGACATACATTCAATGTTCTGTTTAGTTGTTTTTTTTTGTTTTTTTTTCACAAGCAGTGCAGGCACGTCCTGACAAAGCCTTGTTGCTGTCGGGACGTTAAGCAATGTACAATCAATCACAGTATCTTGGAACCCCTACTATCGCACTGCACCATGTGTATGACCCTTCTCTATCTTATATCACAGTATCATGGAACCCCTACTATCGCACTGCACCATGTGTATGACCCTTCTCTATCTTATATCACAGTATCATGGAACCCCTACTATCGCACTGCACCATGTGTATGACCCTTCTCTATCTTATATCACAGTATCATGGAACTCCTACTATCGCACTGCACCATGTGTTTTGACCCTTCTCTATCTTATATCACAGTATCATGGAACCCCTACTATCGCACTGCGCCATGTGTATGACCCTTCTCTATCTTATATCACAGTGTCATGGAACTCCTACTATCGCACTGCACCATGTGTATGACCCTTCTCTATCTTATATCACAGTGTCATGGAACCCCTACTATCGCACTGCACCATGTGTATGACCCTTCTCTATCTTATATCACAGTATCATGGAACCCCTACTATCGCAGTGCACCATGTGTTTTGACCCTTCTCTATCTTATATCACAGTATCATGGAACCCCTACTATCGCACTGCACCATGTGTTTTGACCCTTCTCTATCTTATATCACAGTATCATGGAACTCCTACTATCGCACTGCACCATGTGTATGACCCTTCTCTATCTTATATCACAGTGTCATGGAACTCCTACTATCGCACTGCACCATGTGTATGACCCTTCTCTATCTTATATCACAGTATCATGGAACCCCTACTATCGCACTGCACAATGTGTTTTGACCCTTATCTATCTTATATCACAGTATCATGGAACTCCTACTATCGCACTGCACCATGTGTTTTGACCCTTCTCTATCTTATATCACAGTGTCATGGAACCCCTACTATCGCACTGCACCATGTGTTTTGACCCTTCTCTATCTTATATCACAGTATCATGGAACTCCTACTATCGCACTGCACCATGTGTTTTGGCCCTTCTCTATCTTATATCACAGTGTCATGGAACCCCTACTATCGCACTGCACCATGTGTTTTGACCCTTCTCTATCTTATATCACAGTATCATGGAACTCCTACTATCGCACTGCACCATGTGTTTTGACCCTTCTCTATCTTATATCACAGTATCATGGAACCCCTACTATCGCACTGCACCATGTGTTTTGACCCTTCTCTATCTTATATCACAGTATCATGGAACCCCTACTATCGCACTGCACCATGTGTATGACCCTTCTCTATCTTATATCACAGTGTCATGGAACCCCTACTATCGCACTGCACCATGTGTATGACCCTTCTCTATCTTATATCACAGTGTCATGGAACCCCTACTATCGCACTGCACCATGTGTATGACCCTTCTCTATCTTATATCACAGTATCATGTAACTCCTACTATCGCACTGCACCATGTGTTTTGACCCTTCTCTATCTTATATCACAGTATCATGGAACCCCTACTATCGCACTGCACCATGTTTATGACCCTTCTCTATCTTATATCACAGTATCATGGAACCCCTACTATCGCACTGCACCATGTGTATGACCCTTCTCTATCTTATATCACAGTATCATGGAACTCCTATATCGCACTGCACCATGTGTATGACCCTTCTCTATCTTATATCACAGTATGGAACCCCTACTATCGCACTGCACCATGTGTATGACCCTTCTCTATCTTATATCACAGTATCATGGAACCCCTACTATCGCACTGCACTATGTGTATGACCCTTCTCTATCTTATATCACAGTATCTTACCCCACCCGGGTCTGCCCTGGGGGACTTGGGTGGGGTTAGGTATTTTTTAGTTCCCAGGGTCACCCTGGTCAGCCCCACAGGGTGGGTTTTTCTCTCTATTCTGGGGCATGTGTTTCTGTCTACCCGAGGTCCATTCACCTGTATTTGCCTTTTTTAAACTCTCCCTACTGTCTGCACTGCCTGTAGCTCTTGATATTGGATGTGTGTTGCTAAATGGTCTTAGCTTTATTTAGGCCCCATGTGTTAGGTTTATTTAATGTGTTTGACCGGCTGGCGACATACATTCAATGTTCTGTTTAGTTGGTTGTTTTTGTTTTTTTTTTCACAAGCAGTGCAGGCACGTCCTGAGAAAGCCTTGTTGCTGTCGGGACGTTAAGCAATGTACAATCAATCACAGTATCTTGGAACCCCTACTATCGCACTGCACCATGTGTATGACCCTTCTCTATCTTATATCACAGTATCATGGAACCCCTACTATCGCACTGCACCATGTGTATGACCCTTCTCTATCTTATATCACAGTATCATGGAACCCCTACTATCGCACTGCACCATGTGTATGACCCTTCTCTATCTTATATCACAGTATCATGGAACTCCTACTATCGCACTGCACCATGTGTTTTGACCCTTCTCTATCTTATATCACAGTATCATGGAACCCCTACTATCGCACTGCGCCATGTGTATGACCCTTCTCTATCTTATATCACAGTGTCATGGAACTCCTACTATCGCACTGCACCATGTGTATGACCCTTCTCTATCTTATATCACAGTGTCATGGAACCCCTACTATCGCACTGCACCATGTGTATGACCCTTCTCTATCTTATATCACAGTATCATGGAACCCCTACTATCGCAGTGCACCATGTGTTTTGACCCTTCTCTATCTTATATCACAGTATCATGGAACCCCTACTATCGCACTGCACCATGTGTTTTGACCCTTCTCTATCTTATATCACAGTATCATGGAACTCCTACTATCGCACTGCACCATGTGTATGACCCTTCTCTATCTTATATCACAGTGTCATGGAACTCCTACTATCGCACTGCACCATGTGTATGACCCTTCTCTATCTTATATCACAGTATCATGGAACCCCTACTATCGCACTGCACAATGTGTTTTGACCCTTATCTATCTTATATCACAGTATCATGGAACTCCTACTATCGCACTGCACCATGTGTTTTGACCCTTCTCTATCTTATATCACAGTGTCATGGAACCCCTACTATCGCACTGCACCATGTGTTTTGACCCTTCTCTATCTTATATCACAGTATCATGGAACTCCTACTATCGCACTGCACCATGTGTTTTGGCCCTTCTCTATCTTATATCACAGTGTCATGGAACCCCTACTATCGCACTGCACCATGTGTTTTGACCCTTCTCTATCTTATATCACAGTATCATGTAACTCCTACTATCGCACTGCACCATGTGTTTTGACCCTTCTCTATCTTATATCACAGTATCATGGAACCCCTACTATCGCACTGCACCATGTTTATGACCCTTCTCTATCTTATATCACAGTATCATGGAACCCCTACTATCGCACTGCACCATGTGTATGACCCTTCTCTATCTTATATCACAGTATCATGGAACTCCTATATCGCACTGCACCATGTGTATGACCCTTCTCTATCTTATATCACAGTATGGAACCCCTACTATCGCACTGCACCATGTGTATGACCCTTCTCTATCTTATATCACAGTATCATGGAACCCCTACTATCGCACTGCACTATGTGTATGACCCTTCTCTATCTTATATCACAGTATCTTACCCCACCCGGGTCTGCCCTGGGGGACTTGGGTGGGGTTAGGTATTTTTTAGTTCCCAGGGTCACCCTGGTCAGCCCCACAGGGTGGGTTTTTCTCTCTATTCTGGGGCATGTGTTTCTGTCTACCCGAGGTCCATTCACCTGTATTTGCCTTTTTTAAACTCTCCCTACTGTCTGCACTGCCTGTAGCTCTTGATATTGGATGTGTGTTGCTAAATGGTCTTAGCTTTATTTAGGCCCCATGTGTTAGGTTTATTTAATGTGTTTGACCGGCTGGCGACATACATTCAATGTTCTGTTTAGTTGGTTGTTTTTGTTTTTTTTTTCACAAGCAGTGCAGGCACGTCCTGAGAAAGCCTTGTTGCTGTCGGGACGTTAAGCAATGTACAATCAATCACAGTATCTTGGAACCCCTACTATCGCACTGCACCATGTGTATGACCCTTCTCTATCTTATATCACAGTATCATGGAACCCCTACTATCGCACTGCACCATGTGTATGACCCTTCTCTATCTTATATCACAGTATCATGGAACCCCTACTATCGCACTGCACCATGTGTATGACCCTTCTCTATCTTATATCACAGTATCATGGAACTCCTACTATCGCACTGCACCATGTGTTTTGACCCTTCTCTATCTTATATCACAGTATCATGGAACCCCTACTATCGCACTGCGCCATGTGTATGACCCTTCTCTATCTTATATCACAGTGTCATGGAACTCCTACTATCGCACTGCACCATGTGTATGACCCTTCTCTATCTTATATCACAGTGTCATGGAACCCCTACTATCGCACTGCACCATGTGTATGACCCTTCTCTATCTTATATCACAGTATCATGGAACCCCTACTATCGCAGTGCACCATGTGTTTTGACCCTTCTCTATCTTATATCACAGTATCATGGAACCCCTACTATCGCACTGCACCATGTGTTTTGACCCTTCTCTATCTTATATCACAGTATCATGGAACTCCTACTATCGCACTGCACCATGTGTATGACCCTTCTCTATCTTATATCACAGTGTCATGGAACTCCTACTATCGCACTGCACCATGTGTATGACCCTTCTCTATCTTATATCACAGTATCATGGAACCCCTACTATCGCACTGCACAATGTGTTTTGACCCTTATCTATCTTATATCACAGTATCATGGAACTCCTACTATCGCACTGCACCATGTGTTTTGACCCTTCTCTATCTTATATCACAGTGTCATGGAACCCCTACTATCGCACTGCACCATGTGTTTTGACCCTTCTCTATCTTATATCACAGTATCATGGAACTCCTACTATCGCACTGCACCATGTGTTTTGGCCCTTCTCTATCTTATATCACAGTGTCATGGAACCCCTACTATCGCACTGCACCATGTGTTTTGACCCTTCTCTATCTTATATCACAGTATCATGGAACTCCTACTATCGCACTGCACCATGTGTTTTGACCCTTCTCTATCTTATATCACAGTGTCATGGAACCCCTACTATCGCACTGCACCATGTGTTTTGACCCTTCTCTATATTATATCACAGTATCATGGAACTCCTACTATCGCACTGCACCATGTGTATGACCCTTCTCTATCTTATATCACAGTATGGAACCCCTACTATCGCACTGCACCATGTGTATGACCCTTCTCTATCTTATATCACAGTATCATGGAACCCCTACTATTGCACTGCACCATGTGTTTTGACCCTTCTCTATCTTATATCACAGTATCATGGAACTCCTACTATCGCACTGCACCATGTGTTTTGACCCTTCTCTATCTTATATCACAGTATCATACAACTCCTACTATCGCACTGCACCATGTGTTTTGACCCTTCTCTATCTTATATCACAGTATCATGGAACCCCTACTATCGCACTGCACCATGTGTTTTGACCCTTCTCTATCTTATATCACAGTATCATGGAACTCCTACTATCGCACTGCACCATGTGTATGACCCTTCTCTATCTTATATCACAGTGTCATGGAACCCCTACTATCGCACTGCACCATGTGTATGACCCTTCTCTATCTTATATCACAGTATCATGGAACTCCTAATATCGCACTGCACCATGTGTTTTGACCCTTCTCTATCTTATATCACAGTATCAAGGAACCCCTACTATCGCACTGCACCATGTGTATGACCCTTCTCTATCTTATATCACGGTATCATCGAACCCCTACTATCGCACTGCACCATGTGTTTTGACCCTTCTCTATTTTATATCACAGTATCATGGAACTCGTACTATCGCACTGCACCATGTTTATGACCCTTCTCTATCTTATATCACAGTGTCATGGAACCCCTACTATCGTACTGCACCATGTGTTTTGACCCTTCCCTATCTTATATCACAGTATCATGGAACTCCTACTATCACACTGCACCATGTGTATGACCCTTCTCTATCATATATCACAGTGTCATTGAACCCCTACTATCGCACTGCACCATGTGTATGACTCTTCTCTATCTTATATCACAGTATCATGGAACCCCTACTATCGCACTGCACCATGTTTATGACCCTTCTCTATCTTATATCACAGTATCATGGAACCCCTACTATCGCACTGCACCATGTGTTTTGACCCTTCTCTATCTTATATCACAGTATCATGGAACTCCTACTATCGCACTGCACCATGTGTATGACCCTTCTCTATCTTATATCGCAGTGTCATGGAACCCCTACTATCGTACTGCACCATGTGTATGACCCTTCTCTATCTTCTAACACAGTATCATGGAACTCCTACTATCGCACTGCACCATGTGTTTTGACCCTTCTCTATCTTATATCACAGTATCATGGAACTCCTACTATCACACTGCACCATGTGTATGACCCTTCTCTATCTTATATCACAGTATCATGGAACTCCTACTATCGCACTGCACCATGTGTTTTGACCCTTCTCTATCTTATATCACAGTATCATGGAACTCCTACTATCGCACTGCACCATGTGTATGACCATTCTCTATCCTATATCACAGTGTCATGGAACCCCTATTATCGCACTGCACCATGTGTATGACCCTTCTCTATCTTATATCACAGTATGGAACCCCTACTATCGCACTGCACCATGTGTATGACCCTTTATCTTATATCACAGTGTCATGGAACCCCTACTATCGCACTGCACCATGTGTATGACCCTTCTCTATCTTATATCACAGTATCATGAAAACCCTACTATCGCACTGCACCATGTGTTTTGACCCTTCTCTATCTTATATCACAGTGTCATGGAACCCCTACTATCGCACTGCACCATGTGTTTTGACCCTTCTCAATCTTATATCACAGTATCATGGAACTCCTACTATAGCACTGCACCATGTGTATGACCCTTCTCTATCTTATATCACAGTGTCATGGAACCCCTACTATCGCACTGCACCATGTGTATGACCCTTCACTATCTTATATCACAGTGTCATGGAACCCCTACTATCGCACTGCACCATGTGTATGACCGTTCTCTATCTTATATCACAGTGTCATGGAAACCCTACTATCGCACTGCACCATGTGTATGACCCTTCTCTATCTTATATCACAGTGTCATGGAACCCCTACTATCGCACTGCACCATGTGTATGACTCTTCTCTATCTTATATCACAGTATCATGGAACCCCTACTATCGCACTGCACCATGTGTTTTGACCCTTCTCTATCTTATATCACAGTATCATGGAACCCCTACTATCGCACTGCACCATGTGTTTTGACCCTTCTCTATCTTACATCACAGTATCATGGAACTCCTACTATCGCACTGCACCATGTGTATGACCCTTCTCTATCTTATATCACAGTGTCATGGAACTCCTACTATCGCACTGCACCATGTGTATGACCCTTCTCTATCTTATATCACAGTATCATGGAACCCCTACTATCGCACTGCACAATGTGTTTTGACCCTTCTCTATCTTATATCACAGTATCATGGAACTCCTACTATCGCACTACACCATGTGTTTTGACCCTTCTCTATCTTATATCACAGTGTCAAACGAAAACGATGTAGAGATCCAGGAACACCTAGCAAAAAAAAAGAGCCGCCCATCAGGCCCACCTAGCCCAGCCTTCCTGCCCTGTGAAGAAATCTGCCTTCCGCCTCGTCTGCAGCAGTCTCCAGCGTAAGCTCAGAGATCTCCAGAATGAGTGGTGGACCAGACTTGCACAGAGGACCCAGCTTTGTGCTGACAATGGTGACTACAGGGGCTTCTATGAAGCACTGAAAGCAGTGTATGGCCCCAGGCACCTGGTACAAAGTCCCCTGCGAAGCGCGAATGGCCAGGCACTCCTCACAGATAATACTTCCATCTTGAACCGCTGGTCGGAATACTTTCAGAGCCTCTTCAGCGCTGAGCGCACTGTTCAAGAAGCAGTCGTCCTACAAATCCCACACCTCCCAGTAAAGGTTGAATTGGACGAACCACCCACCGCTGAAGAGACCCTCACAGCCATCCACCAGCTCAAGAGTGGCAAAGCAGCAGGCATTGATGGAATACCGCCAGAGATCTGGAAACATGGAGGCACAGCACTGCACAACAAGCTCCATGACCTCTTTCTCTGCTGCTGGGAGGAAGGAACACTACCAAAAGATCTCCGTGATGCAGTCGTTATCACCCTGTACAAGAACAAAGGCGAGAAGTCTGACTGTTCCAACTATCGGGGAATTACCCTGCTGTCCATTGCTGGGAAAATCCTTGCAAGGCTGCTCCTGAATCGGCTGGTACCTGCCATCGCTGAAGACCAACTCCCAGAGGGCCAGTGTGGCTTCAGAGCAAACAGGAGCACCACCGATATGGTCTTTGTGCTGAGACAGCTGCAGGAGAAGTGCCGCGAGCAGAACAAAGGGCTGTACGTAACATTTGTCGACCTAACAAAAGCGTTCGACACTGTGAGCAGGCAAGGCATGTGGCAGATCTTGGAGCGACTTGGCTGTCCCCCAAAGTTCCTCAACATGATTGTCCAGCTACACGAGGACCAGCAAGGCCAGGTCAGACTCAACAATGATCTCTCAGAACCATTCCCTATTCTCAACGGCGTAAAGCAGGGCTGCGTGCTGGCACCGACCCTCTTCACCATCTTTTTTAGCATGATGTTGAAGCAGGCCACAGTGGACCTCGATGATGACGATGCAGTGTACATCAGGTATCGTCTCGATGGCAGCCTGTTCAACCTTAGACGACTGCAGGCCCACACAAAAACCCTAGACCAACTGATTCGTGAGCTGCTTTTTGCTGATGATGCTGCCCTCGTTGCACACACAGAGAGAGCCCTGCAGCGCATCACGTCTTGCTTCGCAGATGCTGCCCAGCTCTTTGGACTCGAGGTCAGTCTGAAAAAGACAGAGGTCCTCCATCAGCCGGCACCCAAGACAGTGTATCGCCCTCCTCACATCACCATTGGCGAGTCTGAACTAAAGTCAGTGCACCAGTTTACTTACCTTGGCTGCATTATCACGTCGGACGCCAAGCTGGACAAGGAGCTTGACAGCAGGCTGGCAAAAGCGAACAGCGCTTTCGGGCGACTTTTCAAGCGGGTGTGGCACAATCAACAGCTGAAAATAGGCACCAAGATCAGCGTGTACAGAGCTGTGGTCCTCACCACCCTGCTGTATGGTTCCGAGTCTTGGGCCCTCTACCGCAGCCAACTACGACTCCTCGAACGCTTCCACCAGCGCTGCCTGCGTACCATCCTGGGCATTCACTGGAGTGACTATGTCACCAACGTCGAGGTCTTTGAACAGGCTGAAACTGTGAGCATCGAGGCTTTGCTGCTGCGGACACAGCTCCGCTGGGCGGGGCATGTCTCCAGGATGGAGGATCATCGCCTACCAAAGATCACCCTGTTCGGCGAGCTTGCTACTGGACACCGTGACAGAGGGGCACCAAAGAAGAGATACAAAGACTGTCTCAAGAAGTCACTTAGTGCCTGCCAAATCGACCACCACCAGTGGTCTTCGCTTGCTGCGGACCGTGACACCTGGCGCTCCACCATTTACAAGGCAGCTGTCTCCTTTGAGGACTCTCACAGAGCTAGCCTTAAGGACAAGCGGCTCAGGAGAAAAAACAGAGATGCCGCAGCTCAGAACCCTGGCCATACCTTCCCCTGCAGCCACTGCGGTCGAACCTGCCTGTCTCGGATTGGCCTCCGCAGCCACGAACAAGCCTGCAGACGTCGTGGGCAACTCCTATAAAATCTTCGTTCGCGAAGTCAAGCCAAGAGATCTTATATCACAGTGTCATGGAACCCCTACTATCGCACTGCACCATGTGTTTTGACCCTTCTCTATCTTATATCACAGTATCATGGAACTCCTACTATCGCACTGCACCATGTGTTTTGGCCCTTCTCTATCTTATATCACAGTGTCATGGAACCCCTACTATTGCACTGCACCATGTGTTTTGACCCTTCTCTATCTTATATCACAGTATCATGTAACTCCTACTATCGCACTGCACCATGTGTTTTGACCCTTCTCTATCTTATATCACAGTGTCATGGAACCCCTACTATCGCACTGCACCATGTGTTTTGACCCTTCTCTATCTTATATCACAGTATCATGGAACTCCTACTATCGCACTGCACCATGTGTTTTGACCCTTCTCTATCTTATTTCACAGTATCATGGAACCCCTACTATCGCACTGCACCATGTGTATGACCCTTCTCTATCTTATCTCACAGTATCATGGAACTCCTACTATAGCACTGCACCATGTGTATGACCCTTCTCTATCTTATATCACAGTATCATGGAACCCCTACTATCGCACTGCACCATGTGTATGACCCTTCTCTATCTTATATCACAGTGTCATGGAACCCCTACTATCGCACTGCTCCATGTGTTTTGACCCTTCTCTATCTTATATCACAGTATCATGGAACTCCTACTATCTCACTGCACCATATGTTTTGACCCTTCTCTATCTTATATCACAGTATCATGGAACTCCTACTATCGCACTGCACCATGTGTATGACCCTTCTCTATCTTATATCACAGTTTCATGGAACCCCTACTATCGCACTGCACCATGTGTATGACCCTTCTCTATCTTATATCACAGTATCATGGAACTCCTACTATCGCACTGCACCATGTGTTTTGACCCTTCTCTATCTTATATCACAGTATCAAGGAACCCCTACTATCGCACTGCACCATGTGTATGACCCTTCTCTATCTTATATCACAGTATCATCGAACCCCTACTATCGCACTGCACCATGTGTTTTGACCCTTCTCTATTTTATATCACAGTATCATGGAACTCCTACTATCGCACTACACCATGTGTTTTGACCCTTCTCTATCTTATATCACAGTATCATGGAACTCCTACTATCGCACTGCACCATGTGTATGACCCTTCTCTATCATATATCACAGTGTCATGGAACCCCTACTATCGCACTGCTCCATGTGTATGACTCTTCTCTATCTTATATCACAGTATCATGGAACTCCTACTATCGCACTGCACCATGTGTTTTGACCCTTCTCTATCTTATATCACAGTATCATGGAACTCCTACTATCGCACTGCACCATGTGTATGACCCTTCTCTATCTTATATCACAGTGTCATGGAACCCCTACTATCGTACTGCACCATGTGTATGACCCTTCTCTATCTTCTATCACAGTATCATGGAACTCCTACTATTGCACTGCACCATGTGTTTTGACCCTTCTCTATCTTATATCACAGTATCATGGAACCCCTACTATCACACTGCACCATGTGTATGGCCCTTCTCTATCTTATATCACAGTATCATGGAACTCCTACTATCGCACTGCACCATGTGTTTTGACCCTTCTCTATCTTATATCACAGTATCATGGAACTCCTACTATCGCACTGCACCATGTGTTTTGACCCTTCTCTATCTTATATCACAGTATCATGGAACTCCTACTATCGCACTGCACCATGTGTATGACCATTCTCTATCTTATATCACAGTGTCATGGAACCCCTATTATCGCACTGCACCATGTGTATGACCCTTCTCTATCTTATATCACAGTATGGAACCCCTACTATCGCACTGCACCATGTGTATGACCCTTTATCTTATATCACAGTGTCATGGAACCCCTACTATCGCACTGCACCATGTGTATGACCCTTCTCTATCTTATATCACAGTATCATGAAAACCCTACTATCGCACTGCACCATGTGTTTTGACCCTTCTCTATCTTATATCACAGTGTCATGGAACCCCTACTATCGCACTGCACCATGTGTTTTGACCCTTTTCTATCTTATATCACAGTATCATGGAACTCCTACTATAGCACTGCACCATGTGTATGACCCTTCTCTATCTTATATCACAGTGTCATGGAACCCCTACTATCGCACTGCACCATGTGTATGACCCTTCACTATCTTATATCACAGTGTCATGGAACCCCTACTATCGCACTGCACCATGTGTATGACCCTTCTCTATCTTATATCACAGTGTCATGGAAACCCTACTATCGCACTGCACCATGTGTATGACCCTTCTCTATCTTATATCACAGTGTCATGGAAACCCTACTATCGCACTGCACCATGTGTATGACCCTTCTCTATATTATATCACAGTATCATGGAACCCCTACTATCGCACTGCACCATGTGTATGACCCTTCTCTATCTTATATCACAGTATCATGGAACCCCTACTATCGCACTGCACCATGTGTTTTGACCTTTATTTATCTTATATCATAGTATCATGGAAACCCTACTATCGCACTGCACCATGTGTTTTGACCCTTCTCTGTCTTATATCAAAGTGTCATGGAACCCCTACTATCGTACTGCACCATGTGTTTTGACCCTTCTCTATCTTATATCAAAGTGTCATGGAACCCCTACTATCGCACTGCACCATGTGTTTTGACCCTTCTCTATCTTATATCACAGTATCATGGAAACCCTACTATCGCACTGCACCATGTGTTTTGACCCTTCTCTATCTTATATCAAAGTGTCATGGAACCCCTACTATCGTACTGCACCATGTGTTTTGACCTTTCTCTATCTTATATCACAGTATCATGGAACCCCTACTATCGCACTGCACCAGGTGTATGACCCTTCTCTATCTTATATCACAGTATCATGGAACTCCTACTATCGCACTGCACCATGTGTTTTGACCCTTCTCTATCTTATATCACAGTATCATGAAACTCCTACTATCGCACTGCAACATGTGTATGACCCTTCTTTATCTTATATCACAGTGTCATGGAACCCCTACTATCGCACTGCACCATGTGTATGACCCCTCTCTATCTTATATTACAGTATGGAACCCCTACTATCGCACTGCACCATGTGTATGACCCTTCTCTATCTTATATCACAGTGTCATGGAACCCCTACTATCGCACTGCACCATGTGTATGACCCTTCTCTATCTTATATCACAGTATCATATAAACCCTACTATCGCACTGCACCATGTGTTTTGACCCTTCTCTATCTTATATCACAGTATCATGGAACTCCTACTATCGCACTGCACTATGTGTTTTGACCCTTCTCTATCTTATATCACAGTATCATGGAAACCCTACTATCGCACTGCACCATGTGTTTTGACCCTTCTCTATTTTATATCAAAGTGTCATGGAACCCCTACTATCGTACTGCACCATGTGTTTTGACCCTTCTCTATCTTATATCACAGTGTCATGGAACCCCTACTATCGCACTGCACCATGTGTTTTGACCCTTCTCTATCTTATATCACAGTATCATGGAAACCCTACTATCGCACTGCACCATGTGTTTTGACCCTTCTCTATCTTATATCAAAGTGTCATGGAACCCCTACTATCGTACTGCACCATGTGTTTTGACCTTTCTCTATCTTATATCACAGTATCATGGAACTCCTACTATCGCACTGCACCATGTGTATGACCCTTCTCTATCTTATATCTCAGTATCATGGAACCCCTACTATCGCACTGCACCATGTGTTTTGACCTTTCTCTATCTTATATCACAGTATCATGGAAACCATACTATCGCACTGCACCATGTGTTTTGACCCTTCTCTATCTTATATCACAGTGTCATGTAACCCCTACTATCGTACTGCACCATATGTTTTGACCTTTCTCTATCTTATATCACAGTATCATGGAACCCCTACTATCGCACTGCACCATGTGTTTTGTCCCTTCTCTATCTTATATCAAAGTGTCATGGAACCCCTACTATCGCACTGCACCATGTGTTTTGACCCTTCTCTATCTTATATCACAGTATCATGGAACCCCTACTATCGCACTGCACCATGTGTTTTGAGCTTTCTCTATCTTATATCACAGTATCATGGAACCCCTACTATCGCACTGCACCATGTGTATGACCCTTCTCTATCTTATATCACAGTATCATGGAACCCCTACTATCGCACTGGACCATGTGTTTTGACCCTTCTCTATCTTATATCACAGTATCATGGAACCCCTACTATCGCACTGCACCATGTGTTTTGAGCTTTCTCTATCTTATATCACAGTATCATGGAACCCCTACTATCGCACTGCACCATGTGTTTTGAGCTTTCTCTGTCTGACACTGGTAGAAACCGTCTAGTGAATGTCTGTAATACTGCCGCCAAAATCACAGGCAGCCCACACCTTCCTGCACTGAAATTTCTAAGCGTGGGCTGCCATGCGTTTAGCGTGTACAGTCCTTGCTGACAAGTCGATTCCACTACACCGGGAGTTTGATCTAATTCTCAGGCGGAGTGACGCCTGCTGGAACAGAACGGTCTTGGTTCGTCTTTTCTTTTCTTCATTTTCACCCTGACAATATAACGCCATACTAATCACACATTGACAATACAATGCTAGGCTAATCACACACTAACAATACAACGCCAGACTAATCACACATTGACAATACAATACTAGGATAATCACAAACTGACAATAAAACGCCAGACTAATCACACGCTGATAATACAATGCTAGGCTAATCACACACTGACAATACAACGCCAGACTAATCACACGCTGACAATACAATGCTAGGCTAATCACACATTGACAATACAACGCCAGACTAATCACACGCTGACAATACAATGCAAGACTAATCACACACTGACAATACAACGCCAGACTAATCGCACACTGACAATACAACGCCAGATTTATCACACATTGACAATACAACGCCAGACTAATCGCACACTGACAATACAACACCAGACTAATCGCACACTGACAGAACAACGCAAGACTAATCACACACTGACAATACAACGCCAGACTAATCACACATTGACAATACAACGCAAGACTAATCAAACACTGACAATACAACGCCAGACTAATCGCACACTGACAGAACAACGGCAGACTAATCACACACTGACAATACAACGCCAGACTAATCACACATTGACAATACAACGCAAGACTAATCAAACACTGACAATACAACGCCAGATTAATCACACATTGACAATACAATGCAAGACTAATCAAACACTGACAATACAACGCCAGATTAATCACACATTGACAATACAATGCAAGACTAATCACTAATCACACCTTGACAATACAACGCAAGAATAATCACACTTTGACAATACAACACAGGACTAATCCCACATTGACAGTACAACGCAGCTCAAGACTAATCACACAGGGACAATACAACGAGAGAGAAGATAATAGAGATTTGAAAAACAATCAAATCAATAATGCCGCATCGATCAATAAATCACGCCATTTAATGCATTTAAACAAAAAAAAAAAAAAAAGAACATGACCCAGTTGGTTTAAAATAACCATCATGACCATTGCAGCAAAATGACACATACAACGATTGCTATAAGTTAGGAAAATCCAAATCACACATCTATTGTCTTAAGTTAGTTCTACTTAATTAGCCAATTAAGTCAATCAACGCCCACATGACCATTGATCTATCTCAATGCACACAGTTTATTTCAAATAAAACACATTATGTACCAACCAAGCTACACACACACTATCTACTCATCAGTTAGCTAGCCTACTCTCTCACTGTGTACACAGTACTCGCCAATGCATAAAAATTTCGTTTCATACAACACCTTTAGAATCAGTGCATACAGGTTTAGCCCATGCGTGGGCACAGTTAAATGCCTTTCTCGAGCATAATGGCTTGCTATGACAAAAGCCGTTTTGTTGACTGCGTCATTGACTTCGTTATTCACATAAACAAGACTGTGAGTTACATTTCTGAGTGTTACACTACATTGATTTATAATTGCCTCTGAACGTGGTGTGTCCCACACACACTCAGTCTAGACACTCAGTCTACTTTTCCTCATATTGAGTACAAAAATAACACAAAAGTCAGATATTCTCACAGGCCAAACCTGAATTTCTGACTTAGGGTCAGATCCTCAAGAGCCCCAGGGACCTGCACACTAACAGACACATGCACAAACACACACACACACACACACACACACACACACACACACATACATACACACACACACACACACACACACACACACACACATAGTCTACACAATTTACCGGTTGTCAGAGCTGACGTCATAAAATCTCAGCCGGATAAAACTGAAGTATCGTGAATACATTATAGCGTCTCATCTGGTTTTAACACCCTCAACCGGTCATGCCTGAGGCTAAAAAGCGATCTCTGTCTTTCCAAAACTGTATACAAATTGTTGACAGAAAAATTGCCACACGCCAAAGTGAATGCCTTTTTGTAATGCAATCATAACTTTTGACACGCTGCTATTCAAGGGGGGACACATTCCTTTTAGTCAATGAGGCATGCTTATATGAATAGGCTGCCACGCGTCTGCAGTTTTGAAAAGAGCCTCATGGCTATTGCCTTTCAATCTCTGAGAGGTGTCAACAGATTAGCTTAATACACTCAGGGGGACAGCTTGCTTTGAAAGGAAGAGGTTTTACAGGTTGGCTTAATATACTCAAAACCAGATTTACTGCCAAAGGGACAAATGTGTTCATAAAGTTTGTTTTAATTTTTTTAAATTACATTATAAAATGAATTCTGACAAAATACTTGTTCTAAGTGATCTCGATGCTTTAGAGAACAAAAGCTTAGATTGAAAACGAGAACGTCTTTTATCTGCAGTGGTTTCTGGGAAATCCAACGCGTATCTCGGAAAACAGTATTCCACAGAAGATATAGAATCTCTCACGGCTGATTAGCTAATCAAACTTCATGCTAAATATGATAATCACATAGCTTTACTAATGACTCGGGACTTAAGCCGGTCTTTTGTCTGTCTTTATTCAAAAGCGGTGAGTCACTTTCTACCCGTAGACATTGACACCTTATCACACGACCTCGAGAGCAACCCCATAGTTTCAAATGCAATAGGTAAATTAGCATGCCATATGTTCTACAAAGAAGTACCCAACGGAGAAAGAAACACGCTTAGAAAAGATGGGTACAACACAATGTATTAATATTTCGGGTAAATACCCTTTGTCAAAATAGACAAACAAACAAACATAGAGATTAGCCGCTACTTATCTTCAATGGCAGAAGGAATGTGGCAACAGGTTTGGAATTTCATATCGAGGGTTGACTGCCGAAACGTAGTATATCACTTTTTTGGAGATTTTGACTTTTTGGTATCATCAGACTCAGGAAACGATGCTCTTTTGTCTGATCTATTTCTTTTTTTAAAAATTTCATTAGTTTTAAAAATATTGATTAGAACCGAAAACATGTTCAGGCAAACAGAGAGAATCAATCACCGCCGAAACATAGTTGCTGAAGATACGGCTATACGGTCTTATTATCTCACGAATCTTTGCAGAAAAAGTGACTGCCGAAACCAAGTATCTGGGGTTAAGCTGTGTTTGCTGTCAGCTTGTTTAGTTGATTAAGAGTGCAGGGAAAGCGTATCTCAAAATACGACCTGCAGTATATCTGTTAATTCCAACGCCCGCCCCCGCTGAAATCTGGTATATGTTAGCTGCTGCCTTACCGCTGTCAACACTGTTGATAACACCGACAGGAAACCGGCGCCCGCATCTCATGCCACTGGAGTACCGTTATCATGATGTCAGTTTATTAGGATACTAACGAGCTACAAATCCTTTTTGTTCCACATCCTACCAAGAGTGTGGGATGTTTTATCCGAAAGACCCCAGTTTTCATACTACTCTTCGCAAGTGCAGCATTCCCGGGCAGTGGAGTATTTTGGATCGGACAGTCAGTGGCCTCACAGTGTTCTTGCAGGTAACATAATTTCTGCCATCTATACTATTTTTGAAGTGCAGTATTCAGTACAAATGTAATCGTCACCATTGACTGTTAAATTTGGGTTGATTACTGGTAAAATACTCATTGCAATTTATTATTATCATTAAATTATTTTAGAGGCAGGTTAGTGTAAAATGATAATTAATGTAGTCTTTTTTAAGTTCCCCCCCACCTTCAGCCCGGCACAATGCTATTAAATGTCATTTACTACTGTATCTGATCCATAGTCATGTACAAATTGCACATCTTTACAGAATGAACAGCCAACCAAAAAATGATGCTGAAGGCAATGTGTACCTAAATCTGGCCACTAAATGCCACTGTCAATTCTGAGCAACTTCGAGTGAGTATGGTCAGTTTTGTGGCTCACAGTGTACTGAGACTTGTCGAACAGATATAAGTTACGGGTTCTTGTTTACAATTTACTGTTATCAGCGATTCCCTTTAGTTTGTCTTGAACTCTATCTGTATCACTATCATTATGTGAAACCTAGCTACTGAATTGATGTGCGCGTGTGTACCGTTAATGTGGCCCCCCCCCCCCCCCCCTCCCCCTCATCCCCCACAACCCCAACACACACACACACACACAAACACACACACACACACACATCAGTGCACGCACGCACACACACCCCCCGAACATAAAGACTGATGATAACTGATTTATTTTAAATATGACTTGTCAACAGTCCAGAGTCATCCAAGAAGATTGCAACCGGTGCCTGTCTGACCATGAGCCCCTTCAAGCCTCCAAGCAACTCTTCAAGCAGCCAGGGCAAGAGGATGCAAGTTGGTGTCATTCAAACCTGGAGCCTTTATCAGCGAAAATCAAGGGTGCACGGTGGTCTTGCTCGGATGACTATGATGAGCCCTTGATAAAGAGCAAACGCCTGGACATAAGCAACTTGACCTCTAAAGAAACTGAGAGTGACAATGATGAGCCCTTGATAAAGAGCAAACGCCTGGGCATAAGCGACTTGACCAGTACAGAAACTGAGAGTGACAATGATGAGCCCTTGATAAAGAGCAAACGCCTGGACATAAGCGACTTGACCTCTACTGAAACTGAGAGTGACAATGATGAGCCCTTGATAAAGGGCAAACGCCTGGACATAAGCGACTTGACCTCTAAAGAAACTGAGAGTGACAATGATGAGCCCTTGATAAAGAGCAAACGCCTGGGCATAAGCGACTTGACCTGTACAGAAACTGAGAGTGACAATGATGAGCCCTTGATAAAGAGCAAACGCCTGGACATAAGCGACTTGACCTCTACAGAAACTGAGAGTGACAATGATGAGCCCTTGATAAAGAGCAAACGCCTGGACATAAGCGACTTGACCACTAAAGAAAATGAGAGTGACAATGATGAGCCCTTGATAAAGGGCAAACGCCTGGACATAAGCGACTTGACCACTACAGAAACTGAGAGTGACAATGATGAGCCCTTGATAAAGAGCAAACGCCTGGACATAAGCGACTTGACCTCTAAAGAAACTGAGAGTGACAATGATGAGCCCTTGATAAAGGGTAAACGCCTGGACATAAGCGACTTGACCTCTAAAGAAACTGAGAGTGACAATGATGAGCCCTTGATAAAGGGCAAACGCCTGGACATAAGCGACTTGACCTCTACTGAAACTGAGAGTGACAATGATGAGCCCTTGATAAAGGGCAAACGCCTGGACATAAGCGACTTGACCTCTACAGAAACTGAGAGTGACTATGATGAGCCCTTGATAAAGAGCAAACGCCTGGACATAACCTACTTGACCACTAAAGAAAATGAGAGTTACAATGACAACATCATCAAGCATCCCACTTACAGTCCAGTCACTGAATTACCTCAAGCCGACGTCTTCAAACGAGGATTAAAGTGACAAAAATACGCCTTTACTTTCACTGACGAAAACGCAAACACACATTATCCAAAAGCAGCAATATAGAGCTGGCCAAGGCAATGAGCAAGCAGGAGATGAAGCGACACCAGAGAGAACAAGAAGTGCACATAAGTCGGCTTCAGAATCTGCTCTCAGCCAACGGATTGTACTCAGTAAAAGTAGCTGCAGACAGAAACTGTTTTTTCGAGGCAGTTTCCATGCACCTGAATATCACGGTGCTTGATCTGGGGACACAGATATGCAATTACCTTGAGGACAAATTTGCGACCTACTTTATTTTGCTTTCTGACAACAAATGAAGATGATGAAAATGAAAGGTACCTAAAATACTTTTGGAACATGGAACAGCTGCGGGCCCCAGGAATCTGGAGCAACGACACAGCTGATCTGCTGCTGAAGGCGCTTGCTGACTGCACAAAGAGGCCGGTTATAATATACTCAAATAACTTGCTTCGTTAGGAAACGATTCTTTACCCAGACACACAAGCCGGTGACACTGGTGTTGATCAATCACTGATCATTCTGTCACTACTTGAGACTGAAGCCCAACACTATGATGCTGTATTTCCTTTCCCACCTGCGACACGTTAAAGCGGGACACAAGGAGACTCAGTACCAGTGACAAGCGAGGCAGCAGAGACACAGTGCCAGGAACCAGCAAGACACAAGAAGACACAATGTATGAGACCAGTGGCAGAAACGACACGCCAAATAGTCCAGTCATTGAACAGATGTCTCCACCAAACACACCACAAACTCCTAGATCACGACATACTTCTTCATTATCGCCTTTGCACAGCACCCCCAAACCACAAACACCAAGGAAACGAGGCAAGTGTAAGACACCACCACCCCCCCCCTCCCCCCCCCAAAAAAAAAAAAGCTGTTTATGAAGAAATTTGCCATGCCAGATACATGGATTGATTGTACATTGCTTAACGTCCCGACAGCAACAAGGCTTTCTCAGGACGTGCCTGCACTGCTTGTGAAAAAAAAATAAACAGAACATTGAATGTATGTCGCCAGCTGGTCAAATACGTTAAATAAACCTAACACATGGGGCTAAATAAAGCTAAGACCATTTAGCAACAAACATCCAATATCAAGAGCTACAGGCAGTGCAGACAGTAGGGAGAGTTTAAAAAAGGCAAATACAGGTGAATGGAAAAGGGTAAACAGAAACACATGCCCCAGAATGGAGAGGAAAACCCACCCTGTGGGGCTGACCAGGGTGACCCTGGGAACTAAAAATTACCTAACCCCACCCAAGTCCCCCAGGGCAGACCCGGGTGGGGTCCCAGATACATGGAAGAAAAATTCAAGAAAGGCTTTCAGGGAAAGGAGTATGTATCCGAAACGGGAAAATAGTACCTGCAAAGAAAATAAACCAATAGACTGCTCCAATTGCCATTTTAAATGCAGCAGGGTTTATGAATCAGAACGGCAAGCACTGTTTGAGGCATTTTACAGCTTGGGCGTCTGTGAAAAGCAAAAGTCTTTTATCTGTTCAAATGTAGAGGAAAAAACACTGCTAGGAGAAGACAACAAACCCCTATCCCCCAAAACGGAGCCTGAGCAGAGTTTTGTTTTTAACGTAGACGGGGAAAAAACGGGTTTGCAAAACGTTTTATCTTTCAACACTGTCTGTCTCAGAAAGTTCTAGACCACGCCATGCGAAACAGCCAACTTCATGTACTACTGTGACACACAGCTTGCGTTGTGAAAATCGTCCTATAAACAAAACATTTGTCAGTGCATCAAAGACTTTACTACAATTAAATATATGCTAATCGTCTTTGTGGAAATTGTGAGGTTCATACTCGTGAACAATTTGACAGCATTACCAGTGTGTGCCGAAAGCTGTCTTATTGTGACGGCGCGAAAATGGCCAACAACGTTATGAAGTGTTATTTTCTCTATTGGAATAATATTTTTGTAAATGGAGCAGTCAGTCGTTAACGCCGGATTTAAAGGTACAGCTGTAAAATAGTTTGCTATCCTCTCTGTCTGTCTCTCTGTCTGTCTCTCCGGAATAGCTATGCAAACGTTGTACTAAATCTGACCTGGGTTATTCCACATCCAGAAGAAATTTTATGATGCCACGTCCCAGAATTGACATATTTAAAACTAGCCATGCATTTTCCGGTGGCTCATTATGGAACACCTTGCCATCGAGCATAACGCACTGCAGGTCGCTCTCTTTGTGTATAGAAATCCTCTTTAAGCACCAATCATTAAGTCCAGCATAAACTCTTCAGAGTTGTTTTTTTCCCCTCATGATCCACTAATCCTGAACATGTTATCTATTCACCATGCTTTTACTGTAAACTATTATATTGCCATGCATTATAATATATATGCAAGCCAGTCAACATGATTGTACGAGAGTGTGTGTGAAACTACACTTTATATCTCTATGCACTGTTTGACTATTTTGTGTAGAGTAAAAATGTCAAGTCCGAAAAATGACCCATGTGCTAATTACTTTATCCGTTGGCGAATAAAGTTTCATTTCATCTCTCTCTCTCTCTCTCTCTCTCTCTCTCTCTCTCTCTCTCTCTCTCTCTCTCTCTCTCTCTCTCTCTCTCTCTCTCTCTCTCTCTAACATACATTTGATTATGTTTTGTTAATGTATTGTGAGATTTGCATGGTTGCCACATAACGTGATTCTCCACAATAATTGTCTTCAACGTACTTGCAGTAGAGCGACTCTACCAATTAAAAATAAGTCAAATCAGTGTGCTATGAGTACGTATAATGTGTCTAAATAAATGCTTTTCTAATGCATTATCACCAAATACTTCAAATAGTAAAACAGAATTCGCGAACGACAGGCTGGAGAATTACCTGTGGAATAGTGTTAGTTTAAAATAAATCATTTCTAGACATGCTTTCTGTCTACTTTGTTCACGGCAGATGCCAAGTAGAACAATTTACATGAATCTGGCTGCCCGCTTCCCTTCTGAAACCTTTGGTTTTCTAACACAGTGAGGGAGCCATGTGAAGATACCTGGTTTCGGCAGTCAACACTTTGCAGGATTGTCAGCAAAAGGTTGTCGTATGTTGAGATACAGTGTTTCGGCAGTCAACACTTTGCAGGATCTGTTAGCAAAAGGTTGTCGTATGTTAAGATACGGTGTTTCGGCAGTCAACACTTTGCAGGATCTGTCAGCAAAAGGTTGTCGTATGTTGAGATACGGTGTTTCGGCAGTCAACACTTTGCAGGCTCTGTCAGCGAAAGGTTCTCGTATGTTGAGATACGGTGTTTCTGCTGGCATTATTTATCGCCTTTCCGATTGCCAGACATATAGTATCTTCACTCGTGTTACGGTTTCTTTAATAATTCAAACCAGAATTTAGATATAGCCATAATACCATGGATATGCATAATAAATAGGCTGCCCAATAACATTGTAAAATTTTGAGGGGCATCTTAAATTCTTGCATTGTACAGAAAGGTTCAAAGTAGGTCCAAAATTTCAAAAGCGTCTCCTGCAAAACTAGGAAAAAGCAAGATACTGCTTTTCGGCAGTCAACCCTCGATATG
Source organism: Semisulcospira habei (assembly GCA_036245525.1). NCBI lineage: Eukaryota > Metazoa > Mollusca > Gastropoda > Semisulcospiridae > Semisulcospira > Semisulcospira habei. The sequence continues at coordinate 217,317,819 of BTPG01000005.1, read as the reverse complement.
TTCTACAGGTTTGGAATTTCCCTTGCACCCCTAGTAACTTTGCTTGTTACTAGCAGTCATATTGATTTCTCGAAATCAATTTTACTGCAGTAGAAAATGGACGAGATACAGGCGGCCCCACAACCGAACCCTGTCCCTGTCTTGACACAGGTTCAAATGGTGATCAAGGCTAAAACATCTGGCAGAATTCAGGCAGGAAAAGAAATAGCCGAATGGAACAGGCAAAAACATTTACAGCTTCAGGCGCTAACCGCAGAAAAGACTCATGTAACGGCCCCGGCGTCAGTGTCATTACCAACAGGACCGTCAGGACCCCTGTCTCCCCCACAAAAAAGTGATAGACTATCAACAGAGTCTAAATCAGAAACAAAAAAATATATAGTTGCCAGATTTGTTGTTGGATTTGGTTACGCAGGTTACAGGCTATGGAAAAAAATACAAACCGCATACTCGCACAATAACCAAAAAATTAAACACTCCAAAAACAAAAGAAGTAGTCACTACATTTTCAATAACAAAGTTGTCGACCCATTTATCATGCTATAAATAAAATATTATTTTAATTTTTATTGTATTAGAAAATGAGCAAAACAAAAAACTTAATGAACCTTGTCTATCACTCTGCTATAATCAGCGGGCTAGCTGTTGTTTATTCTATGCTTGCAAAAAGTCTTCTCAAAATGAAATGGGCCGATCTCAGTAGATTAGACTTTGAAGACAGTGCTAAATTAATTACAGTTGTAACAGCATCAACTGCAACAAAAGACTTTTTCGTCAAGCAAGGAATTATTCCCGAAAATGTTTCTATGTAAATAAAAATAATATGTCGACTTTAGCTGTTATCATGGGTGGTGCCATGGTCAATGCACTTGCTTTTAGTGGATCAAACTATCTCTTTTCAAAAATGGGTAGAGAGGAATCAGCAGAAAAAATGAAACGTCACAAAGAGGCATCAGAAAAACTTGCTCAAGCCCACCAGGATTACGAAAAGAATAGAATAGAAAAACTGGATTTCATTAATGAAAAACTTTGTCTAGAAAACCATGCGCTGCATACGTTACCAAATGCTGATGAGGCAATCAAACAATATTTTCTCATTACTGGCAATGACATGTCTACCCCAAAGCCAAAACTTAGTGCCTACTATCGACCAAGCACACAACAAAGAAACGGGGAGATAATCTTTGTTCTAGTAAAAATGACATTTGTATATTTCATGGCAGTTTTTATTGCTAGAAATAATGAACGTCGAAAATAAACTATCGAAAATATATTACTCCCCAATTGGTTATTGGAAAGGAAACACCACTATTCAGAAACTACACGTGGGAGTAGGTGGTGATGTAACACTCAATCAAATTAAACTTTGGTTACAAAGACAAACAATTAGGCAAATATACCTTCCGGCGCCAAGAAAAATATCTAGACCTCGTTTTGAAAACAATACCCCAAATGACATGCATCAAATGGATCTTCTGTATTTATTGCATGATGTGATTAGGAATTGGCACTGAAATCATGGTTGGAGGCCAAAAACTGGAAACAGTTACGAAATTCAAATACTTAGGAGCCATTGTGACAGATGAGGGATCAAAACCAGAAATACTGTCCAGGATTGCGCAGACAACAACAGCACTGACAAGATTGAAGACCATATGGAAGGACAGAAACATCACACTCTGCTCCAAGATCAGACTGATGCGCTCCTTAGTCATCTCAGTGTTCTTGTATGCCTGCGAGTCATGGACCCTCACAGCAAACCTTGAAAGGAGGATACAAGCCACTGAAATGAGATGTTTTTGAAGGCTGCTTGGCATCTCATACAGAGATCACATCACAAACGAGGAAGTGGGAAGCAGAATCAGGCAAGCCATCGGGCCCTATGAAGACTTATTAGCCATTGTGAGAAAACGCAAACTGAAGTGGTATGGGCATGTCACGCGTTCAGCAGGGCTTGCCAAAACAATCCTGCAAGGCACTGTGCAAGGAGGACGAAGGAGAGGAAGACAGAGGAAAAGATGGGAGGACAATATCTCAGAGTGGACAGAAATGAAGCGGGGCGATACACTGAGAATGGCAGAGAACAGAGAGGAATGGAGAGAGCTGGTTGCCAAGTCATCAGTGGTGCCCCAACGGTCGGCAAGACTACGGGATATAGATAGATAGATAGATAGTGATTAGGAAGAAATGATACAAGTATGCACTAACTGTCGTTGACATAGCTTCAAGGTACCAAGACTCTGAACCCATAACTGACAAACCAGCTTCCACTGTTGTGACTGCTTTAACAAAATTTTATAGTCGAGGCCCCCTAAAATATCTTAGACTTGTTCAGGTCGATGACGGATCTGAATTCAAAGGTGCAGTTAATCCGTTATTTGCGAAGCATGGTGTGCTGGTTAGACGCGGTATTCCAGGTGTACACAGATCTCAGGAAATAGTTGAAAACTTCAACAAGCAATTATCGAAGAGACTTTTCAGCTACCAGTATTCAAAGGAACTCATGCATGACACACGTAACACTGAGTGGGTAAAGAGATTACCAGCTGTGATAAAAGCAATGAATAATGAAGGACAGCCTAAGCCCGCCGATGCTATTAAATTGAAAACAATACCATCAGGACCTTCAGCGTCAGGGCCGCCACTAACCCCGGCGCCTGACACAGGTTTGTTTACAAACTAAGAAAGATATTTATATCAGCCCGGTAAACCTGAGAATGACATCAGATGCAGGACAACCGACCCCATCTGGTCTACATCCGTACACAGTATAAAAAAAATAATTCCCAGTGCTGACGCATCAAAATATTATTTGTATGAGCCGGTTCCACAGAGGGCATTTGTCAGAAAAGAATTACAGATAATTCCCCCAGACACTGTTACTCACTTTTAACCATTTTGTCAATCAATTCATTAATCAGTTCATTAGCTATTTGTTCAGATAACTTGAGCCTGTAATGTCCAGGTGCATAACCCTTTTTCTCACTGTGAAACACTCGTTTTGTGTCCCCTACTGCCAGTGACTTTTTATATGTTTGGATCATTTCAAGATTATGTCTATTTGATCTCAGTGACTTGTTCGGATAATCAGGCATTAATGCACCATCTAAAGCTTGCTTGAAGGATATCTTTATTTATAATCACTGTTTTTTATACCTTTGTTTTGTATGCTGTACAGCGGGTGATCCTTAGGGTAGTCAGACGTGTCATAAATGTGTAGTTCTGTTTTCATATCTTCATAAAAGTCTTCAGTAGGCACGTCAATGATCATCAAGTCAGTGTCAGTGTATAACAGACGACACTCAGGATACTTTGGTTTAAAATAATCATATAAAATTCAAGCATCAATAATTTTGACAATTCAAGAATTTGCATACCAATAAATACTGGCTTGTCCAGTTTAACAATCTTTTTTTTGAGTGACACTGCATCCAATGATGAATAAAACTCTGTGTACCCTGTGTACTGTGGCTTACCTGTAAGTTTAATTGCACCTGATTCAGTTGTTACCAGTCTCACATCTTTGCGGTGCTGAGGATTTTCCATCATCTTCCCAAAACAGGAATTGTTCATAAGGATAAAGAATGCTTTATCAAATGAAGTGTTGCCGTCTCTGGCACGCAATGTTGTGTTCCTCATTATGCAATCTTTCATGAAAGCACACTGGTCAAATTTAATATCTCTGTGAACTTTCTTTAGTATTAACCCATGCCTGATGTAAAACTGCAGCAAGCGATAGTGGCAAACATAACTGAATTTGTCACTCAAATTTGGCACAAGTTTAGTGTCTTCGTTTTTCCCCGTCAAAGACATTTTCTCAACAGCCAATGGATAATCATTATGGTAATCATGTAGATGGTGTGGGTACTCCAGGTCGACTTCAAAGATCCAATCCTTTGCATCGTTTTGATCATGATTCATAATATAGTTTGATAATTCTGTTATGTCATACTGTGACAAATCATGCATACAAAAGTTTTTCAAGGTAATAACTCACACATTGCAAAGCCATACAAATTGTTCACGTCAAGGTACAGGATTTAATTAGATGACCTTGAGGGGTCAAACCCAAGGTCACCATGTCCATCAAGATATTTGTTGTTGGCTTTGGCATAATTGTTTGCGGCTATACTTATGCCTCCCCTCAAACCACGTTCTACCATTTCACCCACCGTATGATTATACAAAAGGTCTATATATATCTTACTAGATTTTAAAATGCATCCCATGTCATGCCATTACTAGTTTTGTAGCAGGCTGGGTCAAGACCGTAGTGCAACAAACCCTTTTCACGGTAACTTTCAAATACGTCTGCTAGCAAGCAAACGTCAGCTTTCAAGTACTAGTCATAGTAGTCATGAATCGTTTCACACCATAGTTTACCCCATGCATCAAGCGCATGTTGGTAATCAGAGTTTGAAATTCTTTTTCCATTTAAGGTAGAATAAAATTTATCTTTTGTATGTAGTCTCCTTTCCTCCAACACAACCCAGTCATCAATGTACTCATATGGATACACACCTCTCTTAATTAACTCATGCTAAAAAAAATTACTTGTTATTGGAAACGATGTCAGTCCATCTGCCAGACTAGCATGCCCTAAAGACAAATGTTGCACTGGGTCATAAAATGCTAATTTGTTGTCCAATCTAAAAGTCAAATATTTTTCAGTTGTCTGCGCAATACAACTAATGTTTTTGTAAGACTCATCTACAGCACACATGATAATGTGTGAATCATATCCTTTGAGATTGTGGAAAAAGATTGGTAACTTGTATATCTTAGGATTTATTTTTAATAGCAAGTTACAATTGTTATGTGCAGCACCTCTGTAACGCTCAGTTATGTGATCATGGTCACGAACTTTGTCACCACCGAGGGGTTGTTCACAAATCCAACTCGTCTCCACCATATCAAAATTCAGCTTGTCTTCTTCTGTCATCACCAAAGGCATCTGATATGTTGTGAGATAATGTACTACCTGACTATACTGTTGTCTCATTTCTTTTAAAAACAGACATGCTGCATTTTCCCCTCTGTAGATAACAGGCTTGGTATGCACACCGTCTGACCTGACAAAAAATGTATCCAAAAGAACACACCACTTGGTCACTCAATTTATAGTCTTTGGTAATGATTCTGGAACAGGACCATCATATGGAACAACCAGTGATTCAAAATCAGCATACACTACAAACGGCAGACTTTGCTGATTCCCATAGTTCTTAAAATATACTTGACTACCAGGGTCTGGATACTTAAGTACAGTCTGTATGTCATCAGCTGATCTACAGTGCAAGACATGTTTGTGTGCTACTTTTATAGAAGAGAATCTTTGTAAACATCTTTTACACACTTCCTGTTTGCCATTATGTTTTGTTGTATGCCCATGAATTAGTCGTGACATACTCCTGAAAACTGTTTAGTGAACGTTAACACCATCGCCTATTAGCAACATGTCAACATGTTTATCTTCTGATTGACCATAGGTTGAAGCAAGTGGTGATACTCTAATGGGTTGTAACTTGTTAAGAGACTCATTATCCCATACATACACATTCACAGATATACCAGGAATTAATTCTTCAAACAAATCTATGTCTTCTATTTTTACAAGAAAATCAATACCACTGAAGTTAAGTTCGTTTACAAATTTGGTGTAGTTAGATACACGCTCAGGTTTTGCTTTTTCAAAGTGTAGTTTAGCAAGAACACACCACATGAAACAAAAATTATCATTGTTCTGAATATTGACGACAGCCTTTTTGTTTGCAACCTCAGTTGGCATTGGTAACCATGATTTGCCTAATATAGGATGATACCTTGAAAGTTTTAATTGTAGTTCATGTACATGACCTTCGTACCAACCAGACCCCTTCATTCTTGGTCTGTCAATTGTTTCAAAAAGGCAGGCAACAGTTTGTCTCTGAACACGTTTTCTAATTCTCTTCTTGAATTGACTGTGTGTTGTCTTGTCGAGATAAACGATACAATCACTTCACCATCTACTCTAGTAAATTCTATTTTAGCAACAACCTAAATCTTTACACTGCCTGTAAGAAAATTATCTTGTATGATGGAAAAAGAGTTTTCTATTGATTCATAGACATTACTATTAGATATAGGCAAGTCTGTTGTGTAAAACACGTTTCTTAAACCCTGGCTTGACGAGCCTGATGCGCTTTTAACATTGTTCATCATTTTTATTTGTCTGACAAAATAATAATAGAAAAATATTAACACTGACCCTGCATGTGTAATACCATTTTATTAAATGTAAGATTGGAAAAATACAAATTTGTTTGGTTTAGTTCTTTCACTAAATCATTACACACTGCATTAAACCAGCCACTGTAATATTCATTAACAATGAAAGTTTGTGTCCTAATATTAACAGTTATTTTTCGTATTATTGATGGTCTAAATGGATTATCGACACCCAAAGTTATATTACATGTCATGTACAATGTTGCTGGTGTTATAAATAAATTTCCAGGTGTCCCTTTTTTAAGCCCGTTTACATATTTAACATCTTTAAAGTAGTATGTAATATCTATGATTTCACCAATAGTTCAATATTGCATGGTTTGTCTGTCTGTCATTTTTATGGACAAAACAAAAGTATAAATTAATTCACTAACCCATACCCTGTGGGCTGATCTCTCTTTAAAATTAGCTTTAGATTCTTAGTTGATTTCAGTTTGTTTTTCACAATGTCTTGTTCCTGTTTGTTTGGGATGACGTCATTCTCTCTGAGACAGTCTTCAAAGCTGTCACGATCCTTACAGTAAAACAAACAGATAAAACTTAGTTGTTCTCGAAAATCTGTCAGTACAGCATTATATTTTTGAGTGAGAATCCATACACTGACATTTGCGTGTCTGCCACTAAAGGCAAGTTCTGATACAGTGTTTATCTTCTTGACCATTTTGTAATCTCGTCATAGTGCTGATAAGCTTGCATACCCGATGCGTATACTTGATTTGGTTGACCTTCGATTGTACAAGATAAATGTGTACGTGTAATCTTTGGATTGTAAAATTTTTCTGAATCTCTTTTGTATGGACTTCCTGGTTCAACGAACAACATAAGAATGCCTTTCAGCGACCTGGCAGGTGTGTTCAGGTAAAGGTTCCACATAGGGTCACTTTTGTTTTTATGCATTAAACTGTGTCTAATCACCCGGTCATAATAAATTGGCAGTTTTGACTGGTACTGATTTTAAATGAGAGTAGCTAGATGAGTGTGTTTGACAATTTCATATTCCTAAGTGATGTTAGAGATCTTATATGTTGCGTCTGTGTAAGATGACTTTATAACTTTGGAGTAGTCATTGAAAGTTCAAAACTTAAACGGTCATTCAGTGCTCCTTGGTAATAAGGTAAATGCACTGTTAGGATTTCGAATTCAAGTGGAATGTAAAGCCTATTGCCGTATGTGTCTGCTACAATAACGTCTTTGGCTGTAGTGGTCATTTTATCTCTGGCATTCATTCAAAGTTTATAAACGTTATCTGATTGTATTCCTTGGTAAATAGAGTCTTCTCTTTCTTCTCTTGTGAGCCACAAATCTTTGTAGCAGTAGAACACATCAGCGTCGTCAAGACAAAACACTTCCTGGCCATAAGTTGAACGTTAATAGTCTTAATAATTGCTCTGCCAAGATTGTTAATAGTGTTCTGTTTGCATCTGATTCTGATGAAAGTTCAATTTTAAATGCACGGCGTGAGGTGCCACAAACAATAACTTCACTGGGACCTAGGTTTGGAAACTTAATGGTTAAGGTTTGGTTCTGGTCTATTGTACTTGGAATGTTCGTGATAACAATTGATTGCTTATGCCTTTAACACCAAGAGGCTCACGTAGTTTTCTATATGGGTCTAACTTTGATCCATAAGACGATGTCATTTTATTATGCAAAAATCAAAAAAAGTAAATTAATAAAACCGATGTCAGCAGGAGGATTTAATCATGATTTTGAAATGGATCTAATAGATGACTATAATACTAATGCAACAGATATGAGAGATATGACTGGAATGAGAAATACCTACAGTTTACGTCATAAACTTTTACAAAGCAAAGTAAACTCGTTTAATGATCATGTTGTCAACCGCTCAGACAACATAGACCCTAATCAGTTTGAACTTGATGGCAAGGGCCATTTATATTTAAATACTGTTGACAGAGGAAAAGTTTAATTGACTAACAAAAGAGATCCTGGTAAGTTTAGGGCTTTAAGTACAATTAAAGGTGAAGGTGGTTTTGGTGCCTTGCATCAACTTGGTATTGGGGGGTCTCCTGTACCACCACAAATTGTTAGTGCTCTTCACGACATGCAAACAAGGTTGCCGACAGGACAAGAAATTGAAATGGCAGCAGTAACAAGCCTGCCAGAAATAGCAAACACAGTGATACAAGAAACCTCATTTACTGAAGGTCAAATAAAAGACGCTATGAAAACAATAGATGACCCGACTTTACCCTTGCAGGATTTACTGGGCTTGGATAAATCACTGCAGTCAATAAGAGGTGAGATGGTCAATAATGTAGCCAAACTGGGTGAGCGTGATAAACACACAGAAAGAGAAAAAGAAAAACTGGCTACAGCAGACAATAGGAATCTTGACACAGAAATAAAAGAAAGAATCCAACACAGATTAAATGATTTGCAGATATAAAGATCAGCACGGCTGGAAGTGATTAGTATTTAAAGAGAAAAACTTAAAACACAGGTCAACAGGATTAGAGAAACTATTCAGAAAATACTTCACGAAGACACAACTCTGGCTGAGAGATTGAAAACACATCTGAGAACACGGTATCACAATTGCGAATTTAATGACTGCTCTTGGGTTTATTATCAGTACTATTGTAATGGCTGTCTCTGACGGTGGTGGTGGGGGTGGTGGTCCTCTTCCACTGGCTCCACCAGCTCCCACTGACCCAAAAGATTTACAGTCATGGGTAAAGAAATAATTGTCTCATATATCAGACTTGCTTAAGACAAATGTGGTCCAGGCATTAGACTGTTTCTGTTCCATTGATCCTAACCAGACTTCAGATTTTGATGAGAATGAAGTGTAACCGGAGTAGTAATCTTGAGGGTATTGTCTGTGACTCATAGCGTAATACAATGTACCCATGCCGTGGTGATTATCAAGTTTTTTAGTGAAGTCATACTTCGGGCTGATGTTAAATTCATTACATATACGTTCAAATGCTTTCATATCCATGGGGTTGTTATACCTGTTGAAACTGGATTCAGTGGGCAGTAGGGTGTGTGGTTTTGATAATATTTTTCTAAGCTGTGGAAACGATACACAGATTTGATCAGTTTGTTTGAGTGATTCAAATGGTCTGTAAAAGAAACTCACAAACCAGATAGGTGAGGCTAGCGCTGGCAGAATTGTACAACAAACCAAGGGGAATTACTCAGCGCTGGACAGACGAACAGTTAGATCCCCTGCCCCCGCCTGTAGGGATGTAAATGATAGTCTTGTTCTATACCAGCTATGGCTGTGGGTGCTGTTTCAACTGGTTTATCTGCTGATTGCCACTGGAGCGGGGGGTTTCATATGAATTGCCCTTGAAGGTGTCAGTGGTTTTGCGTACCTGACATGCTTTTGTTTGGAAGCCCTTAACAAAAGATTTCATACAAAGTTTCAGAAACATGAAGTGTTGAGCACTCTTGCTAATGCAAAGTTGAGTAGTGTAAAACTTATTATCAGTAAATCTTTGGACGATAATTTTATTGACGACATTGAATTTAAGAGAGTGCAGAATGATATGAATAATTACAAATAACAAAAGTCTTAAATCCAGAATAAAATGCGTAGTCAATCTCCTGTGAATGTTGAAGAACTGAAGGCTATTTTGTTTAGAACAAGGAAAACAGATTGGGGTAAAAGAAACCACGGAAAAATTACAAAATCTTTTACGCAAATAAAAATCATACAAACCAAGGGGAATCACTCAGCGCTGGACAGACAACAGTTAATCCCCTGCCCCCTGCCTATCAGGCACCCAATCACCAGCCCACAGAGAAATATGCAGGTATAGACTAAGACGGTCATTTGCATTCACTTGTTGTGTTCCTACACAACCCGGGAGGCACTCCAGGAATCCTAACTAGGGCCAAGAGTAGCCTCCCATCCCAGCCCATCTGGGCACTCACCACGTGGCCCAATCACAATCAGTCGTTTCTACTTAGCTGTACGTTTCGGACGTGTTTAGCCTATATGTCCCGCATCGTTGTTAACGGTTTTTCACCGGACTATAATTTTTTAGGATTACTGTGTTCCTTCGGACTTTTGTGCTTGGATTTATGTGCCTGTGTTTGGATTTATGTGCCTGTGATTGGATTTCGGGGATTGTGCTTCTGGAGGTCTGTGTTTTTATTTTTGTGGGGGCTCTCCTCTTTGTGGTGTTTGCTGTTGATTCTATGGAGGTTCCTCACCCCATCCCCGCAACGCAGGAGAGGTAAGGTCTCGGCCCCCTCCCTCAGCCAGCCCCGGCCCGGGTGCGTGCTTTGGTTGGAGGTCTTTGTTTTCGGTCGGATCGCTTCTTGTGGATCCATCGTTCTCGTTCTCGCGGCCTTGCAGTGCTTGCGCCCGGTCGTCTGCTATTTCTCCTTTCTGTTGCAGTAACCTCGTGCGTACCTGCCAACAGTGTGGAGCTTTTCAGTGGCCGTGTGATGATCACGATTTCTGCCTCCCTTGTGCGGGCTACACCTCTGACCACACTTGCACCGTCTGCGCCGCCTGGCCCAAGCAACGCTGGTCGCCGCTTTGGGGATTCTACCGGCACGAGCATCTGCCTCCGCCTAGTGACTGTGTTTCCTTCATGGAGCCCCCCTCCATGCCTGACGCTGTTCCCAATCGAGTTTGCACTGACCGCGGTGACCACCTGAGCCGTCGGACACTTGAGCATCGCTCATTCCCCAAGACTTCTACCCGGACCACGCCTGCTGACTCTTACAGAGAGTTCGCTTTAGGGCAGAGCGCCTGCCTTACAGAGGCAGGCCTGCAGCGACGTGCTTGGCGCGGTAATTGGTCCAAAAAAGAGTCTTGAGAGGTCTCACCTGAAAATGCCCGCGTACTCTTACGGAGAGTCGCTTCTGCGGCAGCGTGCCTGCCTTAATAAAAATAAGTTTTGGCAATCGTTTAATATTGACATACACTTCACAGAAAGATGACATGCCGCTTATGTGACTATTTGACGCTATCTGCCCCACCAGAGTACTATTGGAAAAAAATGTATGAGTAACTTGTAACTGGGGTCAAGTTCCTGTAAGAACTTATGTTAAGACACTTATAAAAACTTATTTTAAGAATTTATAAAAACTTATGACAACTAACTTATAAGAACTTGTAGAAGTAACTTCAGAGTTACTTGTCAGTTAAAGGTAAACTACAGTAACATGGAAGGTACTTAATGTTACTTGATTTTAGCAATGTTTAGGTGTTGTCAGAGACAATGGTTGGAGATAGAGATAATAATAGATCCCAGAAGTATCAAAATCGATAATGTCACACTGATCATTATAGCCATTTAAAAAAAATCGACAGGGTGTATTGGTGATGGTGGAGATGTAATGGGGGTGGGGGGGGGGGGATCAATGAGTTCATTATTTAAAATGGTATGATTTATCGATCGATGCGGCATTATTGATTTGATTGGTTTTTCAAATCTCTATTATCTTCTCTCTCAATGCTAGACTAAACACACACTGATAATACAACGCAAGACTAATCACACATTAACAATACAACGCAAGACTAATCACACATTAACATCACAACGCCAGACTAATCACACATTGACAATACAACGCCAGACTAATCACACATTGACAATGCAACGCAAGACCAATCACACATTGACGACACAACGCCAGACTAATCACACATTGACAATACAACACAAGACTAATCACACATTGACGAAGAAGATGCATCATATCTGTTTTAGTATTATGCTCCTCTAAACTTTAAGTGCAAGTTAAAGGACAACCTCACCAACAACCGACTATTATAAATAAACAAACAAATACATAAATAAAAAATAAATACACATAACATATATAAATGAACAAAGTTCCTCATATATATGTTGCTGGTGTGTTTATCTTCTTGTCATTTGTTTCGCCTGTTGTGTCATGCCCAGACATGGGGGTGTGTTATCTTGTGAGCTATAATTGTGTGTTGTATTGTGTGTTGTGTGTTGTATTGTGTGTTGTGTGTTGTATTGTGTGTTGTATTGCGTGTTGTATTGTGTGTTGTATTGTGTGTTGTATTGTGTGTTGTATTGTGTGTTGTAATGTGTGTTGTATTGTGTGTTGTAATGTGTGTTGTATTGTGTGTTCTATTGTGTGTTCTATTGTGTGTCCTGTTGTGTGTTCTAATGTGGGTTCTATTGTGTGTTCTATTGGGCGTTCTATTGTGTGTTCTATTGTGTGTTATATTGTATGTTCTATTGTGTGTTCTATTGTGCGTTCTATTGCGTGTTCTATTGTGTGTCCTATTGTGTGTTCTATTGTGTGTTCTATTGTGCGTTCTGTTGTGCGTTCTGTTGTGTATTCTAGTCTGTATTCTAGTGTGTTCTATTGTGTGTTCTATTTCAGTTGGAGTCAATGTGCCTCAGTGGAACTGCCCTGCAAAAAGTGAGCTGGGACAGGCCGGTCAGATAATACGAGTGGACTGGGAAAGTGACGGGTTCTACAATTACTGCAGGTGGTGGGTTCAGCGGTTCCTTGGCACAGAACGACCCTCTCCGGAAGGCGGCCTCGGCCTGGTAATTCGGCTGGATGACCTCATTCTTCAGTTAAGCGACAATACCGGAAGTGATGACATACTGCGAGTGCATTATGGGGGTAATATTATAATTTATTCCGGGCACGGTCCGGCACAGCCGCTGGTGGTTGTTTCCGATCATGTCTGGTTCGAACTGGTAACGTTTAAGCGCGAGTCTGTTGAGAATGTCAGTTTGTCTGCAGTGGAGTCCTGGCGTGATGGTGGCAAATCTGTATCAAGGTTCAGCCTGTCGTACACGGCCTACCCCCGCCATACTCTACCTCCAGAGGTAGAGGCAGGGGTGTACAACTGTTCCCAGTACTACCGCGTGCCGCCGGAACTGCAGTGTGACGGGTTTGCGCAGTGTCTTGGGGCAGAAGACGAGCTAGACTACAACTGCAGCTACACGCATCTGGGTTGCGAGGACTGCTGGGTGGCGGGAGAGTCGTTCTGTCTCAAGTTCGTTTGGCCTGCAAGAAACATCTCCCCTAAAGAAGCGAGACTGGAGTGTGGTAAAAGATACGAGGCCGAGTTAGGGTCCCTGCCACACCCAGACGCACGGCGACTGGCGGCCATCCTCCTGAGGAAGAACAATTACGATGAGCTGATCGTGGGGCTGGAGAAGGTTAACGTCTCCGCCGCAGGTTTGCGTTACCTCTATCGCTTTCTGTGGCAGTGGCCAGAAGCAGGAACAGAGTTCGATGGACCGTCGCCGAGAGCCTCAGACAGCGATGCCCAATGTGCCACTCTGACGTCAGGAAATCAGTTACGATCAGTGGACTGTGGCCACAAGGCTCAGTTCGGATACGTGTGTTCCAGGCGGAACCCCCAGCGAATGCCTCACGCACAACAGATCAGCTTGAAACTTGATCCACCGCTAATCACCGAATTCCGGGAGGTTCTCAGACCCTGCCCGTCGGGGTACTTCGTCCACTCCATCCACCTGTGTGAATCCGATGTGGAGGTAGCCACTGGTTTCCCCCCGATGGTGTGCAGGAACGGGCGGCGCGTCCAATACACGATGACGTGTGACGGGTACGACGACTGTGGGGACGGGAGTGACGAAACAAACTGTGATACCGTTGGTACGGGACCTCTGGTGACGTCAACGTTCATGTGTATACGTCAGCTAGAGCGAGTGGACATTAAGCTGCGGTGTAACGGCGTGCCGGATTGCCATGACGCCAGCGATGAGGAGAACTGCGAGACGTGCAGCAAGGGGACAGTACCGTGTGAAAAGCTGGGCTGCATGCCTTTTGGTACGCCCGAGTGCTCCCTCTCAGAATGCTCAACAGAACAGTTGAGGGTTCAATCAGGATCAAAATCACGTCAAGTGGATATCGATGAGTTCGGCATGATGACGCTGAGCGAGATGGAAGCCCCATACACCTGCCCAAGGTCCCATTTTCTGTGTGGATGGACGACGGTCAATTACTGCATTCCGAGCTTTTTAGTCGGCAACGGCCAACCGGATTGTCCTGCTCTTGTCGGGCTGGATTCCTCGGCTGACGAACCCTCTGGTGAACTGGTGTGTCCGGGACATTACCGCTGCTACCGACACAACATCTGTATCCACCCCGAGTATTTCTGTGACGGCGTGTATCACTGCCCACTGAAGGACGACGAACGCTACTGCAACCTGCCCTGTCCTCGCGACTGCTCGTGTGTAGGACGGGAATATCGGTGTTCACGGATGTTTGACCCCGCTGTCCACGTGCACGTCAGACTGCTGGACCTGAGCCAGACACGTCAGCCGTCACTGGACAATCTCCACTACATGGGTTACCTCGCCTTTCTTAACCTGTCAAGTTGCGGACTGACCCAGTTTCCAAAGCAACTCACTCACCTCCGTCAGATAGACTTCAGTTTCAACAGCCTGACATGGTTAACGTTAGACCCAAAGGACTTCCCTCTCATAAAAATCCTCCAACTCTCATTGAATAATCTGAGCTTGATAATTCTCCTGCCAGGCCTGGATCATTTGCGCGCGTTGGAACTCCATGGGAACCGCTTGGAAAATCTCACCTTGGTAAGAAGCAACGCCAGCGTACTGGAGGTTCTCGACCTGTCGTCAAACGGACTTAGCAAGGTGTCCCTGGTCGGCCTGGACCATCTCACGTGGCTGGACCTCAGCGCCAATGATATCAATCAGGGCATATTCGATTTTGATGAAATCAACGCAACAGCGCTGAAGTTTCTCAATCTGTCATCGAGCGGCTTGCACAGCGTGAAGCTTGAGGGCCTGCAACACCTGCAAGTGCTGGATCTGAGCTTCAACAACCTGATAGCTCTCCGTGAAGTCACTCTCAGCGGACTGCATCATCTCCTGCACCTGAACCTCTCTCACAACCATCTGCTGTTAGGTCTGGACGCTGACTTTCAGCTGTTTGTGAAGAACTCCGGTGTTGTGGCACTGCAGTCTCTTGTACTCAGACACACAGGGCTGCAGTACATCGAGGCGGACCCGTTTGTGGGCATGACCTCTGGGTCACATCTGGACATCACGGGAAATGAGATACGGACAGTGAACATGAGCGTGTTTACACACTGGACCAGTCCGCTCAGCGCCTTTCACACCGGTAACATCAGCACGTGCTGTGCGTACTACAAGAGGTTTCACGAGACTGGGACCGCCTGTAGAACCGCCACAGAGGTCGTGTATCCGGAGCAGTGCAGTGGTATAGTGACGGATGGAGAGAGTGGAAACACAACAACCCTGGGCGTCTCCACCACGCCAACAACATGCGAAGTCGGCTGGCTACGCGTTGAGTCTCTGTGTCTGAGGTTCGTGTTTAACATCCTCAAAATGTCGGCAACGACGGCGATAAACGAGTGTCGAGACCGGTTTGGTGCTGGTCTGGCCGCTTTGCCTACTCAAACTACCAGAGGGGTAGCGGCGCGATTCTTACAGCTGTCTGGCTACCAACAACTGATAGTAGGCCTGGAGAAGGTATCAGCGGGTACAGTCACCAGCCACTTGGCTCATCTCTACCGCTTTCTCTGGCGCTGGAGACAGGCGGGCGTGGAGTTTGACGTGCCCAGAATGCAGGCCGACGGCGTGACCAGAGACTGCGCTGTCTTTGATGGTGGCAACCTGCGGCCGGTCCAGTGTTCGGCAGAGGAGAACAATGCCTACGTGTGCTCCAAACCTGCCAGTGGTCACTCCCTTCCTGCAGCACGCGCGATTTTGACATTGTCTCCGCCTTCCCTGCCCATGAATAAGTTTCCCGCTAAAGTCTGCAGTGACGCATCTTTTGTGCACACGTTCCATTCCTGCCGCCCCGCCGTGCCAGGAGAGGGGCCGGTGACGAGCTGTTCTCCACTGCAGATGAGGGATGGCTCCGCCCCCAGCTGTTCCCCCCTCATGCGCTGTCGGAACGGGCAGCACGTGCACTACACGATGACGTGTGACGGGCATGACGACTGCGGCGATAACACTGACGAAGACAACTGTCGTGATGTGCGCTCTGTTCCCCTCCAGTCGTTGTTCAAGTGTACACGTCATCCGGAGCTAGTGAACACCACATCCCGCTGTAACGGCATGCCGGACTGTCATGATGCTAGTGACGAGGAGAACTGTGACGAGTGTAGTGAGGGCATGCGCTCGTGTGGGGTCTACGGATGTCTGCCCGAGAGATATTATAACAGCAGGTGGCTAGCGTGTGGCCCTCAGTTCCCGGGCCCTCAGTCAGGCGTTAGACCAGGTGGAAGATCGGTACCCAGTGTTAACCCCCGAGTTTATACAGCCGCCAGAATTGTCAACGTGACCTTGGTTGACCTAGACGAGAACGGGTTTCCAAACCTCTCCTCGGCTTACGATTGTCCTGAGACTCACTTCCGGTGTACGGCAGGTCACTGCATTCCCAGCTTCCTGATCAACAACGGCGTGCCCGACTGCCCTTTGTCTGTAGCAGAAGACGAAACGCTGTCCAGCTTGATCTGCCCCGGGTACTATCGCTGTTACAGGTCCCGCGTTTGTCTTCACTCGGAGTATCTCTGTGACGGCGTGTACCACTGCCCACTGAAGGACGACGAAAGGTACTGTCACCTGCCTTGTCCTGAGCGCTGTATTTGTCAAGGTCACGCATACCGGTGTTCAGCCATGTTTGACCCAGCTGACTACCTGCACGTGAGGTACCTGGACGTGAGTGGGACACCCCAGCCTGCGTTACATACTCTGTACTACATGGGTTACCTCAGCTTTCTCAACCTGTCCTCGTGTCACGTGACCAACGCGTCTCTTGTAGACCTGGTGCATATCAGGGTGCTGGATTTGAGTCACAACCTCATCACGACCCTGACCGACCTACTTTTGGGCGAGATGCCCCTTCTGGCTTACTTCAACATTTCACACAACCCTCTAACCACGTTTCTCATGGCTCAGTTGTCTGGGTACCTGACGGCCGCAAAGATGGACAGGTTGCTTAGTCTGAGTGTAAGTGACGTTGGGATTGAGTACATTGAGGACACTGCATTGGTTAATATGTCTTCTCTGCTGTATCTGGACATCCGCGGCAACGCTATCAGAGGCATCAACCAGGGCATGTTTGTGGGTCTGACACAACTACAGGTGCTGGAGACTGACGACCCCCGACTGTGCTGTCCCTATTTCTACCTGTATCCCAACACCAGCATGGACTGCCAGACGCCGATAGACGAGCTGTCCTCGTGCAGTGACCTGCTCCGCTCTGACTTTTTCCGCGTCTTTCTGTGGACACTGTCCGTCATGGCCATCCTGGGCAACGTCGGGGTGCTGGTCTACCGGATGTTCGTGGAGGCGCAGGGGACGTCACCCGGATTCCGAGTGCTAGTGTGCAACCTGTGTGTGTCCGACCTGATGATGGGCGTGTACATGCTGATGATTGGCGCGGCGGACGCCCACTACAGCGGCCAGTACATCTGGCAGCAAGAGGCGTGGACGGGCAGCGCACTGTGTCAGGCGGCCGGCTTCCTGTCACTGCTGTCCAGCGAGGTGTCGGCCTTCATCATCTGTCTCATCACGATAGACCGCGTGTTGGTGCTGCGCTTCCCGCTCAGTCACCACCTTCACCTGACGCTGAAATCAACGCTCGTGGCTTGTGGTGTCGCCTGGTTTCTGGGTCTGCTTGTGGCCGCCATCCCTCTCTTCCCCACACACTGGACGTTCTACGGGCAGACCAGCATCTGCCTGCCGCTGCCCATCACCCGCCGCCCCTTCCCCGGACAGCAGTACGCCTTCGGCGTCTTTGTCGTCCTCAACTTCGTGCTCTTTGTGCTTATCGGCGTGGGCCAGCTCGCCATCTTCAGGGCCATCGTCAACACAGCCACGGTGCAGAGAACGTCTCGCCGCCAGCAGGACACGGCCATCGCGCGCCGCCTGTTTCTCATCGTGCTGACCGACTTTCTGTGCTGGTTTCCTATCGGCCTGATGGGGTTTCTGGCGTACCGAGGGACCCCCATCCCGGGCGAAGTCAACGTGTGGGCCGCCATCTTCATCCTGCCCGTCAACTCCGCCATCAACCCCTTCCTCTACACGCTGGGCCTGCTGCTCGAGAAGTGGCTGAAGCGGCGAGAGGAGCAGCGCATCCAGCGAACCCTGGACAAGCTTCACACCGACATGCTGTCCTGGTCCGAGGACAAAGTACAGGAGCTGTTCAAATGTACTCAGCAAGTCCTTGTGCGGATGGGGGCAGGCAAAAGGATCGTTGCCTCTGACCGGGACACAGCCAGAACCGTTCAGCACCAGCAAGACATCACGCTGGGTGTCCGTGACCTCGGTCCGCTGGCATCCTCCAATCGTTCTACCCTAGACGAACAAGAGGCGTAATCGACCCGTGATCCATACAAACAATCGACCCATGATCCAGACAAACAATCGACCCGTGATCCAGACAAGCAATCGACCAGTGATCCAGACAAACAATCGCCCCGTGATCCAGACACACAATCGCCCCGTGATCCAGACAAACAATCGACCCGTGATCCAGACGAACGATCGACCTGTGATGCAGACAAACAATCAACCCATGATCCATACAAACAATCGACCCGTGATCAAGACACACAATCGACCTGTGATCCAGACAAACAATCGACCCGTGATCCAGACAAACAATCGACCCGTGATCAAGACACACAATCGACCCGTGATCCAGACAAACAATCGACCCGTGATCCAGACAAACAAATCCAGGACAGCGCTGCCTCACGCAATTAACCTTCAAGCACACGCAGCCATCGGTACTGCCAGCGGCGTGCACAACAGAAATCATCCGTACTGCCAGCGGCGTGCACAACAGAAGCCAAGCAGTGACAACTCTCCGTTTGTGGATCGAAGGCAGAAATCTGAAATCGCTGTTGAACATTCTTAGACTAGGGCAGATACTGCCAGACACGGCCAACCTAGACATCCTTGCGTCACCAGATTTCTGTGTTGCAACATATAATGTGTAGAGTCACTATAGTCTGTAAAAACACATCGGCAACATTTCATCCAGGCAAACAATGGGTCACATTGCGTAAGACACCTGTGCGTGCGGCTCAACTGTCTGCCAATCATTTGCATAATAAACGTGCCATTTTCTTAGAGACTATTAAGACCAGCGACTTAAAACTTGGCACAAAGACGAGATTTGGTGTATCATTTATAATATCTCATTTTAATTTGACCTCTTTTCAAGATCAAAGTAAAAAAAAATCGCACCGTATGGGAAATTATGATCATATTTGTTTATAAACTAGGGGCGCTCGATATGTGTCGGAAAGGCTCTCCGTCTAAAGAAGTAGAGTCTTAAAATGCAATGTCTTCATGAACAGCATGATTATATTACTAACCGTACACAATTTCCAATGTATTCATGAACAGCATGATTATATTACTAACCGTACACAATTTCCAATGTCTTCATGAACAGCATGATTATATTACTAACCGTACACAATTTCCAATGTCTTCATGAACAACATGATTATATTACTAACCGTACACACTGTCCAATGTCTTCATGAAAAGCACGATTATATTACTAACCGAACACACTGTCCAATGTCTTCATGAACAGCATGATTATATTACTAACCGTACACACTTTCCAATGTCTTCATGAACAACATGTCGGGGGTTCTTTCTCCGGGTACTCAGGCTCTTTCCCCCTCCACGACTGCGGTATTAATTTGAGTCCACTTAACTAAATTTCAAAAATATAAAAAAAAACAATTTAAATTTCCAAAATTTCAGTAGCTCGCCCTTGGCACCACGTAAATGTTCTGTGTTTATGTACAGTGTGTGAGGGAATGCGCGTGATTCACGTGAACCTGCTTGTTGGGTTCAGTTCGTGGCTATCTCCAGCACATTGAGTTATATTAAAAATATGAGAAATGCACTATATAAAGACTGTGTATTATTATTATTATTATTATTATTATTATTATTATTATTATTATTATTATTATATTACTAACTATACACAATTTCAAATGTGTTAGACATGCGGCTGTGTAGATAACAACTTCCAGAGTATGTGTTCACCTGCATGCCTCCAAGATGTAGCTGTTCCTGTGATTTTGGAGGGTTCCGCAACCATGGTTTTAAAAGCGAACAATATAAAGAGAAACAATACGTCGTCTTGTTTGTTGTAGGGACGCCAAGCCGTCTCTAATGCTAAAACGTTGAAGGGATTCATTGTATTGAAAACGGGTAGGCGGGGGCTTTAAAATGATACCCCTATTATTATTATTAACTTATTTAAGGCCACAGCCCTTTAAAAGATGGAATCTAGCAGAAATGTGAATTGCAGATTGTGAGACACAGTAATGCATTAGGATCCAGTCGGGAAGACATGATCCAAGTCAGATATGTGAGAGATAAACATCAAACTTAGCAAGGGTGACTTCATCACAGTAACGTCAAGTGGTAAGAGAGCAGACATGATCCAAGTCAGATACGTGAGAGATAAACAGCAAACTTAGCAAGGGTGACGTCATCACAGTGACATCAAGTGGAAAGAGAGCAGACATGATCCAAGTCAGATCTTGGCTTGACTTTGCGAACGAAGATTCTATAGGGGTTGTCCACGACGTCTGCAGGCATGATCGTGACTGCGGAGGTCAATCCGGGACAGGCAGGTTCGACCGCAGTGGCTGCAGAGGGAGGTCTGGCCAAGATTCTGAGTTGCGGCATCTCTGTTTTTCTCCTAAACCGCTTGTCTTTAAGGCCAGCTCTGCGAGAGTCCTCAAAGGAGACAGCTGCCTTGTAAATGGTGGAGCGCCAGGTGTCACGGTCCGCAGCAAGTGAAGACCACTGGCAGTGGTCGATTTGGCAGGCACTAAGTGACTTCTTGAGACAGTCTTTGTATCTCTTCTTTGGTGCATCTCTGTCTCTGTGTCCAGTTGTAAGCTCGCCGAACAGGGCGATCTTAGGTAGGCGAT
This sequence comes from Semisulcospira habei, assembly GCA_036245525.1. NCBI lineage: Eukaryota > Metazoa > Mollusca > Gastropoda > Semisulcospiridae > Semisulcospira > Semisulcospira habei. Next base: position 217,296,620 of record BTPG01000005.1, on the reverse strand, counting down.
GATCTTCCATCCTGGAGACGTGCCCAGCCCATCGGAGCTGTGTCCGCAGCAGCAAAGCCTCGATGCTCACAGTTTCTGCCTGTTCAACGACCTCGACGTTTGTGACATAGTCACTCTAGTGAATGCCAAGGATTGTACGCAGGCAGCGCTGGTGGAAGCCTTCGAGGAGTCGTAGTTGGCTGCGGTAGAGGGCCCAGGACTCGGAACCATACAACAGAGTGGTGAGGACGACAGCTCTGTACACGCTGATCTTGGTACCTGTTTTCAGCCGTTGATTATGCCACACCCGCTTGTATAGACGCCCAAAAGCGCTGTTTGCTTTTGCCAGCTTGCTGTCCAGCTCCTTGTCCAGCTTGGCGTCTGACATGATGATGCAGCCAAGGTAGGTAAACTGGTGCACTGACTTCAGTTCAGACTCGCCGATGGTGATGTGGGGAGGGCCATGCTCTACCTTGGGTGCCGGCTCATGGAGAACCTCTGTCTTTTTCAGACTGACCTCGAGTCCAAAGAGCTGGGCAGCGTCTGCGAAGCAGGATGTGATGCGATGCAGGGCTCTCTCTGTGTGTGCAACGAGGGCAGCGTCGTCAGCAAAGAGCAGCTCACGAATCAGTTGGTCTAGAGTTTTGGTGTGGGCCTGCAATCGTCTGAGGCTGAACAGGCTGCCACCGAGACGATACCTGATGTACACTGCATCGTCATCGTCGAGGTCCACTGTGGCCTGCTTCAACATCATGCTAAAAAAGATGGTGAAGAGGGTCGGTGCCAGCACACAGCCCTGCTTCACACCGTTGAGAATGGGGAATGGTTCTGAGAGGTCATTGTTGAGTCTGACCTGGCCTTGCTGGTCCTCGTTCAGCTGTACGATCATGTTGATGAACTTTGGGGGGACAGCCAAGTCGCTCCAGGATCTGCCACATGCTTTGCCTGCTCACAGTGTCGAACGCTTTTGTTAGGTCGACAAACGTTTCGTACAACCCTTTGTTCTACTCGCGGCGCTTCTCCTGAAACTGTCTCAGCACAAAGACCATGTCGGTGGTGCTCCTGTTGGCTCTGAAGCCACACTGGCTCCCTGGGAGGTGGTCTTCTGCAATGGCAGGTACCACCCGATTCAGGAGCAACCTTGCGAGTATTTTCCCGGCAATGGACAGCAGGGTAATTCCACGGTAGTTGGAGCAGGCAGACTTCTCTTCTTTGTTTATGTACAGGGTGATGACGACTGCATCGCGGAGATCCTTTGGTAGTGTTCCTTCCTCCCAGCAGCAGAAAAAGAGGTCATGGAGCTTGTTGTGCAGTGCTGGGCCTCCATGTTTCCAGATCTCTGGTGGGATTCCGTCAATGCCTGCTGCTTTGCCACTCTTGAGCTGGTGGATGGCTGTGTGGGTCTCTTCAGCAGTGGGCGGTTCGTCCAATTCAACCTCCAAGTCAGATACGTGAGAGATAAACAGCAAATTTAGCAAGGGTGACGACATCACAGTGACGTCAAGTGGAAAGAAGTTAGGGTTGTCTGATGCCTGATATTTTGAAGTAATTCAGTAGTGATTGTCTGAAACTGTTACTGATGAATGAAAGCATCTTTGACACTATAAATGTTACATTTGAAGAAAACAAACCGATCAGGCGCATGCACAATTCTAAACCCGTTCAGAGTTGCTTTGATCAATTAATATTTCAAGACTGGAAATAGAACACAAGTTTCTCACGTATCAGAACGGGACTTTCTGTAATCGTACCACTCCGGTAACTAAGCTCAAATGGACGGTAAGAATCAACCGACTGGAAAATGCACTCCTGTTTTCTTTTGCCTAGATAATCTACCCTGGGAGACAGCTGCATTGGTTAAGATGCCTCCATTTGTCCATGACACTTCTAGCGTGCAGCCGTATAATGACAATGTGATTCCTGGCGGGCATCAGCATCCAAGATGTTTTTCACATTTGCCAATTGCATCTACCCATGTCTGACACATATTTACATTTTATTTTGGAGAGAAATGTCAGAGCTGCATCGAGTTATTGCCCGTTAAAGCTGTCCACCGAGCGTTCACGGGGGCTGTTTTCACCCTACATGATTTAACGCCAGCTGTAGCGCGAGCCACAGGGTTTGGGGGGCTGAGCAAGAGTGTAACATATCAAAAGAAGTTGGTCTGCAAACTGACATCACACACTGGTGGCTATACCATACCAGTAAAGCACATTCCGAAACGTATCGAGTGCCCCGCCTACCACAATCATTTTTTTTTTAGCAAGAATCCAAATCAGTCAGCAAAAACTTGTCTGTGACTATTGATAAATCTAAAGATCGTTCAACGCGTCAGAAAAGTTTACTAACGAATCACGAATTTTTGTGTGTGTTCTAAAATTACGGGCACATTATCGGTCATTTTTATGACATTGTCTCTCTCTGTCAGACATTTCTTTAAAAAAAAAATACCCAACGGAGAAAGAAACACGCTTAGAAAAGACGGGTACAACACAATTTATTAATATTTCGGGTAAATACCCTTTGTCAAAATAGACAAACAAACAGAGAGAGTAGCCGCTACTTATCTTCATTCGCAGAAGGAATGTGGCAACTGAAGGAGGTGACGTAAAATAAAAGAAAAGTGTAACGCACGCAGACTTGCCCACAGTCGTACGCACAGGCTCTCACGCAACAGACGCATACACCGCCACTGACTCAGACGGGCGCATTCATGCGGTAAAACACAACACACGGGCTCCCTTTCTAAAGTAACCTTTATACACTATAAATGAAAAAGAACGACTTAAATGATTATCAACTATGTACACTGTTCTATTATCACACACACACGTATCACAATATCTTTGCCAGGCTAGGTCTTAGTCTCACATTGCCCCCAACCTGTTTGATGTTGTTGCCTGGTTACGTTGGTCCTTCTCACGTCTAGGCGTGAAAGTCCTTCGTCGTACGCTTATTGCCGTCCTGTCTCTTTGGCACGGACGTCCTCGTTCTCGTACGGTCCTCAGTTCTCGTTTTGACTCGGGCGTCTTGGTCCCAGTCAGACTCACTCTCATAAGAACTGGAGGGATGACCTCACGTAGGTCCCACCTGTGACTCGACGTCTCGGCGTCCGTCTTTTCCACTCTTTACAAGAACTCTGAATAGACAACAAAAGTCCCAACGTAACACTTGCTAAACACACAACATATTGGATCAATGAGAAACGTCACGTAACCTGGCTGATACAAATAACTCACACGTTCATTCACACACACACAAGTGCTTCATAAACTATTTTCGTATCACCCCCATATCTCTGTCACTATCTTGAAACAGAGTATAGCCTAACACTCTTGCTATACATTACTCTATACACTGGAAAAGACTATGCTTAGCCAACCACGTACTATCTTCATAGCGGCTTAGACATACACACCTCGCATTCTTTTATTTATCTATCTCGGTAACAACTATACAAAAACACCGCTTACTTCCCCGAATTCTAAACATACATAACTAAACCAAACCGGAACACCGCTATACAACCACATTAATCTTACCACGCATACTGTCTTTAACTAAACAACTATCAATACTACGTTTATAGAAAATTACCTGAAATCTAGGCTTCAGAGTCTTGGAATGCGGGCTAGGTAACTCAAACACAACCGTTCCATACGACAAGACAGCCCGCACTACCGATCTAGACCTCTGACAGACACAGCTTCCGCCTAGAACTCACTAAACAGAACTCACTAAAAAATCCCGTGCTAACCATGTCTTACAGATTTCCCGTGCGTCTAGTGCCACACGGACTATCGGCACACACAAACCGTTAACAGAAACCGTACCGTACTAATCCTACTGTGTGAGCACTATGCACTAGCATAGAGCTTCATCACAAAAAGGAAGAACAAAAGTGCGGAAAAAGTAAAAATGACGTCAACGAAAAAATCATAAGAGAGAGACTCGGAGAGAAACTGAACACTAGAGACAAGAGTGTGTGTAAGCGCGCGCAGGAGCGAGCAAAAGTAAATGCGTGTGTGTGAGGACAGAGAGAAATGAAATGAAATGAAACTTTGTTTTCCAAGGATAAAAGAATAGATGCGCAGACCTGTTTTCATTCTTGTCCTTGCTACACACTACAAAACAAAATAAGGTACATAAAATCACTCTCTTACCCACACACACACGCGCGCCGGTGTACATTTGCCGCGTGCACAGGTTTGTGCCAGATTAGCTTGTAGCCTACAGGCGCCAAGCCAAGCCTGCACAACCCTCCACACACATACACACACACACACACACACACACACACACACACACACACACACACTGGCACACACACACGCGCGCGCGCGTGCGCAAGCACGTACGGATGCGCGCGTGCACACATATACACTTGCACACACACAGACAAACGCACACCCGCACACACATGCAATAGCGATCTCCCCGCGCCAAAACCGAGCACAGCTAGCTGCTATAGTCTGCAGTAAAAGTAATGTATAGTGATCCCGCAATCATCGCGCGCGCGGGTCGACGCGAAGAAACTATAGCACTGTAGCGCGGCGCGAGCGTTTAATGCTGTGTCTATCGACGGCATCCCGTCTGGTCAGCCGAGTCCATGGGGTCATGGATATTACATAATGCGGATTGCTGGAATGCCAGTGGTATATTACATGCGTTCATAAATGTTACAAGAGAATGCAGACTATCCGTGAAATGCCGCACAAGGCATGGAGTGTTACATGTAAGAGTTAAAATTTAAAAAAAATAAAAGGAACGAGTCAGTTTTGTCTAAATGTTACAGCAGCTTGGTCTTGTAAGTTTTAAGCGATGGCGCGGCTCTAACATCCGCTGGAATAGATTTCCATAACTTTGCACCAGAATATGACAATGACGACCTATAAATGTCCATTCGAGGCATCGGTACAACAAGATTGTTCCCTGGTGTTCGACTGGATCACGTATGAGCAAAGTGGAACAAACTATTGAGATAGGCTGGTGTTTCTGAGAGAGTGATTTTGTGCATGTGCACGGCTGACTGCTACGAAGACGTGAAAAACTGGATGACAGCAAACAAGCTAAAACTGAACGACGACAAAACGGAAGCCATGCTGGTAGGCACTCGCCAGAGACTCTCCCAGCTCCCTCCCTCTCTCCACCTTCAACTCGATAGCACCCCCATCTCCCTCTCTGACTCGGCCAAGAACCTCGGCGTTATCCTCGATTCCTCTCTGTCCATGACCAGCTTCGTTTCCGCCACGGCCCAGGCATGTTATTTCCACCTCCGCCGCATCAGTCAGATCAGAAAATACCTCACTACCGAAGCTGCCACCAAACTTGCTGTCTCTCTCATCTTATCTCGCATCGACTACTGCAACTCTCTCCTTTCCGGCCTCCCTCACTCCACCATTTTCACTCTCCAACGCGTTCAGAACAATGCTGCCCGCCTCGTCCTCAAAAAGAAAAAAATCCGACCACGTCACACCCCTGCTCAAACTCCTTCACTGGCTCCCCATCCCCCAACGCATCCAAAACAAAATTCTGTCTCTCTGCTACAAATCCCTGAACAACTGCGCTCCTGCCTATCTCTCCAACTTACTTCACCATTACACACCTTCCCGCTCCCTCCGCTCTGCCTCTGACCCTCTCCGCCTCTACATCCCTCGCACTAAACTTAACACTTTCGGCCCCCGCTCCTTCTCCGTCTACGGTCCATCCACCTGGAACACTCTCCCACTCTCTCTCCGTCAGAAACACTCTCTCTCTCCTCCTTCCAGTCCGCCCTCAAAACTCACCTCTTTCAACAGTTTTAGCACTATATCACCACACTCCCCACCCCAAGCTGACCGTCGCAATGTATTCCAGTGTTTGTGGTACGCAAGTCATTGTCTAAAGCGTGCGCATGCGTGCGCGAGTTGTGAGTGCGCGCTTAGAGTTATAATTATTATAAGATAAGCGCATTATAAATACCGTAATTATTATCATTATTATTAAATTAATATACATAAACTGTTTTTTCAAGTGGCAAAATGTCTAACAGCTTGAACTTATTGTCAGTACTAATGACTTCTGAGGGTCTGTCAACAATGAGTTTAATGGTTCTTCTGTGGAGCGAGTTTAGACTGTTTAAATTAGCATCGCTAATACCGTCCCATATAGTTGAGGCATAGTCCAAATGTGACTGAATATGGGCATAGAAAAGTTTCCTTGTTGGCTCGTCAGCGAAACGTCTCAATTTCGACAGGAGGAATACATTTTTAGATACTATTTTATACAGTTTAGTAATGTGGCCTTGCCAGCACAACTTGTCGTCTAAGTTGATTCCAAGCACGCGTTGTTCCCTGACTTGCTCCACAGGCTGGCCCTTAAGTGTTAGTTGAAGGGGAGGGGGATTCAACTGATGTTTTTGCCGTGTGGTAATCAGCATCACCATCACCATCAAAACTCCGCGCCAGAAACAACATCAGCATTGGCACTTGGAACGTCAGAACATTAAGAACGCCAGGAAAGGTACAGGAACTGACACATGAAATGAACAGATACCAATGGACCATCCTAGGACTTTGCGAAGTACGATGGAAAAACCTTGTGGAAACATCAACACAGGAAAACCACAAACTGTACTACAGTGGCAGAGAAGACAAACACGAACAGGGTGTCGCATTTCTCGTCCACAAAGACATCGTGAAAACCGTCATGAGTTGTCGGCCAGTCTCCAGTAGGCTTATCACCATACGCTTGAGGGCAATCCCATTTAATATCACCATTGTGCAAGTTTATGCCCCAACAACAGACTATGGCGATGAGGAAATAGAAGACTTCTATGACCAACTGCAAGAAGTTCTGGACCAGACCCCCAAGAAAGACATTCTTGTGGTGAAGGGAGACTGGAATGCCAAAATAGGAGAGGATGCTGCTAAGAAATGGAAAGGCACATGCGGACATTACTGCAATGCAGAGACCAACGACAGAGGTTTAAGGCTCCTGGAATTTGCCAGTTCAAACGATCTAAAGCTGATGAACACGTTTGGCCCGCACAAAGCATCCAGAAGGTGGACATGGCACAGCCCGAACGGAGAGCACCATAACCAAATTGACTACATCATGGTGAAGAGACGCTTCCAAACCAGTGTGAACATTGCCAAGACAAGAAGTTTTCCAAGAGCAGACATTGGAAGCGACCATGACTTAGTGATGATGACCTTCCGACTCCGCCTAAAGAAGGTCAACAAGCAGGTCCCACCAGAATCAAGTTTGACCTCGAGAAGCTGAAAGACCCAGAGGTAGCGGAAGCCTTTCAGGCAAAAATAAGAGGAAAATTCGCACCACTGCTACTTCTATGTGCAGAAGACACGGACGTGGACACACTGGTTGACACATTTAACTCTGTTGTAACCCAAGCAGCCAGTGAGATCCTTGGCAAACACCGACAGGCAAAAAAACCTTGGGTTACAGCTGACATCTTTGTTCTATGTGACAAGCGTCGAGAATTAAAGAAAAAAAATCAGAGGTAGAAGGAGCTAAACAATACAGGGAAATTAACCATGATATCAAGAAAAGCATGAAAAAGGCAAAGAATAAGTGGATTGAAGATCAGTGTAAACACATAGAAGAAAGTCTGAACAAAAATAACAGCAAAAAAAGCATACCAGCTGGTGAAAGACCTGACCAGTGTAAAACAAGGACGCTCCTCGATCATTCAAGATAGTGAAGGGAACTGTCTTACGGAAGACCAAGACATACTGAAGAGATGGACAGAGTACTGCTCAGATTTGTACAACCACCGAGCTGCAGGGGACCCAGGCATACTTGTCAACCCACCCGTGACCAACAATGGCAACTATCCCATCCTCCGAGAAGAAGTAGAGGCTGCAGTGAAGTCGCTGAAAAAAAGGGAAGGCAGCAGGAGCAGACAACATCCCTGCAGAGCTAGTCCAAGAAGGGGGAGAAGACGCGATAAGCGCCTTACTAACAATCTGCAATAAGATCTGGCAGTCAGGGGATTGGCCCACACCATGGACCCAATCACTTATAATAACTCTCCCCATAAATGGCAACTTACATCAATGCCAGAACTATCGCACGATCAGTCTTATATCCCACCCAAGCAAAGTCATGTTAAAGATCATACTGAACAGGCTGAAGCCACAGGCAGAGGAAATCATAGCTGAGGAACAGGCAGGCTTCAGATCAGGGCGCAGCACAACTGAGCAGATCTTCAACCTGAGAGTTCTATGTAAGAGATACCTCCAGCATGTCTTTGTGGATTTTAAGAAAGCGTTTGACAGGGTGTGGCATGCAGCCCTTTGGTCCACCATGTAGCTATACAACATCAATGCCAACCTGATCAAAGTCATAGAAAACCTTTACAACAAGGCCACTAGCGCAGTCTGCTTCAACGGCAAAATAGGAAAGTGGTTTAGGACTACAGTTGGAGTCAGACAAGGCTGCTTGCTCTCACCTACTCTTTTCAACATCTTCCTGGAAAGAATCATGACGGACGCTCTGAAAGATCATGAAGGAACTGTCAGTATTGGAGGCAGAACAATCACGAACTTGCGCTTTGCGGACGACATTGATGGCCGTGCAGGAACAGAGAAGGAGCTAGCTCAGCTGGTGGAAAAGCTGGATAGTACAGCCATTGCATATGGGAAGGAAATCAGTGCAGAGAAGACCAAACTGATGACCAATAACGCCAATGGCATTGGCACTGAAATCATGGTTGGAGGCCAAAAACTAGAAACAGTTAAGAAATTCAAATACTTAGGAGCCATTGTGACGGATGAGGGATCAAAACCAGAAATACTGTCCAGGATTGCGCAGACAACAACAGCACTGACAAGATTGAAGACCATATGTAAGGACAGAAACATCACACTCTGCTCCAAGATCAGACTGATGCGCTCCTTAGTCATCTCAGTGTTCTTGTATGCCTGCGAGTCATGGACCCTCACAGCAGACATTGAAAGGAGGATACAAGCCACTGAAATGAGACGGATGAGGGATCAAAACCAGAAATACTGTCCAGGATTGCGCAGACAACAACAGCACTGACAAGATTGAAGACCATATGAAAGGACAGAAACATCACACTCTGCTCCAAGATCAGACTGATGCGCTCCTTAGTCATCTCAGTGTTCTTGTATGCCTGCGAGTCATGGACCCTCACAGCAGACATTGAAAGGAGGATACAAGCCACTGAAATGAGATGTTTTCGAAGGCTGCTTGGCATCTCATACAGAGATCACATCACAAACGAGGAAGTGGGAAGCAGAATCAGGCAAGCCATCGGGCCCTATGAAGACTTATTAGCCATTGTGAGAAAACGCAAACTGAAGTGGTATGGGCATGTCACGCGTTCAGCAGGGCTTGCCAAAACAATCCTGCAAGGCACTGTGCAAGGAGGACGAAGGAGAGGAAGACAGAGGAAAAGATGGGAGGACAATATCTCAGAGTGGACAGGACTGAAGCTGGCCGATACGCTGAGAATGGCAGGGAACAGAGAGGATTGGAGGGAGCTGGTTGCCAAGTCATCAGTGGTGCCCCAACGGTCGGCAAGGCTACGGGAGATAGATAGATAGATAGATAGGTAGGTAGGTAGGTAGGTAGGTATGTAGGTAGGCAGGTAGGCAGGTAGGCAGGCAGGCAGGCAGGCAGGCAGGCAGGCAGGCAGGCAGGCAGGCAGGCAGGCAGGTAGGTAGGTAGGTAGGTAGATATAATCAGCATGCATTTGGTTTTAGTGGCATTAGGAATCATAGCGTTATTTCTGCACCATACAGATACCTCATTTAAAATGTCTTGGAGAATCTTCACCATACATGTTACGTCTGATGAAACGTCCAGTGGTCCATCGTCTGCAAGAAAACTGCAAGTTACACTGGAGTCAGATATATGTAATGGAAGGTCGTTTATGAAGACAGAGAACAACAATGGACCAAGAATCGATCCCTGTGGTACTCCGTACTCTATCAACCCCTCATGTGAGTTTTTTACCATTTACGCAGACATACTGCATACGCCCATGCAGATATGACATAAGGAAGGCAAGTGTGTCTGCGCTTAGTTGATAGACATTAAATTTTTGAACTAAAGTTTTATGATTGATGAGGTCCAATGCTTTTGAAAAGTCCAAAAATACTGCTCCAGTCATTTGACTACTATTAAATTTATTGCAGTAAGCCATCTGTCAACTAGGGGTACCAATGCTGTGTGACAAGAGAGTTTCCGCCGAAAGCCAGATTGTAATGGATGTATGAGTTTGTGTTTTTCTAGAAAATGTTGTAAGTGTGCGTGAATGTGTCTTTCTATCGGTTTCGACAGTGTTGACAGTAGAGAAATGGGCCTGAACTTGTTAGAGTCTTTCGTTTTAGGTAGTGGGATCACTTTGGCTGTTTTTAGAGAAGATGGAAATATCCCCTGCTTTATGCAAAGGTTGCATATATGTATGTCAAGGTATCTACAATATACGGTAGGGCCATTTTCAGAACTGAGCTACTAATACCATCATGTCCAGAAGTACGTTTGTTCTTCAAGTACGAGATGGATTTTCCCACGTCGTATATCGTTAACAGGGGAATGCTGAATGATGTATCAGGGTCCAGCCGTTCCGCACAAAACGTCTTTAGCTTTTCTAAAACAGCTGAAGACTGACCAGAATATGTATTTTTTATCAATGTATTGGCAGCCGAGAGGAAATTTTGATTCAAGGTATCAGCTGATAACTGTGTACATTGTGCGGTATTTTTGGACCTCGTAAAAGCATTGATCGCTCGCCACACAGATACGACATCTTTCTTTCCGTTCATAAGACGATGAAAAAGTGACCTTGAGCTTTTCTCACTAAATGTTTAACATGGTTTCTTTGCCTTCGATAAGCTACAAAATCCTTCTTTCTTTTATAGTCATCTCGGAGCTGCATGGCATCCTTGATTTCATTACTTAACCAGGGGGGAAGCTGGGGGTTCTTCACCCGTTTCTCTCTGAATGAAGCGTGTTTATCGAGAACACCAAGGAACAATCCGTACCACTCAGACAGAGCATCATTGGGGTCATTATGGTAGTACACTGTATCAAAGGGTGCGCTACTTAAATCACAAAGAAATGTTTCCTTGTTGAAGTGTTTAAGTGATCTGTATCCAATAGTCGTAGGCTGATGTTTTCGGAATGAATTATCCGCTTTCAAGCCCAGCAACAGCACACTGGGTAGTGATCGCTAATCCTTACCTGAGGCACGTCTACTGCCATCACCCTTGATTGAGTAGTTATATATATGTGGTCTATAAGGGTGGAGGAAGTTGGACTAACACGAGTTGCTGTTTTAACTAGCTGCTTTAAACCAAACATAGACATGGTGCACTCCCAAGCAGGTTTATTCAGAAACACGTTAATATTTAAATCGCCTAGGATCAAAATTTCAGAGCTGGACTGTCTGACCTTATCCATCATGACGATAAAGTCGTCGAACCATTGAAATGTTTATGCTGGGTTCCTGTAAATGTACCCGACCAGCACGGGGCTGGATTTGTTTGCCCTTAACTCAACCCAAATGCATTCCACGGTTTTTGACTCCAGGTCCCCACGCCTGCGAGTAATACCGCTAATTGAATTATGAATGTATACTGCAATACCCGTCTGTCCAGGGCATTCAGCATCGCGGCGCAGTACAGTGAAGTCCTGGATAGAAACGGCCTCATCGCTGATGTTAGGATTGAGACGCGATTCCGATACACCAAATAAGTGAAATGGATTGGGCTGACTCAAGAGGACACACAGATCGTGAACTTTGTTAGTTAAATGATAAACATTTAAATGGCCAATGTGTAACTGGCGATCATACGCAATGATTGCTAAAATATGTCAGTACTAAAGAGTACAAGTGAAAAAGCTTATAAATTATACAACGGCAAATAAGAACTGAAGTCGTGAAACAAGTAAAAATAAAAATAAAAATAAAAAAAATAAAAATATCAGTCAGCTCTAACACACAGAATGTGCGAGGCAAGTGAACTAACTGTGATGAAGCTCTATGCTCGTGTATAGTGCTCACACCGTAGGATTAGTACGGTGCGGTTTTTGTTAACGGTTTGTTTGTGCCGATAGTCCGTGGGGCCTGCTGTCCACGTGAAATCTGCAAGACATGGTTAGCACGGAGTTTTGGTGAGTTCTGTTTAGTGAGTTCTAGGCAAAAGCTGTCCGTCAGAGCAGTAATATATTAGTGCGGGGCTTGACTGTCATTCTGGACAGACGTTATGCGAGATACCTTAGCCCGCATTCCAAGACTCTGAAGCCTAGAATTCAGGTGTGTTTCTATATATGTAGTATTGACAGTATGCGTTGCTAAGAGTAATTTGCTTGTATAGTGTTGACCGGTTTTGGATCACTTATGTTGGTTTAGAATTCAGTGAAGTAATCGGTGTTTTGGTATACAGTTATTTGCCGAGATGGATAACTAAAAGAATGTGATGTGTGTATGTCTAAGTCGCTATGAAGGTAGTACGTGGATGGTTAAGCATAGTCTTTTCCAGTGTATAGAGTAGTGTATAGCAAGAGTGTTAGGCTATAGTCTGTTTCAAGATAGTGACAGAGATATGGGGGTGTTACAGAAGTAGACAGTTTATGAAGCACGTGTGTGTGTGTGAACGAACGTGTGAGTTATTTGTATCAGCCAGGTTACGTGACGTTTCTCATTTATCCAATATGTGGTGTGTTTAGCAAGTGTTACGTTGGGACTTTTGTTGTCTATTCAGAGTTCTTGTAAAGAGTGGAACGACGGACGCCGAGACGTCGAGTCACAGGTGGGACCTAACGTGAGGTCATCCCTCCAGCTCTTCACTGAGAGTGAGTCTGACCGGGACCAAGACGCCCGAGTCAAAGCGAGAACTGCGCTACCGTACGAGAACGAGGACGTCCGTGCCAAAGAGACAGGACGGCAAGAAGAAGCATACGACGAAGGACTTTCACGCCTAGACGTGAGAAGGACCAACGTAACCAGGCAATAACATCAAACAGGTTGGAGACAGTGTGAAACTAAAACCTAGCCTGGCAAAGATATTGTGATGTGTATGTGATGTATATAGCTTGATAGTGTGAGCGTTTTTTTGGTATATTTATATTGTATAAAGTCACTTTAGAAAGGGAACCCGTGTGTTTGTTTTACCGCATGAATGCGCCCGTCTGTTTCAGTGGCGGTGTATGCGTCTGTTGCGTGAGAGTCTGTACGTGCGACTGTGGGCAAGTCTGCGTGCGTTACAGTGGTGACCCTGTTTTAGCGGTAGGTTAAAGTATCTGCGGGCGATAGTAAGTAGCGATTTTAGAGTAGGATTGTTGTTATGTGCATGTTGATGTGTTAGATTCCCCTCTCCGATTCTAGGGGGTAAGATCCGTTATTTCTGTAGTTTTCTGGATCTTACGAGGAATTAGTACTTGTTTCTTCCTGTTGTATAAGTAGTATTCTTTTTAATTGCTCTTCTTTCTATCGTTCTTATATTTCGTTCCATCTGGACGTCAAGTAGGACACTGTTTTCTGCGTAGGTTGTTGATAATTGTTGTGAGTTTTCATTTTTAAGTTTTTGCCGTTCATTTGGTCGTGATTTGTATTTGTACGTTTTCATATTTTTTGGAGTTGTTGTAAACATGGAGGTAGACCCGGTAGAGACTTATATTAAGCAAGGCGAAAGGCTAGGGCTTAAAGATGATAAACATTTTGATTACATAGAGAAATGTAGGGATAGGGAGGATAGGGCGAGAGAAAGAGAAGCTCAGAGGGAGAGAGAAGAGAGAGTACTTAAGAAAGAGGAGCTAGAAGTTCATAAAGCCATAAAGGAGAAAGAGTTAGAAGCTCAGAGAGAGCGAGAAGAGAAAGAAAGAGTCTTAAAGGAGAAAGAGTTAGAAGTACAGAGAGAGAGAGAGAAGAGAAGGAAAGAGCTCTTAAGAAAGAAGAATTAGCGTTTCAGAGAGAGAAAGACGAGAAGTCTCTAGCGTTTCAGAGGGAGAAAGACGAGAAGTCCCTAGCGTTTCAGAGAGAGAAAGACGAAAAGGAACGAGCTTTAAAAGAGAAAGAAATTGAAGTTCAGAGGGAGAGAGAAGAAAAAGAAAGAATTTTTAAAGAGAAGGAACTAGACTATCGGAGAGAAGAAAAGGAGAGGGATAGAGAGGTGCAACTACAGTTAGCTCGAGATGCGGGGTCTAGAACAGCTGATAGTGATTCAGTAGGACGGAGCATACGGAATTTTCCTAGACTGCCGATGTTTAAAGAGTCCGTGGACTCTATTGACGCTTGTTTGTGTCGTTTCGAGTCTCATGCGCAGGCGTTGAGTTGGCCTCCTGCCAACTGGCCCGTTTTGCTTTCATCTGTGCTTGAGGGTCAGGCCTTGAGTCTTTACCATAGCTTGAACGTTTCGGGGAACATAGATTACGAGACTTTGAAGGAGTGTCTCTTGCAGAAGTTCCAGTGTAATGCGGAGGGTTTTAGAGAACGCTTGAGAGCTTGTCGGCCGGAGACAAGGGAATCGTTTGTGTCTTTTGGCAAACGGTTGTCCCATTTGCTCGTACGTTGGGTCGAATTGTCAATGATTGACCACACATACGAGGCATTGTTCGATCTCATGTTGCTGAACAGTTCTTTGGTAGCGTTTCCAATGATCTAGCGGTATTTTTGAGAGAGCGTACCCTCAAGACTACGGACGAGTTAGTACAGAACGCGGAGGCTTTTCGGGTGGCGCATCCTACGAAAAACCTCGCGCGTAGGACCGAAACACCGGCAGTCGGGTTGGTCGCTGCTAACACGACTGGGGGTTACCGGGGCATCAATACCTTACGTGGAGCCCAGCTGGTTAACGGAAGAGGTACTTTGCGTTTCCGACGCGGTGATCGAGGTGTCAGCAGTAGCGGTAAGAGTAATTTGCTTGTATAGTGTTGACCGGTTTTGGTTCAGTTATGTTGGTTTAGAATTCAGTGAAGTAACCGGTGTTTTGGTATACAGTTATTTACCGTGCCAAAGAGACAGGACGGCAAGAAGAAGCATACGACGAAGGACTTTCACGCCTAGACGTGAGAAGGACCAACGTAACCAGGCAATAACATCAAACAGGTTGGAAACAGTGTCAAACTAAAACCTAGCCTGGCAAAGATATTGTGATGTGTATGTGATGTATATAGCTTGATAGTGTGAGCGTTTTTTTGGTATATTTATTTTGTATAAAGTCACTTTAGAAAGGGAACCCGTGTGTTTGTTTTACCGCATGAATGCGCCCGTCTGAGTCAGTGGCGGAGTATGCGTCTGTTGCGTGAGAGTCTGTACGTGTGACTGTGGGCAAGTCTGCGTGCGTTACACTAACATAGATCTCACTAGTTTGCGACAAGAAAATACGTAACAACGTTCACTAAGAGGTTCTAATCCCTTCAACACACTTCAACAGTCAAAGATAAACGACCTCGCTGCGCGATAGGGGAAATAAGTAATAATAATAATAATAATTACGGTATTTATAATGCGCTTATCTTTTATTAATTGTAACTCTAAGCGCGCACTCACAACTCGCGCACGCATGCGCACGCTTTAGACAATAACTCACGTATCACAAATAGTGAGATACAGTACTACAGTATGCTTGGGGTGGGAAGTGTGGTGGTATAGTGCTAGAACTGTTGAAAGAGGTGAGTTTTGAGGGCGGACTGGGACTGGAAGAAGGAGAGTGAGTGTTTCTGACGGAGAGAGAGTGGGAGAGTCTTCCAGGTGGATGGCCCGTATACTGAGAAGCAGCGGGGGCCGAAAGTGCTAAGTTTGGTGCGGGGGATGTGGAGGCGGAGAGGGTCGGAGGCGGAGCGGAGGGAGCGGGGAGGAGTGTAGGGGTGAAGTAAGTTTGAGAGATAGGCAGGAGCGCAGTTGTTCAGGGATTTGTAGCAGAGAGACAGAATCTTGTATTGGATGCGTTGGAGGACGGGAAGCCAGTGAAGGAGTTTAAGCAGGGGAGTGATGTGGTCGGATTTTTGCTTTCTGAGGACGAGGCGGGCAGCATTGTTTTGGACGCGCTGGAGAGTGAAAGTGGTGGAGTGAGGGAGGCCGGAAAGGAGTGAGTTTCAGTAGTCGATGCATTCAGGCATACTTAATGTGAATGAACCCGGGGAAAGGTCAAAGGGCAAATGTGTGACAAATGGTTTGTTTGTTTAGAACTTTAGCTTTCATCAGTGTGTTTGTAAACTTTTCAATCAAAAGTAACTCGTGATAAGCACCTTTATATGCATACTAATATAGTTAGCCCTTCACAAAGGTCAATGATCTCGCTGGGAAGGGGTGTGACAAACAAGTTAAAAATTTGTAATTCATTGCTTTTGCTAGGAGAAATATCAACCTTAACACTTCTTCATTTCTGTGACTTGTCGGAATGACGGAGGTCATACAGTCAGACTAATTATGTGGATTGGTCATACATGCGAGCCACAAGGGCATTGCTATTCTTATTTTACTGTTGTTGTGAGATTTCCTTTATAGTTCATATGGCTGTTAACAGAGTACCTCATGCATAGGAAATGAAGGCACTGTAACACAGGCACAGGCTGATCGTTGCGTAGTTGGTCACCTCTAAACACAGGTAGTGGTAAATAGCACCAATTAAATCACATCTGAGAAACAAACATATCGTCGAGTCATGTTATTTTAAATTTTCCTACACAAAAATACATAAAACATTGCCCATACATGCAGTAGTAGGAATTTCCTTCAGTTATTGCCCAACATTTTAATTTCTAAAGAAGCTGCATTCATGTCACTCACGGGCGATGCATCCCGTTGCACATTCCATGAGGTGAGATCGGAAATGGGACAGATCAGGACTGGAAAGACCGTCGGACTTGCCGTTGGGGGTAGACAACATGCTTGTTTGTTTTGTTTTCTAACAATGGCTAAAACAAATTGGCTGATGATAATCAGAAACAATCTGTCTTGGGAATCTTCAAAGGTAGGATTTTTCAGTAGAAGCATCTAAATAACATTAACTCAGCTGCACGTTAGATTCGCAGATCTGATCTACCTTGTTGCTATTTACAACTACTGTGGTTAAGAGGTGACCAATTGGTGAATTACTCAATGATCATCCCATGCCTGTAACTGAAATCCATCCCGCCATAGATCTGAATGTGCTTGACATAGTCCACGTGTTTGTCAGACTCTAGGTAACTTTGCACTGTCAGACACCATCAACACCTGCCATGAGAAAAAAAGGTATTCAGTCAAGAGATAGCACTTATGTCATAAAAGGCATAACTTCTAACACAAAGTCAGCACCTGAAACAGCTGCTGCGTACCTACCCCCTCATTCTTCACTGACCAACATCTGATTGACTTTACATAAGCTCACACTAACATTGTCAGATCGATGCATAGGTTCTGCCTACAGAGTACAAAAAAAAAAAAAAAAATGAAAGAATGACTGCGGTGTGACTAGTCTCCAAGAAAATGTCAACGTTTTAGTTTTACTATGGACGATAGAACTCAGAAAACAGACGGAGAGCCACTAGTCCAGTACTAACTGTAGTAGACTAACTGTTGCTATCACACGTGAACCACAAAATAATTTTGGATTAACTATTTGCTGATTATCTGTAGCCTTGAACTTCAAGAGATGTCACTAACATTGGCATGTTTAGAAATGTCTTGCCCAAAGTATCACTGGGCCAACCTTTTAAAATTTTGGGCCAATGGCCTAGCAACGAAGTCAATGAATAGTGTTCGAGAAATTGCAAATGTTAAAATTTACCGTGCATGACAGTCGGACGACCATTGACTCATTATACACTTACTTTTTATGTAGCACATGTACCAGAGAGCAAGTTATAAGTGTGATTTGAGTGAAAGTAGGAAAACATAGGAACTCCTAACACACAGCCACTGAGTGTGGTATGTGTGATGTGTGACATACCCAACGTGACAGGTCTCCCTAATAACAGACTCTACATGATGTGTATTCTGTGTCAATATCTGCAGTATGCACACTATTTATAAGGTTTGACATAACAAGCTAGTGCTACTGAAAGGATCAGCCTTGCTATATTCAGGCATAGATCTGCCCAGCTGGCATCTACCTGACAGAAATCCACTGTCACAGGCATATGAATCAACAGTTTTGTGATGCTGTGATTTCACTCTTATTTTGATGTAAACTACTCAGTGTGAATCAACAAAACATAATTTCCACCAAGTATTAATCCCCAGGACTTGACTCCATGCAACTAAACACTCTGAACAGATGTAGCACAACTGTACACCGAGTTCATTCACACCTAGGTGAAGGCATTATGGTATGTTGTCTGGTATATTCCTGTTGGGTAGATTCATATAATAATTAATAATAATAATTACGGTATTTATAATGCGCTTATCTTATAATAATTATAACTCTAAGCGCGCACTCACAACTCGCACACGCATGCGCACGCTTTAGACAATGACTCACGTAACACAAATAGTGAAGATACATTACGACGGTCAGCTTGGGCTGGGGAGTGTGGTGATATAGTGCTAGAACTGTTGAAAGAGATGAGTTTTGAGGGCAGACTGGAAGGAGGAGAGCGAGTGTTTCTGACGGAGAGAGAGTGGGAGAGTGTTCCAGGTGGTTGGACCGTATACTGAGAAAGAGCGGGGGCCGAAAGTGCTGAGTTTGGTGCGGGGGATGAGGAGTCGGAGAGGGTCAGAGGCGGAGCGGAGGGAGCGGGGAGGAGTGTAGGGGTGAAGTAAGTTGGAGAGATACGCAGGAGCGTAGTTGTTCAGGGATTTGTAGCAGAGAGACAGTATCTTGTATTGGATGCGTTGGGGGATGGGGAGCCAGTGAAGGAGCTTGAGCAGGGGAGTGATGTGGTCGGATTTTTTCTTTCTGAGGACGAGGCGGGCAGCATTGTTCTGGACGCGCTGGAGAGTGAGAGTGGTGGAGTGAGGAAGGCCAGAAAGGAGAGAGTTGCAGTAGTCGATGCGAGATAAGATGAGAGAGACAGCGAGTTTGGTGGCAGCTTCGGTAGTGAGGTATTTTCTGATCTGACTGATGCGGCGGAGGTGGAAATAACATGCCTGGGCCGTGGCGGAGACGAAGCTGGTCATGGAAAGAGAGGAATCGAGGATAACGCCAAGGTTCTTGACCGAGTCAGAGAGGGAGATGGGGGTGCTGTCGAGTTGAAGGTGGAGAGAGGGAGAGAGCTGGGAAAGTTTCTGGCGAGTGCCTACCAGCATGGCTTCCGTTTTGTCGTCGTTCAGTTTGAGCTTGTTTGCTGTCATCCAGTTTTTCACGTCCTCATAGCAGTCAGCCGTGCGAGTCAGTAGTGTCTGAGTGTTGTCGAGTTTGTCTTTGTCTAGTAGTTGTGAGTCGTCAGCGTAGAGGTGGTGGTGTATGTGGTGAGACTGGATGATGTTGGACAGGGGGGGAGATGTAGAGTGTAAAAAGGACCGGGCCCAGGACGGACCCCTGAGGAACGCCGCAGGAGAGCCTGACTGGGTTGGAGGAGACGCCGTCGATGGTGACGGACTGCTGTCTGTCGGAGAGGTAGGAGAGAAACCAGGAGTGAGCAGAGTCAGTGATGCCAAAGGAGTGGTGGAGGCGGTGGAGGAGGATAGAGTGGTCTATGGTGTCGAAGGCGGCAGAGAGATCGAGTAGCGTAAGAAGGGAGATGTTGCCCGAGTCAGTGGAGAGAAGCAGGTCGTTTAGGATATGTAGAAGGGCAGTTTCAGTGTTGTGATGTTTGCGATAGGCAGACTGGAAGGGACTGAGGAGGTTGTTGTCGGCGAGGTGGAGGTTGAGTTGGTTGAGTACGACCTTCTCAAGAAGCTTGGACAGGAAAGAGAGATTGGAGACAGGGCGGTAGTTCTTGAGTTCGTTTGGGTCGAGGTTGTGTTTTTTGAGGAGAGGACGGACGATGGCGGACTTGAAGATATCGGGGACGGAGCCATTTTCTAGAGATGTGTTGATGATGTCGGTAATGAAGGGCAAAAGTTTTGGGAGGCCGTCCTGGTAGAGGGAAGCTGGGAGGGGGTCTAGTTCAGGTAGCAAAGTTGACCTCTTCAGCATGATTGTCAGTGTCAGTATACCTGCTGGCAGGAATGTGCCTTCTCATATTTTAGTATTATTTCTTGAAGAAATCTGAAATGGTCATGTGTAAAATAGCTCAACTGATATTATCTCATTATTTACCAGATTCTAAAACATTGGTGGATTCATTTTTTTCTGCAGCAACAACTGGAATCCAGTGTTTCATTTTCAATAAACATTCCTATTAGTTACGCTCAAAGAAAACCCAATTAAGCTCTCTAGTAAATCTTACCTGTACACAAGCTGTAAATCATCTCTTCAGAACTCATGAGCGCATGAGTATGTGGCATGGTTGCTTGTCACATCCTGCTGACAGCAGAGTCATGCGGCAGATGATATGTGGTTCTCACCCAAAACTGAAATACACCACAATAAACATTAGCAGCTGTGTATTAACCAGTTGGGGGGGGGGGGGGGGGGTAAGGGTAGCCAGAGTATTCCTTGACGTATCCTTCACTCCAATATTTTGAGAGAAAAGATTTTGGGAGAAAAATGTTTTTGAAGAAATAAAATAATTTACTTTAAATTAAATCCTTTGCTTTCCTAAGGGAGAAAAGATTTTGGGAGAAAACATTTTTTTTTTGTGATAAAAACTAAAAATGATAGATATTTTACACTTCATTTGCTCACACCCTTTGACCTTTCCAATGGGTCATCCAATTTAGCATGCATACAGGGTTCATTCTGAAAGTTTAAGCACATGGGTCGTTGGCCCACAGAGTACAAATCCAATGGGTCATTTCTTAAATGGGATGGGCCAAACGTGTGAGAGCACCTTCCCACTTACTGCACGGGGGGGCTCAGTGTGTGGACACTGCTGAAATATTGAAAAGCTAGAGGGTGGGGTGTGGGTGTATGGGCACCTTCTCGCCAGCCACAGAAATATCCATAAGCAGAAGCTTAGGGAAGGGGGGGGGGGTAGGGGGAGGGAGAAAAAAGACGGGTGGGCCTTTAGAAACATATGGATAAAAAGGCCCATTGCCTAGAGAAACCTACGGCTCATTGACCCCTCACCTCAAAATGTTCTGGGTCATTTGGGGAAATTATGTGCAAATGGTGCAGGGTGCGCTCCAAAAATGAACCCTGTGCATCAAGTATCTCTGTGCCAAGTTTGGTTTTGAAGATGAGAATAGTGTTTGAGAAAAAAACATCTTTTTTGTTGAAACGCTAGGGGGGTGAATGCAGGCATCTCGTCAGGCACAGAAATATCTATAAGCAGAGCTTGGGAGGGGGGGGGGAGGGGGGAAGAAAAAAAGATGGGTGGGCCTTTCAGGAACACATAAATAAAGGGCTCACTGCCAACTGAAACCTATGGGTCATTGACCCCTCACCTCAAAATGTTCTGGATCTTTTAGGAAATTATGCACCAGTGGTGTATGGTGCACTCC
Source organism: Semisulcospira habei (assembly GCA_036245525.1). Taxonomy (NCBI): domain Eukaryota; kingdom Metazoa; phylum Mollusca; class Gastropoda; family Semisulcospiridae; genus Semisulcospira; species Semisulcospira habei. Next base: position 217,275,193 of record BTPG01000005.1, on the reverse strand, counting down.
AAAAATTAACCCTGTGTATAGGAAAACCATACCATGAAGTGTCTCTGTGCCAGGTTTGGGTTTGATGTTGGGAATAGTGTTTGAGAAAAAACAGCATATGTTTTGTCAAAATATGGCTATTTTCGACCTATTTCCAGATCTCTTGTAACCCTTGACCTTTCCGAGGGGTCAACCAAATTAGTATGCATAGAAAGGTCTTACTAGCAGGTATCTTTGTTTGGGTGTGAAGTTGTCAATAGTATTTGAGAAACGTAAATTTTGTCAAAATATGGCTTTTTTTTATTATTTATTTTTTACTATTTCCTTATCCCGTGTGACCTTGAGGGAGGTCACTCAAATTGGTATGTTTAGAAAGCTCTTGCCACAAAGTATCCTTGGGCCAAGTTTGAAGACTGTTGTTTATATAGTCTCCGAGAAAATGCCAACATTAAAGTTTACAATGGACGACGGCTGTGGACATATGGACGACCACTGGCCCAAAACATACTTTTGCTTCACTCGTGTGCCAAAAACTACAATTCTATAAAAAAAAAAAAAAAAAAAAAAAAAAACTGACATTCTTCACATATTTGCCGTTATTTCCTGACCCTGACCCGAACTTTCTGAGGCGTCATCCTGATTAATATGCATAGAATAGATCTAAGAACTCTTACCACCCTGTATCTCTGTAACAAGTTTAGGTCTGAAGTTGAAAACAGTATTTGAGGAGAAACAACTTGTGTCAAAATATGGCTATGTTTTACCCCTTTCTGGACCCCTGTGACCTTGACCTTGAGAGATGTCACTGAAATTGGTATGTTTAGAAAGGTGTTGCCACAAGGTACCCTTTGGCCAAGTTTGAAGTCGGAGGCTTGAATAGCCTCCGAGAAAATGCCAACATTAAAGTTGACCATAAAGGCTGGACAGACAATAGATGGCTTATTACAAAGACTCACTTTTGCTATCGCACATAAGCAAAAAAACAAACAAACTTACAACAGATATTTTTATATAATGCCTAGTCCCTGGCACACTTGCAGGCATTCAGGCCAGTTCGATATGGCCAAGACTGACGAGTCACAGAAGCCAGGAAGCGTAAGCATTCCTCCTGCTATACTGTAGACACCAACCAGCCTGTATATGACTTCTTTTTGGAGGCAGACTGTACACACCCTGAGTTCCACTGTGCCTCCTGAAATATACGAAGAAACCATCTTTGTCAAAAAGTTTGCATCTAAAACTGATGTATACCCGAACCCCAGACACCCCCCCCCCCCCACCATCACCAAAAAAACACACCACACATACACACAAGCTATGGTCAGTAGTACAGACCAAATGCTGCCCCAACAACCATGCTTTTAACAACTCAGACAACAATACAGCCACGTAACCATCAAACAGTAAATAAACAAATCAACGCTCCTCCCACCCCACTCCCCAATAAAAACAATCTAAATTTACAAACTGAGTCTGGCAGTGGCACACAACAAGGGAACACAAAATAATTGACCAAATGTTACAGCTGATTCATGGGCAGTACAAGATATACAGCCACTTCGAAATGCCAGCACTTAACGGCCCGTCCGAGCTGAGTAGTCGATCCATCTCCTGAACCGTACAGTGGTCCTCATAGTAAGGTCAGTGACAAAGCATCCAAAAACCTAGATGTGCCAATTTAAGCTGCCCCCAACCTCCATTCCTTTCCTAAACTGTACAGCAATCCTGCAGAACTGCATAAGATTTACCACTCAAACTAGAATCCTCTGTATATTTACTGTAAATATTAATTGAAACCACTTTTCACTGCCCTAGTTGTGTAACGGTATTCAGTGGTATTAGAAACGTGGCTTAGTAAAACAACTGTGTTTTTCTAAGTCTAATCATAGTTTCTTCTAAAAATATTTGTTTTGTACCTCACGCCCATCACCGCAGTCGGTACACCTGTAGTACACGTGTAGCTTGTAGTTGGCTACACAACAGTCCACATGTAACTGCTTCCAGTCAGCAGTATATGTAGGCATCCGATCCCGTTTTTCTGTAACAAAGCATCCGCGTGTCTGCCGACAGTCTGATACGCCAAGGCCTCAGTTGCACGAGCAAGCTTAAAACAAGCACGCACAAGCTGTAGCGAATCACCTTGCCTGGCGGCTTGCACAGGAATTTTAAAGCGACCTACTCCAGGCAATAGAGGATTAGTAATGTATCTTTTATAAATGTTCTTTGTATAGCAGAATAAGTCACGGTTATATACTTTAGTACACTATACCTCTGGTACACTGGCCTGTGGTAAACTGTACATGGGGTACTCCTGCTGTTCGTACACAGTGTACACTGTCCTGGGTTAATTTATATCAAGATTATCAAAGTTTAAACATGATACAAGTGCGGACCTTGATGCCATCTTTTCTTGCAACAATTGAGATTAAAAAGCTTGACACAAATTAACACAGGACAGTGTACCATGTGTACCCGGCATTATATCCTAAGACATAATTAAAGGCTGAAGAGGCCATTATAGTACACAGACCTGTTTTAAACTGTTTACAGGGTACACGGTTTTATGTAAAAGTGCTCATGGTGCTAAATGTATTGTGTACATTCTATAAAATCTTCTCGTCTCACTTGTTACATGAGTGCCCAATGAACCTGCTGTGAACCGGCCATTATGTTGAGACAGGTGGCATCAAGGCCCACAATCGAGACTTGGGGCATCTCATTATAAATTAATACAAAAGAGTGTACACCATGTACAATTTAAACACTGAACAGTGTACCCCATCAGGGGTTGAAATTATTACGCCCAAGAGGCAGTCGGCAATCTCGGATGCGTGTGCCAACTCCCATGGATTGTGACAAGAAGAGTAGAAAGTTTTAGTTTAGGTAAAGGCCCCGCCACACATGCCCGATTTTGAGGCCGATTCTTGAGCAGTTTCGAATCGGAGTGTGATCGGACTGGACTGCAAAAACGTGTGCACTGCCACACATTCCCCGACTTTATTTAGCCGACCGGTTTGAATCGAAGATCAAGGTCGTACCTGTTCAGCGAAATGGCTGTTAGTTTGGACAGTGATGATGATGTGCTTGCATTATCAGCAGTTTTGTATCATATTCGGGAAGACTGAGGCGGGCGAAACATCGGCGGCAACGAAGGCGCCTGATCTTTTCCGCCATTTGCAAACTGAAACGACGTGCTTTGCGAGACGCGCTCTGATTGGTTGAAGCTTACAAATCGGGGCCGATTCGGATCGGAAAAATAGAGCAGTTTCTAAACACCCGATTCCCAGCCGATTGCGATCGGATCGGATATATGACGTCATCCGATCGCAATCGGATCGGAATCGGCTTCAAAATCGGGGCACAATCGGCAAGTGTGTCGGGGCCTGGTGCTAACCCGTTGTATCTACAAACTTTAGCAATGAGAGCCTGCTATGGAGCAGATCACTTTAAGCTCGCTCATGCAACTGGCCCCTGAACTCGTGCTCATCACAGAAGAGAGTGTCCACAGGCGAAGGTTGACACAATAATCCTGTGAAGCAAGTCCCCCCTACCTGAAGAATGTGATGAGATAAAGTGAATAAAAATCACACAGTTCATTTTCAACCAGTAGACATAAGGAAAAATTTAAATTATCTGAAATGCACTTCGTCAAGTTCAAGTTACCTCATACCTTCTTAAGTACACTTCTGGGGCATTTTCCAAACAGACTGTAAAATAAAATAATCATCTTTCATTCTTATTGTTTTTCAGAATAATGCATGGTTCAAAAGATATCTGAAAAAAGTAGGCAATCACTGCTCTTGTGTGACAACCTCCACCTATTGAAAATCATTATATCCGTGACCCGTCTTCGCCACTCCACCACCATCATCCACACCATGTGTGTTCAAGCCACAAGTCACGTAGTCAAGCTTGGCGAGAGTGACATATAGTGCTCACAAAAAGATGTGGTTAGTGAAAACAAAATTTGCTTTCTTTTTACTTTTGTTCATAACGTGACATTTTTCTTAAAATAGTCCGCATGTGGCACTGCCGTCTGGACCTTCGGACAACAATTTTTTTTTGTTAAAATGTATGCTAGTGGCATGGCTAATCAATGACATAACTCAAGCTTTCGTTATAATTAAAACAGTTCCTCGTCCGAATGGACAGCATAACCAAAAACAAAACAAAAATAAAGAACAAACAAACAAACAAACAAACAAACAAACAGAAAAAAAACACAAATCCCAAAAACTTTACAGTCCATCACATACTTTGAACGAGATCTAGATAAGTACATCAGTACTGACGGTAATTAAAGCTGCACACATACACCAGGAAGTGGACAAGGGCAGGTTGGTTTGGAGTATGGTGGGATGCAGTTCATTTCATCATGGCATGCGTTCCTAAAGGACTGGATGCTTCTTCTTTTTTAAGGCTTATTTGTACTGTGATGGACAGCCTTATCTATAAGATGCCTGGATGTAAAAAACAAAAAGCATGTAACTCATCACTGTTTTCACCCTTGCGTCTCTCAGCGACTCATGTTCTCACAATGGGATATTACACAAAAACACGCACACATGATTCAGTGACAGGGCTACAAGAAAATGTCTTCTGCTTTACCTTTGACACAGTAATACATCTGCTCCTGGTGTAACTTTTAGCAGCAAATTCAACCCTATTAGGTTACTATAATCTATCCATTATGTATATACAGGTGTTTGGGCAACGTCTGCTGTTGCTTCATGCTGCTTTGTATTTTTTCCCTGAGTCAGCATTTATTTTCAATGACACAATCCGTTTGCACAGAAAATTCTCCAAGACAAAAACAAATTTGTTACACTGTTTTGATGCTTGCTACCGTAAGACTACTACTGTAAGCATGCAACACATCGGCCATACATGCAGTAACATGTAACTTCAGTCGATGTGTAATGTTCGATCGCCCTAGCTTGAAGGTTCCGTAGTGACAACAAAAAAAAAAAAACAAAAAAAATTAAAAAAATAACGCAGTTTAAAAAAAACAACAACAGGCCAGCACCACGAGTAGGTTGCATAGAAATTACAGACACTACGCTCTCAACACCCTGTCGCAAAACAAGACATTTGAAAAATACCTGTTCCAATGTGAACACCAAGTGTGGACTTTTTCGATAGGCATTGTATACCTATAGTAATAGACTGCTACAAATATAAACCTTTTCATGAGTTGACCCATGGTGTCACAATGTCATTGTTATCTCCCTCTGCGGGCTTTAGGAGGTGAAAATGACATCAACTTGATCAAGGCACCCTCTACCATTGAAAAAGGGCTGTAGACCTAGAAAACAACAAAGCAATAAATTATTCCTACTTCAACAGTTCAAGAATTCGTGACAACTCTAGTAGATACCCTACAATCTATGAACAGTATATCACAGTACACTACTGCTGACGGTCGGTAGGGTTCCAAGATCATCACAGAGGTTCTACAGGTGAAACTTTCATCTGCAAGAGATACAGATCTTACTCAGCCAATGCAGCACTAGGGTTCATGAGAATACAGGTCTCTTGCATGATAGAATTACCTCTATGTCATTTATCATTCAGGATGCCTGGTATGCCCATTAGCCAAATGTGTAGTTGCAAGGACCTAACATATGTCTGTCAGTATCACCGCAAATGTGAACTGAAACTTTTAAACATGTTTATATAATGTGCCTTTAAAAGTGAAGCATTTGCACTATCGACTGCAACAGGGTTCTTAACCCATTAAATTCCGAGACTAAAATTGTTTAAATTTGTATATTATTGTCTCATGCAGGATGCATTACATATTAGGAGATAGATCAACCATGTTATTTCAAAGGTGGTGCCAGTATATAGCTTGAATGCAGGCTGATGATTGATGGATGACCACAGTTAAGCTTTGCTATAGTATGTGAGCAAAAGACAGCTGGGCATGGGTGGTAGGGTATACAAATGTACACACTGTACCACAATGACACAGGCTGCTGCCCCTGAACTGATCCATTAGAATGTGAAACAGTGAGTAATGTAGAGCTACACACTTCTAAATGCAGCCCTTTATTCATACTGCAACACATGAAGATCAGAAAAAAACCCTCTACCTTGCGAAAACCGATGAAAATGTGTAGCATTTGGCCACATGCGCATTGATTGATCTCTGTATTTTTCTACATTTCAGTAGGAGTGTGCACTTTCCACAAGTTTTCAAACTGATCTAGATGTCAAAGTTCATTACTTTTAGTGTCAACAGAACCTACACTGAAAATGCTAACGTTTGTCTTGCAAAGTTGCCAGTCATGGTATTTCAAGGTGAAGTACAATAAAGGTTGACCAACTTACTGGTTAATCAGTCATACAACAGGTTGCAGACCACAAAAAACAACAACTTACAAACAGATATTTTTTTATCATGCCTGTTCGTTGGCACCCTCGCAGTCGCAGGCAAACAAGTCTGTTCAAGGCGGACAATACAGCATAGAGATGTGGCAATGTGATGTGCCATCTTTCTTCTTCACCAAGACGATCGGTGAGTTGTATGGGGAATTGGCTCTCTCGATTACTCCCATCTCTAGCATAGCGTCCACTTCGGCTTTGACTACCTCTAGCTGAGAATGAGGTAGAGGATATTGCTTCGTTCTCACCGGCACTTCATCAGTCAAATGGATTTCACATGAGTCTAGTGTCGTCCTCAACGGATAATCTGTCAAAATATCCTTAAACTGGACAGTCAGAGCTTCTATACTAGAATGGATCTCTGGACAGTTAGGATCAAGATGGACGTCGGAGGGTCCTTCAGACGCTACTAAAGGAATGGTAGGTACTTCCTTTACCACCATGAATGCCTTTCCCCCCTCATCTTCGTCCTCCTCATCTATCACTACTGTAGCTACTGACACTCGTTCTTGGAACTTTTTCAACAGATTTGCATGGTACGGTTTATTTTTACTGCCCACCCGTACCCTGTAGTCACACTCTCCGACCCTCTCTAGAACTTCGAACGGTCCCTGCCAAGCCATCTCCAGCTTGTTGTGTTTAACTGGAAGTAACAACAAAACCTTGTCTCCTGCACTAAAACTGCGTGGTTTGGCTCTGCGGTCAAAGTGCTGTTTCTGCTTTTTCGAAGCTAGCTTCAAATTCTGTTGCGCTAACCTGCAAGTCTCTTCAATGCGATTCCGTAAATCTACCACGTACTGGCTTGCATCTCTCACCTCTTCTCCCATCTGCTCTTTCGTCCACAGATCCCGTAGAACTGACATGGGCCCCCTTACAGTCTTGCCGTACAATAACTCGAACGGCGCGAACCCCGTCGATTCCTGAGGAACCTCCCTGTACGCAAACAGCAATGAGGGAATGTATCTGTCCCAACATCGAGGTTGCTCGCTAGCTAACTTCTTCAACATGGACACCAAGGTACCGTTGAAACGTTCGACTAGGCCATTTGCCTGCGGATGGTAAGGAGTAGTACACTTGCCTTGTATGCACAGCAAACGGTTGACTTCAGACATCACTTGTGAGGTGAACTGGGACCCTTGGTCGGTGAGCACCTCCCTCGGAATTCCCACCCTAGACCATATTTCTAACAATGCCTCAGCGACCCTTTCTGCTTCGATCCCCTTTAAAGGTACTGCCTCGGGGTATCGAGTGGCGTAATCGACGGTCACGAGAATGAACCGGTTTCCTCTGTCGGAAGCTGGAGCAATAGGCCCCACAATGTCTACCGCTACTCTCTGAAATGGTTCTTCTACTAGCGGAAGCTGTTGCATAGGAACCCGTGGTACTCTCCCTCTTGGTACTACTTTCTGACATTGTTCGCACGACTCACAGTACCTGCGAACTTGAGCACACAGCCCCGGCCAATAGAAAGTACCCCAAATGCGTTCCCGGGTTCTCTTGCCTCCCAAATGCCCCCCCATCGGTGGGTCATGCGCTAAACGCATTACAGTCTCCCTCAAGGGCTTCGGGACGACTAACTGGGACGTTTGGCTGCCTCCTTTGCTATAGACCCGATACAGAATTCCCTTCCTCCTGCAAAATTCTATCAGACTTTTCCCTGACGGAATTGCTCGGCCCTCTTCGGCCAACTTCCTAGCGCGAGCTAGAGTTTCGTCCTGGTTCTGCCACTCTATCAGTTGGGCAGGAGTCACATTGAGATCGGCCTGCTTAACGACTTTAAGCGCGCTCTCTCCCTCCTTTTCTCTCTGAATATGAGCTCGAGTTTGGACTGCTGCTGCCATAGCACACTCACTGGCATCAATGGATACGGGACTACGTTTCCCATCTGAAAAAGTCACCCAGTTCCCTAGGATTACGTCCGGTCCCATGCGCTCCATTACGATAAGTTCGATCGTCCCTCGCACAAATGGTAAATCGATTTCAACCCATGCAGTCGGATACTTATCGGACTTAGTATGGTCGACGGGATTGACGTCTATGAACCGACCTGTAAAATCCCTGTGTTCTATCCACTTGGCGGCGATCGCACTCATATCCGCGCCGGTATCACGCATGATACGAACTTCCTTTCCCTTGGCTAATCCCTTACTCCACGGGTCGTAGGGCCGGATCGTCCGCATCCCTACGGTCACGGGCTCTGTCATTACGGCTACTATCTCGGAGGCAATGGTGACTTGGTTAACTGACGCCTTACTCTGACAGTTCCTTGCTACGTGCCCTGGTTTGTTGCACTTAAAGCACAGCCGTTCACCAGTCCCCCTGCCTGAACTAGCTGGTGCTGTCCTGTGTTCTGCTTTGGTCTCAGGGGGTTTATTCGACCCTTTGTCCTTCTTGAACGGCGGACGAATCGGCCCCCCACCCAATGGACGCGAGACTGCACGTTTGGTGTCGATATGGAGCTGCGCTAGCTCCGCGGCCTCTTCACCATTCCTAGGACGTTTTTCCCTAACGAACATTTCAAGGTCTGCATTCATAATAGCATAAAGTTGCTCAGACAGAAACATGTCTAGCACTTGTTCTACGTCCTCTATGCTCTTATGGGCTAAAGTGAACCAACGCTTGACTGAGGTCTTTAACCTAACGAACAACTGGGGAAACGTTTCGAGACTCTCCTTTTTGGCTTCGCGAAACTGGCGCCTGTAATATTCAGCGTCACGCCTGAATCTTCTCAATAAGGTCTCCCTCACCACCTCAAAATCTTTCCCTTGCTCTACCGTCAGCCTAAGGTATGCATCACGGGCCTCCCCCTGCAATAGATGTGCTAACCTGATCCCCCATACCTCTTTCGGCCACCCCTGGGTTTCGGCTACTCTCTCAAAGAGCTGAAGGTAAGATTCCACATCTTCCTTATCCTCTAACGGACGCATCTTGAGCGAGTAATGCTGACTAGACTCCGTAACTGACTTCTTTTCCGATGCTGCTAACTGTAATCTAAGCCGCGTTTCGGCCGCGACGAGCTCTTCTTTCCGTGCTTGTTCCGCGGCAGCTAGCTCCTCTCTCCGTGCTTGTTCCGCGGCAGCTAGCTTACGTTCGGTCAATGCTAAGTCATCCCGCCTAGCTTGCTCTGCTGCCTCACGGTCCATCTGGAGCCGTCTCTCGGCTGCCTCGCGGTCCATCTGACGCTGCTTCTCTACTGCCTCGCGGTCCATCTGGAGCCGTCTCTCTACCGCCTCACGGTCCATCTGGAGCTGCCTCTCTAACGCCCTACGCTCTAGGTCACGTTCCCGTTTTTCTTCCTCTCTCCTAACTTCGGACAGGATGAACTGGGTTAGGGCTCCCCCACTAAGTCCTAGGCCCTCTCCTATCACTTTATACTGCTCATATGGGTTTACCATCACCCCTAACCCCTCTTTACTTTCCTGATCCCTACTGGGTGTCAGTCCTGCTGCAGTGAGAGTACGGGTAAGGGTACTCACCACCGTTTCCTTCCGAGAGGGAGTGGCCAAAGTGGCTCCTCTCTCGCTGGACCCTCATCCCCTGCACCACCACCCTCGGACTCAGGGTCGTGCCCCGACGTGGCACGGGTGGCCCTGGTATCCCGTTTAGGGGGCATCCTGGTGTGGGTGTCACGGAGGCAGCGACGACAACTGCTCCCCAGCAGGACCCCTGACAAAGAAAAAACAAAACAAATAAATACACAGAATACAAACAACGAATAAGGACTAGACAGTGACAAGAGCCGAAGGGTCCTCACCACTCGGTACCTGAGTAATGAGAGGCAACCACTCATGCCACCCCTCGTTTATGCGCACTGCACTCTCTGGCCGTGGCCCCTGGCGCAATACGCCCCCACTCCCGCCAACCGCCCGCTAAATCTTACTCGTACCACAACACGAACAAACGATCACTGGCGCGCAAAAAATACCCTAATCTACCTAATCCGTTACCTCCCCCTAATCCTTATCCCACCGCTGCCACCAAATATGTCACGACACGCCTGACGGAGTCAGGGCGCCGTGGACAATATGAGTGCAGACACTCGAGAAAACCCACCCACTCTAAATAAATAACACAACGCCAGCGATAAACAACAAACAAATCCTTTATTACCTACTCTTACTCTAACCCCCACCCCAACCCCCTAACGCCCCACACACTCACACATACCCACACATGCACTCATAACGTATTAACACTTAAAAAAGATTAACATATAAAAAATGACTAACAAGTGAAAATGACTAACAGGTGAATATGACTAACATGTGAATATGACTAACAGACGAAAATGACTAACAGGTGAATATGACTAATATGGCCAACGGCTATACAAGGCGGGTAACTTTGTCTCTGTACGGTGTCCTCTGTCCCACACTAGACAGGGTGGCTCGTAAAGTAAGAGTACTACCCCTACACCACAGAGCACCGTAGCCGCGCTTGCCCACGCACGCCTGTGACCGACGCTCAGAACGTAGAATCAGCCTGCTGTAGCCCAACGTACTTGTCCAACAGGACCGGCTAGCGAAGGCGTTCCGACTCCCGATGATGCGTCACCGTTGGTCGTGGATGAGATCGAAGAACGACGAAATCTTCGAAGCCAGTCTTCGAAGCCAGTGCACTGGAAAAGGGCGCATTGTCAGTCAAAGTGCCAACACAGTTAATTCTGGCCTATTTGACACGCACCTACTCACAAACCACGTGAGTTGTGTCTCGTCTCACCCTAATATCCGCCTTGGCCATATTAAATATACAATCATGGATATGAAAGCTTCCTATGTACATTCAACATTCACCAGGTCTGCACTATTCCATTACACTAACATTAAGCTAGCACAACCATTTTTGTATAATAACATTGCCACTGCTAAAACCAACATTATCAAAATATCCCGATGTACATACAAAGATATGAAATAATCACCAGCAACCACCCAACGTGACAATCTTATTACATTACATCTAGGACTTAATACCAATATATTTGAAAGGATACCCACTTTAATTCGTTTTACAACATGGCCCTTTAAATATACTCACTCGGCGACAGCCGAATATAAACAACTAAATCCGACACCCATCACATTACAACCCAACCTAAAAAACATGGTTAAAGCCTCGATTAAAACATCACTAAAAAACTAGACGAACATACCCTTCCGCACCTATATACACATTCACACACCCGAGAGCACAGCAGCTAACTGAGGAAAATGGCATGAGTAAATACCTGTCACTGGTGAGTCCTCCGGCAGGACGAGACAAAACAAGACGAAGACGAACCGGAGGGGTCTTCTGGTGAGTAGCAGCCGTGGTCACAAGTCTCTCGGGACACCCACACCCAGGAACACTGGCCGTGGTCTTGCAGGGAGGGTAAAACAACCCTCACACAGCTTGTCAAGGGCTCCAAACGAGGCCGCACCCTGACCCAGACTCTCACTTCGCTGGCTAACTCCGCTGACTGACTGTAATATCCTTCTGCTACCTTGCAGTTTAACTTTACTTCTGAACACTGTTCGGTTAAAGCTACTTGGCTAAAGCGTGCAACCGCTCTACTCGCTCACTGTTAAGCTTGCTGCACGGGCTTTACGATTACGCTCACACTACATTTATTAACTTCCCTAAACTAAGGCTATTTACAGAATTCGGCGATCTACATTTATTAACAAAAAAACGACTTGGCGAAAAAAATAAAACAACATGTCACATCCGTTACGTGACAGCACTGCACGTGATCTACTGGTGTTGTGGATTTGTACTTGTGAAAAAGGAAGCACACACAACAGTAAAACGGAGAAAACATTGCTGAGACCTCGGAGTAGCTAGCATGTGTAACAGGTGGGGAAATGGAATGTGACTTGACTTACGGAGGATCTGAGTATACGCGCGCTGCTTCCCTGTCCTCGTCACGTTTATCTACAAGCAGTCACGTGGCCATTAATGAACGCCTTGCACATAATGTATTGATGTTCTTGGCGTCACGTTTATCTACAGTCACCGTGGCCATTAATGAACGCCTTGCACATAATGTATTGATGTTCTTGGCGTCACGTTTATCTACAAGCAGTCACCGTGGCCATTAATGAACGCCTTGCACATAATGTATTGATATTCTTGACGTCACGTTTATCTACAAGCAGTCACCGTGACCATTAATGAGCGCGTTACACATAATGTATTGATGTTCTTGACGTCACGTTTATCTACAAGCAGTCACCGTGACCATTAATGAACGCCTTCCACATAATGTATTGATGTTCTTGGTGTCACGTTTATCTACAGTCACCGTGGCCATTAATGAACGTCTTGCACATAATGTATTGATGTTCTTGGCGTCACGTTTATCTACAAGCAGTCACCGTGGCCATAATGAACGCCTTGCACATAATGTATTGATGTTCTTGACGTCACGTTTATCTACAGTCACCGTGGCCATTAATGAACGCCTTGCACATAATGTATTGATGTTCTTGACGTCACTTTTATCTACAAGCAGTCACTGTGGCCATTAATGAGCGCGTTACACATAATGTATTGATGTTCTTGGCGTCACGTTTATCTACAAGCAGTCACCGTGGCCATTAATGAACGCGTTGCACATAATGTATTGATGTTCTTGGCGTCACGTTTATCTACAAGCAGTCACCGTGGCCATTAATGAACGCCTTGCACATAATATATTGATGTTCTTGGCGTCACCTTTACCTACAATCAGTCACCGTGACCATTAATGAACGCCTTGCACATAATGTATTGATATTCTTGGCGTCACCTTTATCAACAATCAGTCACCGTGATCATTAATGAACGCCTTGCACATAATGTATTGATGTTCTTGGCGTCACCTTTATCTACAAGCAGTCACCGTGGCCATTAATGAACGCCTTGCACATAATGTATTGATGTTCTTGGCGTGGTCCTCAACTTGTGAAAACTGTAGCTAAAACTGTAACCACCGTAACGGGGAACAAGATGTCCTTGGACTGACCGACGCCGGGCGCTTTTGGCTGACGTCTGCCCAGATTTGGCAAGAGACGATACTTAACCCCCTCACTGCCGAGAAAAAGTGAACCCGAGCCGACTGCACGACACAGATCCTCATCAGCCCCGCCACTGCGAGAAGTTAGTGCGACTGCCTGGGCTCATGAAGATCTATGCCTCTTGCTGAGACCAACTTGTATCCACGTATCTCGGACGGTTGTGGTTTCCGTGGTTGAATGGAGAAAGATTTCAGAAACCAAGATGTCCTGACACTGGCCGGGAAGGGGTTAAGTCTCATCCGTCATTTTGAACTGGAAGAACTCTTCAACGTCATTAATGGACGGACTGCACATGACGTGTTGATATTCTTGTTGGTCTGGTTTTGTACAATGTACGTACTGCTCATGACGTATTGATATTCTTAAAGGTGTGGTTTTGCACTTTGGAACCCCCACCCGGGTCTGCCCTGGGGGACATGGGTGGGGTTAACTACTTTTAAGTTCCCAGAGTCACCCTGGTCAGCCTCACAGAGTGGGGTTTCCCATCTATTCTGGGGCATGTGTTTCTGTCTACCCTTGGTCCATTCACCTGTATTTTCCTTTTTTAAAACTCTCCCTACTGTCTGCGCTGCCTGTAGCTCTCGATATTGGATCTGTGTTGCTAAACGGTCTTAGGTTTATTTAGCGTTTTAGACCGGCTGGCGACATATATTCAATATTCTGTTTAGTTTTGTTTTTCACAAGCAGTGCAGGTGACTGTACCAGCTCCAATGACAGGACTCACTATGTCAAATTTGCAGACGACACCGCAGTTGTAGATCTGTTAAACTCAGATGCTGACTACTTCGCAGAAGTGGGTCAGTTTGTTTCATGGTGTCATAACAACCATCTACAGTTGAACGTAGGCAAGACTGAGGAGATGGTTGTCGACTTTCGGAAGCCTGGCAGTGGGCCAACTTCCGGGAACCCACTCCCACCTCCTCAGTCCCTGGTGATTGACGGCACTTTTGTCACACGCACAGATGTTTACAAATACTTATGGACTTTGATTGATTCACGGCTATCCTTCACCGACAACACAGACCTCATCTTTAAGAAATGAAATGAAATGAAATGAAATGAAATGAAACTTTGAAATGAAATGAAACTTTATTTTTCAAGGATAAATGATTAGGTACCTTCAATGACCTTTTTTTCAATCATGTCCTTGCTAAGCTATAGCATGCACATAAACACACATACACATAATGTTTTATATAAAAGTATACATAATAGTAAAAGTACTGACAGGCAACAATACTTCCATTTCAAATAATCAATGCTCACATTACACGCCACACACACACACACACACACACACACACACACACACACACACACACACACACACACACACACACACACACAGACACACACACACACACACACACGCACACACACACATTCACACTGATATATAGCAATCCGCACACACACACACACACACACACACACACACACACACACACTGACATCAAGCAAAACATCGAACATTAAACATTTAAAAAAAAAAATTATGATGTTATGCTGCAAAAGAAATGACAAAGAACACCTCAGCAAGTCTAAAGTATTATGTATGATACATGAATATGAATAAGGAAATGTTTCTGCATCAATGACGGTATGAAAAAAAAAAATGTTTTCACATGTTCTTAATAAATTTAAGCAGTTGGTACTTGAACATTCGTAAAGAAGGTGTTGCTTTAATGTCTGCAGGAACTGTGTTCCATAATTTTGCACCAGAGTAGGAGAGGGACGTCTTGTAAATATCTAAGCGGGGCCTTGGTACTACCAGATTGTTCCCTGATGTTCGACTAGCTCTGTGGGCAAGTGCGAACAAATTAGAGAGATAGGCTGGTGAGTCTGAGAGGGTGATTTTGCGCATAAGAACCAACTTATTATAAATAAACTGCTTGTCAAGTGGTAGGATATCCAGCAGCTTGAACTTGTAATCCGTGCTAATGACTTGCATGGGTCTGTCAATGATTAATTTGATTGCCCGCCTGTGAAGCGAATTCATCCTTTTGAGATTAGCATCACTGCTTCCATCCCAAACTGAGGAGGCATAATCCAAATGTGGCTGAATATGGGCAGAGTAAAAAAGTTTCCTTGTTGGTTCGTTAGTAAAAAATCTTAATTTTGACAGTAAGAATAAGTTTTTTGATATTGTTTTACACACTTTGGTAATATGGCTTTGCCAACACAGTTTGTCATCAATGATGATTCCAAGCACCCGCTGTTCCTTGACTTGCTCAACAGACTGCCCATTCAAATATAGCTGTAGGGGAGGCAAGTTCAGCTGCTGCTTTTGTCTAGTAGTAATTAACATACATTTGGTCTTAGTAGGATTCGGAATCATATGATTGTTTTGACACCATGTGGAAACATCATTCAAGCCGCTTTGTAGGGACTGGGTTATACAGGATGCATCCGACGATGACACGTCAAGAGTTCCATCATCAGCAAAGAGACTACAGATTAAACGGGGGTCGGATATATGTAAGGGAAGATCGTTTATAAAAACTGAAAATAATAATGGACCGAGGACGGATCCTTGTGGTACTCCGTGCTCTATCACCCCCTCATGTGAGTTTGTACCATTCACACAGACGTACTGTGTGCGCCTATTTAGATATGATGTAATGAAGGCAAGGGTGTCATTACTCAGCTGATAGGTAGCAAGCTTTTTAATTAAAAGATCATGTTTGACAAGATCAAAAGCTTTAGAAAGGTCCAAAAATACCGCTCCAGTCATTTGCCCATTATTCATAGCAGTTAACCATCTGTCAACCAGGTGAACCAAAGCTGTGTGACAAGAATGTATTTTACGAAAACCAGACTGTAGTGGATGGATGAGTTTGTATTTATCTAAGAAATATTGTAAATGTGTGTGGATATGTCTTTCAATCGGTTTTGACAGAGTTGTCAACAGAGAAATGGGTCTGAAATGGTTGGGGTCATTTAAATCTTTCGTTTTAGGTAGCGGTATTACCTTTGCCGTTTTCAGACCAGACGGAAATTGTCCATGTTGTATGCAAAGGTTGTAGATGTATGTTAGTGACTCGACGACGTATGGAAGAGCCATTTTAAGAACAGTGCTGCTAATTCCATCATGGCCAGATGTACGTCTACTTTTCAATGAAGAAATGGATTTTCCCACTTCATAAACTGTTAAGAGCGGAATGTTGCAAGACGTGTTAGGTGTTAATCTTTCAGCACAAAACCTTTTTAGCTTTTCTGAAACATCAGACGGTTGACCGGGCGACGTAAGATTCTGTAGCAGTGTAGTGGCGGTAGAGAGAAAATGCTGATTAAACGTAGCAGCTAATATTTTAGTGCACTGTGCGGTATTTCTGGACCTCGTAAAGGCGTTTATTGCACGCCAAACAGAAACGATATCTTTTTTGCCGTTCATGAGATGGTGAAAGTGAGACCTCTGAGCATTTCTAACTAAATATTTTATAAGGTTTCTTTGTTTTCGGTAAGCTACAAAATTATTGCTCCTTTTATAATCATCTCGGAGCTGCATGGCATCTTTAATTTCGTTGTTCAACCACGCGGGAAGTTGAGGATTTTTTACTCGTTTCTCTCTGAAAGGAGCATGTTTATCAAGAACACCAAGAAACAATCTGTACCATTCAGACAGAGCCTCGTTTGGGTCACCTTGGTTGTAAACTGTGTGGAAAGATACTTGACTTAGGTCGTGCAGAAATATGTCTTTGTTGAAGCGCTTCAAAGATATATATCTAATAGTTGTATGCTGGTGTTTACGAAAAGTAGTATTTACTTTCAATACCCAGCCACAACACACAGGGTAATGGTCACTAATCCCTATTTGGGGCACCTCTACTCCCACCACCCTTGACTTATTAGTTGTGTAGATGTGGTCAATAAGGGTGGAGGAAGTAGAACTAACACGGGTAGCAGCAGTTACTAATTGCTTCAGTCCAAACATAGAAATGGTACATTCCCAGGCAGGGTTATTCAGGAGCAAATTGATATTAAAGTCGCCCAAAATCAGCATTTCTGATGTGGCCTTTCTGAATTTATCCATCATAACTGTAAATTCGTCATACCATTGAAATGTTGATGCTGGGTTTCTATAAATGTATCCGACGAGCACGGGACTAGATTTGTCTGCCCTCAACTCAATCCAGACACATTCCACATTTGGTGATTCCAGGTCTTTACGCCTACGGGTGATACCGCTGATTGAATTGTGTATATACACTGCTATACCTGTCTGTCCCGAGTGTTCAGCATCGCGGCGCAAGACAGCAAAGTCCTGGATAGAAACGGCCTCATCACTAATGTTAGGATTGAGGCGCGATTCAGTGACACCAAACAAATGAAAAGGACTGGGTTGAGTCAAGAGCACACATAGATCAGGGATTTTGTTATACAAATGATATATGTTTAAGTGACCAATATTTAAATGCTGATCTGATAATTATCATGTTTATAACGTTTCAGATCAAACAGCAAAATTGCTCACGAGACTAATGAAATGAAAGAAATTAATACAAAAGGCTAAATTTAATAATGTAACTAATTAATAAAAGTTACAAACAGAAGAAATACTTAAAACAGATAAACACTAGATGCCGCTGCCCTGGGGAGCTAATGGGCTTTTAGCGTCAATAGTTCACTGGGCTATACAAGACAGTCCAGTCAGTAAACAACTCGCTTCACTGCCACAGTAAAAGAACTCGCTTCACGGTCACAGTTGAATGCCCACCGCTTGCAACAATTACGGCGGAAATGGCACAGTCAAAACACTATACGGCGTCAGCACAGCAATTAATGTCGCGCATTACAGCTTAGTCAAAAACCTTGCATAGCTTTATCGCTACTTCCAACATTGAGAAATTAGGAAAGAAAACCACTCAGCAACCACTTGAAAGAGAATGAATAATGTTAGTCATAACACCATCATAAGACATATGAAGGAAAGCTATGTAGAAGGAAGCCGTTCATATATAGGACTTGTCACAATAATGTCACGTGGCTAGGCTATATGTAGATACTTAGCACACTGTGGCGTGGTTTTGAGACTGAGCCCACTGAAGGTGTTGATAGCCGTAATACGGTGCCGCGTGTGGGTACTGTGTGTATTGCGGCATCATCACGTTCAGGGGTTTGAACCAAGAGCCACTGTCCTGGAGGCCACGCTGATTGTAGCGGGACATGTCACCGATGACCGCTGGTAGGTACTGCCAAGCTGGTTGCTGGGATGCCGTCTGTGCTAAGGGAGGCAACACGGTCTGTCGACTGAGAGACCTATGTGACTGGCCAGCAGCTGAGGCAGGGTCCAACTCTGATCCGCTGATCAGTTCTGAAGCCTGCCCCTGTTGCCTAGTAGTGGCGACAGTGGAGTAAACTTGTTTAGGCACTGTTATGTCAGAGCGGTCTCGATAATCTGTACTCCCTGCGGCAGGTTTAGAGCGACTGGAGTCGAGGCGTCCATTAAGCTTGATGTTTAGAGCGAGGCTAACCACGCCCTGCCGGCTGGGGTGAATCCTGTCTTTGGTTTGTCTGTATAGGGTTTTCTTGGGGGCGCCTGTTGGTGTGGTAAAAATAGCATAATTGTCAATGAACACCATTTCCACACCATCACAGACCTGTCGGAGATTAGCATTAGACAGGTGTATATTACTGTTGATGGTACAGTGTCCTCTAGCAGGGATGATACCCGAGGCCTGTAGTTGGGCGTGTGGAAAGGCGCGTCTACACAGGTTGGCAATGTCCATCCATACCTGGGGGGTAATAGCACGGCCTAGCTTGCAGTCGTTTATGCCGACATGGAAAGTTACGAGGTGCACGCCTGGAGAAGGAGGTATCTGTGCCAGCCAGTCTGTAATATGCTGGGTGTTGAGGCCGGACACAGAAACTACCTGCACTTTGTCCTGGGGGCCGGTCGCCATCCTGTCTCCCCTCACGTGCTGCAGGATGGAATCTCCCACAAGCAGAGTGGTTGTATCAGGGAGGACACGCTGTTGCAGCATTACTACCGCTGGTCTTTGACGGTTGTTACGGCGACGGGGGTCAAGGCCGTAATGTTGTGCATCGTGCGGCCCTTGGGCGAGGCTTCCACGGGGGTTGGTATCGGGGCCAATGCTAGGGTCGGGTGCAGGGCGGCGATTATCCTGACTGGCGGGACCTGTGGAAGTCAGGGCTGGATTATTCTGATTACTGGGCTCAGTTTCCATGGCTCCACTTTGTCCTGAGCTATTGTCGAGACACCGAGCATTGGAGGTGATCAGCACTGGGATACGGTCGCCACATGGAGGGCTGTCCCTGCCGGCGGGGATACGTGGGGTCATTGTGGTGCTCATCCCACTCGGGGCAACTTCCTGTGATGGGACAGTCGCAAGCATGGTCAACTTTTTATTCAAGTCACGCATGTGATTAGTTTGCTTATCTTTAACAGACGACAGGTGGATCACGGTGCCCTGCAGTGTACGCTGTGTGTCGCTCAGACTCCGTAGTTGCCCGTTGAGCGCTGCGAGATCGGCACATGCAGTTATGTCGGACACTTGTAGGGTTTTCTTCGTTTTGACCGCCTCATCTCTGATCCGACTGTCCAATTGGTCAATTTTAGTGAAGGCATACGTCAGGCCTTTTTTAAAGATGCCAATCTCCTTCCGCAGGCCTCGGATAGTGAACTGGGCGGAGCGGAGGTCAGCCCGTAGGCAAGCAGACGCCCGCAATGCTGGTACCGCTGCCAACTTTCGAAGGGGCAGCCGAAAGACTGAAGAAATTCGCCGGCTGCCTGGCGTCATCGTGTCCTCAGGAGGACCAGCTGCCGGCCGCTGTGATTCTGCCACAGAAGCAGTAGATGCGTCGGTAACCGGCACGATGACGTGGTTACTTAATCCAGGTGTAGGCGTACTGACAGTATCAGCTGTTGTATGGATAACTGACTCCAGATGAGCGCGGTGTGTGGTGGGCGTGGCGAAGGTCAAGTTGATTACATCACCACCACCAAACTCCCCAGGAAAACTGACAGCTTGGCTGTCGGGTGGAGATGGTGTGGAAGTTGCCCTCAGGATGGTCGCTGGTGTTGTCTCCCTAGTGGCTGTGGCCCCTCCCACAGCCCCAGAGGCAGGATTAGCAAGGTGCGGCGTGCAGGGCTCGGAGGCTGGGAGGAGTAGACGAGATGGGCGATGGGTCGTGGACTGGTCACTAATCCACTTATCGCCAGAGTCAAGTAATGAGACCTCATTACAAGCAGGAGTAGAGAACGGGGGCTGAACGGATGGGGAATTGGGTGGCTGGTCGGTAGAACACAGGGGTAAATGACTGAATGTGGGCGGGGGTACATTGCCTTCGTCAAAGTCGAGATTTTGTAGTGACCTGACCAGGGCACACAACTGGCAGAACTCCGTCTGCACCCACTCCTCAGCTCTAACTCCTTGAATCAGACAGGTTCCTCCAAGAGTACGCTTCAGTTTGTAATATAGAGTTACCGTGATACAGTTCACGCCACCCTTCTTCACTTGCACAAAGGTCTTGGCCAGGGTGTCTGGGATTCCGGCTGCGCGGGTACGCAAGTTGATGTCTGTGCGGTTGATGGTTCTGTTGTCAAAGTCGACGTCCTTCCACACCACCTCGTAACCGTTGTTAGTCGCCTCTAGCAGGTGGACATAGCGAAAAGACAAGGCTTTCCTCCATCGTTTCAGGACATCGATATTTGTGTCACTGAACACTTTCTGTTTGTCATCGAGAGTGTCCTTCACAATGGGGTCGTTGGGATTAGGGGATTGAGAAGGGGCTTGCGACTGGAGGGTAGGCTGACGTAACATGATGGGGGATGAGTACGCCATGGTGAATACTGTGGCTGAGAGTTGGGGGAGGGGTGGGAGTGAAGTGGTTGGAGGGACTGATAAGTTGTAGAGTTAGAATAGAGTACGCAGCAGTCCGCCGCGGCGGCGTGTGGGATCAAGAAGAGAGGGCGGGGGCACGGCTGTTCAGTTCTTCTGCAAACCCACCCATTCGAATCGAAATTGTTAGGGGAGGTGTGTTACGACACGGGTTTTTCATTTTCCTATTTTTTTTTAAATTTATTTATTTATTTATTTATTTTGTAGGGGAGTTAAATTTAGAGGGATGACAGGGGTTGGTTAGTCACCGGACGTAAGGGTAGTTAGAAATTGAGTACAGCAGTCGCGGCGGCGTATGGGATCAGATGACGAGCTGACCTCGTTCCAGCGCATTCCTATGGGCACCTGGTACCGCCTGCCGATAGCAAACCTTCTTAACGCTTACTATTTTTTTTTTTTTTTTTTTAATGTGGGCAGAGTGCTAAATTTGTGTTGGCTTTAAAGGTCTACTATGTTTTCAAATTACTTCTGTTTGGCCGGATTTTCAACGAGTGATATACGTGTAGTGTAACATAGTGCTACAAGTACTTTTCTTTAACTGGATAGATTCTGTTTACCCGGCTGTGATTTTTTTTTTTTTTTTTTTTTTTTTTTTTTTTTAATACTCAGAAAGTTTTATAGATCAGCACATGAGTGTAGTTCGCTGACGTTTAAAATGGAGTCTGACACACAACATTCCTAAGCTATTCAAACCACATGTCACGGCCGAGTCAGTAGTTTGTGCAGAGCGAGTAACTTGAAATGGCAAAATGAAGACATTTTCTTAATCATGTCTAGTGTCTTCAGATAACTCAATTTCTTGGCTTTTAAGTGTATGTCACAAAATAATACAACATACATTCAGTACAGCTAAGACAAAATGTCGTAAATGACCGGCGCCATTAAAATGTATCCCGTCGTGTACACGCCGGGGCAGCCGGCGGCTGAGCGTGTACACACATCCTGTGCTCGCGTAAAACAGTACAGCCGTAACAGAATGTGCTGTCAGTGGGCGGTATGGAAGGATCTAGAGGCTACACGCGCGGCTCCTTCTTTCGGCCCGCACGCGCGCGCGCCTCAAAACTAAATAGGATGCCTTGAACAGCCGTGGGGGATGAGGGGGTGCAATCAGTAGGTGGGTGGTAAACAGTGCAGCCCCGAGTGAGCCGGGGAGAGGGGGTGGGTACAGGCTGTAGTGGGCGAGGAGGGGGTGGGGGCTACACGACCACGCCATGGCCGCCATCACAGTCTTTCACAGTTCACAAATATGCCGACCGTTGTTGAGAAAATATAGTTCAAAATTACTCACGTTCAGTCTGTCCGATTTTCACAAAAAACACACCACCAAAATCCTCGTTCACTCATAAAGTCACACACCAAATATCACTGAACATACTTTTGTGAATATGGAAATAGGGTAAACTAATGCCCACGATGTAAACGGCCGTGCGCGGAGCTTAACCGCGCAGAGAGAGAGAGAGAAAGCCCAAGGGAGACTATATATGCTGCGCAAACTCCGCTCCTTTGATGTGAGCCCCAAAATCCTCAGGCAGTTCTACCTCTGCTTTATAGAAAGCCTTCTTACATTCTACTTTGTCTCATGGTTCGGCTCCCTGGGCGAGAAGAACTTTAGGAAGCTGAATAAGATAATCAGGCTTAGTGAGAAAATCGTTGGGGGCAGGTTGGAGAGCCTTGACGGCCTCTACAGGACGAGAATGATACGCAAGGGCCTGAGGCTGGCAGCTGACACTTCCCACTGCCTTTCTAAGCACCTTCAAAAGCTCCCGTCTGGCCGTAGGTTCAAGGCTCCTCTTGTTAAAACCAAACGCTACAAGGGCAGCTTTGCACCCTCGGTCATCCGTCTCCTAAATGAAGAGTGTGTTAACTAGCTTATCTCTCTCTCCTTGTTGACGCCGTCGAGGAACTTGCACCTCAGATGTCGCAGTGGCATCTTGCAAGTGACAGACCACTATACCACTAACAATGTACACTGTGGTCATGGTTTTTGTTGGGTTTTTTTTTTCCACCATTGTTATAATGTGGCTAAATCCGTACGCGCGCATGTGATCCCAACGAAAGAAAATTTGTCGACTAGACTGACACAATAAAGTTTTTTTTTTATACTCATGACGTATTTAACGTACTGCTCATGCTATTCTTGATGGTCTGGTTTTGTACAATGTACGTACTGCTCATGGCGTGTTGATATTCTTGTTGGTGTTGTTTTGTAGAGTGGACGTGCTGCTCATGACGTATTACTATTCTTAAAGGTGAGGTTTTGTACTTTGGACGTACTGCTCATGACGATTTGCTATTATGGGTTGTGCGGTTTTGTAAAGTGGACCTACTGCTCATGACGTGTTGATATTCTTGCTGGATGTGGTTTTGTACAATGGATGTACTGCTCATGACGTATTGATATTCATGGTGGTGTGGTGTTTTACAATGGACGTAATGCTTATGGCGTGTTGATATTTATGGTGGTGTGGTTTGTACAATGGACGTACTGCTCATGGCGTGATGATATTCTTGGTGGTGTGGTTTGTACAGTGGACGGACTGCTCATGACGTGTTGATATTCTTGTTGGTCTGGTTTTGTACAATGGATGTACTGCTCATGACGTATTGATATTCATGGTATTGTGGTTTGTACAATTGACGTACTGCTCATGACGTGTTGATATTCATGGTGGTGTGGTTTGTACAATGGACGGACTGCTCATGACGTGTTGATATTCATGGTGGTGTGGTTTGTACAATTGACGTACTGCTCATGGCGTGTTGATATTCATGGTGGTGTGGTTTGTACAATGGTCGGACTGCTCATGACGTGTTGATATTCTTGGTGGTGTGGTTTGTACAATGGACGGACTGCTCATGACGTGTTGATATTCATGGTGGTGTGGTTTGTACAATTGACGTACTGCTCATGACGTGTTGATATTCTTGGTGGTGTGGTTTGTACAATGGACGGACTGCTCATGACGTGTTGGTATTCTTGGTGGTGTGGTTTGTACAATGGACGTACTGCTCATGACGTGTTGATATTCTTGGTGGTGTGGTTTGTACAATTGACGTACTGCTCATGACGTGTTGATATTCTTGGTGGTGTGGTTTGTACAATGGACGGACTGCTCATGACGTGTTGGTATTCTTGGTGGTGTGGTTTGTACAATGGACGTAATGTGTATAGCGTGTTGATATTCTTGGTGGTGTGGTTTGTACAATGGACGTAATGTGTATAGCGTGTTGATATTCTTGGTGGTGTGGTTTGTACAATGGACGTAATGTGTATAGCGTGTTGATATTCTTGGTGGTGTGGTTTGTACAATGGACGTAATGTGTATAGCGTGTTGATATTCATGGTGGAGTGGTTTTGAACAAGTTATTTTTATTGTTGTGAAAACGGCGGAACATACAGCGGCGGTAACTCGTTGAAAAGAGGTCGTGGGGCTGACGCCGGCCGCATGTTATCCGCACACAGCCGTGCAAGGGCCAGCTGGGCCATGGTGTGACAACCGACATGAAGTCCATGGCGTGACAACAGACATGAAGTCCATGACGTGACAACAGACATGAAGTCCATGGCGTGACAACGGATATGAAATCCATGGCGTGACAACAGACATGAAGTCCATGACGTAACAACAGACATGAAGTCCATGGCGTGACAACAGACCTGAAGTTCATGACGTGACAACAGACATGAAGTCAATGGCGTGACAACAGACATGAAGTCCATCCATTACAACAGACATGAAGTCCATGGCGTGTCAACAGACATGAAGTCCATGGTGTGACAACAGACATGAAGTCCATGGCGTGACAACAGACATAAAGTCCATGGCGTGACAACAGACATAAAGTCCATTACGTGTCAACAGACATGAAGTCCATGGCGTGACAACAGACATAAAGTCCATTTTGTGCAAAGCAAGATTCATGCAGTATTACAATGAAGCCTCTCTTTTCACAAACAAAAGTGGACTTAATGTTTCTTGCCGACGTGGGCCTCAGGACCTTAGGGAAAAGTACTTGGCTTTGTCGTTTGGCTTCCTGTTGACTTGAGTGTTTTGAGTGTTTTACTCAACAATAAAGACCGCCTGCTTTGAACGCACTTCAGTTTTGTGGTTTTTGTTTGTTTATTTGTTTGTGTGTATGTATGTGTGTGCTTGTTTGTTTGTGTGTGTGTGTGTGTGTGTGTGTGTTGTGTGTTGTTTCTATGTGTGTTTGTGTATGTGTGTTGTGTGTATATGTGTGTGTGTGTGAGTGTGTGTGTGTGTGTGTGTGTGTGTGTGTGCGCGCGCGTGTGTGTGTGTGTGTGTGTGTGTGCGAGTGTGCGTTTGTGTGCCAGTGTGTATGTGTGTCTGCGTGTGTGCGTGTGCGAGTGTGAGTGTGTGCGTGTGTGTGTTTGTGTGTGTGTGTTAATCCGCCCAGTGTCAGTTGACTCTGTGTTTGTGCAATATCCCTTAATTCAGC
The DNA here is from genome assembly GCA_036245525.1 of Semisulcospira habei. Taxonomy (NCBI): domain Eukaryota; kingdom Metazoa; phylum Mollusca; class Gastropoda; family Semisulcospiridae; genus Semisulcospira; species Semisulcospira habei. The sequence continues at coordinate 217,249,470 of BTPG01000005.1, read as the reverse complement.
ACTATTAAACCCAATCCGTCCAGTGTCAGATGACTCAAACCGTGTTTGTGGTCAAATTTTATCCGCATACATCGGTTTAATTGAGTTACGCTAAATGCAACCTGGCTGACGTCATGGGAAATGAATTCACTAAGTGTAAGCTGGCACGCACGCACAAGCACGCACGCACACACAAACGTAAACACGCACTCAGGTACACGCATGCACACCACAAGCGCACACACGCACACCGTACACGCGCATGAACGCACGCACACACACACACACACACACACACACACACACACACACACGTACTCAGACACGCACAAATACACACACACACACGCTCTCAAACACAAACACATACACACACGCGCGCACGTAGTTACACTAAGTATAGCCTGGCTGTGTTGTGTTGTGCACTAAGTGTAGCCTGACTGTGTTGTGTTGTGCACTAAGTGTAGCCTGGCTATGTTGTGTTGTACACTAAGTGTAGCCTGGCTGTGTTGTGTTGTACACTAAGTGTAGCCTGGCTGTGTTGTGTTGTGCACTAAGTGTAGCCTGGCTGTGTTGTGTTGTACACTAAGTGTAGCCTGGCTGTGTTGTGTTGTACACTAAGTGTAGCCTGGCTGTGTTGTGTTGTACACTAAGTGTAGCCTGGCTGTGTTGTGTTGAACACTAAGTGTAGCCTGGCTGTGTTGTGTTGTACACTAAGTGTAGCCTGGCTGTGTTGTGCACTAAGTGTAGCCTGGCTGTGTTGTCCACTAAGTGTAGCCTGACTGTGTTGTGTTGTGCACTAAGTGTAGCCTGGCTGTGTTGTGTTGTACACTAAGTGTAGCCTGGCTGTGTTGTGTTGTACACTAAGTATAGCCTGGCTGTGTTGTGTTGTACACTAAGTGTAGCCTGGCTGTGTTGTGTTGTACACTAAGTGTAGCCTGGCTGTGTTGTGTTGTACACTAAGTGTAGCCTGACTGTGATGTGTTGTGCACTAAGTGTAGCCTGGCTGTGTTGTGTTGTAGATTAAGTGTAGCCTGGCTGTGTTGTGTTGTGCACTAAGTGTAGCCTGACTGTGTTGTGTTGTGCACTAAGTGTAGCCTGGCTGTGTTGTGTTATACACTAAGTGTAGCCTGGCTGTGTTGTGTTGTACACTAAGTGTAGCCTGGCTGTGTTGTGTTGTGCACTAAGTGTAGCCTGACTGTGTTGTGTTGTGCACTAAGCGTAGCCTGGCTGTGTTGTGTTGTACACTAAGTGTAGCCTGGCTGTGTTGTGTTGTACACTAAGTGTAGCCTGGCTGTGTTGTGTTGTGCACTAAGTGTAGCCTGGCTGTGTTGTGTTGTACACTAAGTTTAGCCTGACTGTGTTGTGTTGTACACTAAGTGTAGCCTGGCTGTGTTGTGTTGTACACTAAGTTTAGCCTGGCTGTGTTGTGTTGTACACTAAGTGTAGCCTGGCTGTGTTGTGTTGTACACTAAGTGTAGCCTGGCTGTGTTGTGCACTAAGTGTAGCCTGGCTGTGTTGTGCACTAAGTGTAGCCTGACTGTGTTGTGTTGTGCACTAAGTGTAGCCTGGCTGTGTTGTGTTGTGCACTAAGTGTAGTCTGGCTGTGTTGTGTTGCGCACTAAGTGTAGCCTGGCTGTGTTGTGTTGTACACTAAGTGTAGCCTGGTTGTGTTGTGTTGTACACTAAGTGTAGCCTGGCTGTGTTGTGTATTGCACAAAGTGTAGCCTGGCTGTGTAGTGTTGTACACTAAGTGTAGCCTGGTTGTGTTGTGTTGTGCACTAAGTGTAGCCAGGCTGTGTTGTGTTGTGCACTAAGTGTAGCCTGGCAGTGTTGTGTTGTACACTAAGTATAGCCTGGTTGTGTTGTGTTGTACACTAAGTGTAGCCTGGCTGTGTTGTGTTGTGCACTAAGTGTAGCCTGGCTGTGTTGTGTTGTGCACTAAGTGTAGCCTGGTTGTGTTATGTTGTACACTAAGTGTAGCCTGGCTGTGTTGTGTTGTACACTAAGTGTAGCCTGGCTGTGTTGTGTTGTACACTAAGTGTAGCCTGGTTGTGTTGTGTTGTACACTAAGTGTAGCCTGGCTGTGTTGTGTTGTACACTAAGTGTAGCCTGGCTGTGTTGTGTTATACACTAAGTGTAGTCTGGCTGTGTTGTGTTGTGCACTGTGCAGACAAGTCTTGTGACGAGCAGCGTGGATTAGCAGACGTCAACCAGGGATTACCGACAACAATAACAGACCATTTTCACTATGCACTCGCTCCCGGAGTTGCATTTCTCTTGTGCCCTTTACCGTCTACAACTGTAGCATTGCGGGCACGTCACCGTGAATCACTTTACCGTCTACAGCTGTAGCATTGCGGGCACATCACGGTGAATCACTTTACCGTCTACAACTGTTGCTTTGCAGGCACGTCACGGTGAATCACTTTACCGTCTACAACTGTAGCATTGCGGCACGTCACGGTGAATCACTTTACCGTCTACAACTGTAGCATTGCGGGCACATCACAGTGAATCACTTTACCGTCTACAACTGTAGCATTGCGGGCACGTCACGGTGAATCACTTTGCGGTCTTGCATTGTAGACACGTTTTCATGGAGGCCTTTACTATGGCGTTGTGGGCTACCGGTGGACGCAAACTGTGTTTATGAAATATTTTAAAATTCAACGCCAATTATCTCCAGAATCCAAACACCAGAGTCAATGTGGTTTCAGCAAGAGGCATTGATCCTCATGAGCCCTGAGCCCCCGCAGTTGCGGGGGCTCGTGATGATCTATGTCTCTTTCAGTTGGATCGTGTTGAGGGGGGTTTTGGCAGAGAAGGAGTTAGCATCACCAGCGCGCCCATTTCACCAAGCGACATTACTGGGGCCAGTTGCATGAGAGAGCTTAGTCCTGCGCCAGTCACTAGCGGAGCACCTTGCTTAGTTAGTGATGCCCAAACAAGTCAGCGCACGCCAGTCATCATTGTGCGACCTCCAAGTGGGAGACTGCTTGACAGATATTCACATCAGGACCTACTTACAATTATGAATCCATAGAAATGGAAATGTGAATAGTTTGGATCTGGGCCGTGCACCCCCCCCCCCCCCCCCCCACTGCAGTGGCCTTAGTCCTGCGTCAGCCACAGTGCTCCGCTATAGCGGGGTGAGTGTTGTGGCGCTATAGAGGGGTGAGTGTTGTGGCGCTATAGCGGTGTGAGCGTTGTGGCGCTATAGCGGGGTGAGTGTTGTGGCGCTATATGGGGGTGAGTGTTGTGGCGCTATAGCGGGGTGAGTGTTGTGGCGCTACAGCGGGGTGAGTGTTGTGGCGCTATAGAGGTGTGAGTGTTGTGGCGCTATAGCGGGGTGAGTGTTGTGGCGCTATAGCGGGGTGAGTGTTGTGGCGCTATATGGGGGTGAGTGTTGTGGCGCTATAGCGGGGTGAGTGTTGTGGCGCTATAGCGGGGTGAGTGTTGTGGCGCTATAGCGGGATGAGTGTTGTGGCGCTATAGCGGAGCACCTTGCTTAGTGGCTAGCGCAGGACTAAGGTCACTCCTGCAACTGGCCCCTGTTGCACGGCCTAGCTCAGACCCACGAAGGCGTAGGCCCAAGATCGCCAAACACATTGCCCACATAAAACAGTCCCTTAGTCTTACGACATGGCGCTCAATGCAATGTCTGATCTCTTTACCGCGCGGGCCGTGTCCAACACTTCCCCAGCACAATGCTACCTGTCCCACAGCGACACGCGAGAGATGAGTGCTGTCAGTAATAGATACACTTCGCTATAACGTCTTGACGTTCTCGGCCGAAACTGAACCTAGGCCTGTGTAAACACCACGGAATTGTCATCCTGAAGCCGATTAGCATACATATTGTGGGCGCGGTGCATTGCACGCCGGTAGTGGTGGGTGTAACTTACAGACTGCACATCTTGCTAGTGCGCCGGGATACTTTGCTTCATCAGTGAAACAACCTGTAGGTGTTCATCAAGTCTGTGATACTTTGCTTCATCAGTGAAACACCCTGTACGTGTACATCAAGTCTGTGCCGGGATACTTTGCTTCATCAGTCAAACAACCTGCACGTGTACATCAAGTCTGTGATACTTTGCTTCATCAGTCAAACAACCTGTACGTGTACATCAAGTCTGTGATACTTTGCTTCATCAGTCAAACAACCTGTAGGTGGACATCAAGTCTGTGATACTTTGCTTCATCAGTCAAACAACCTGCACGTGTACATCAAGTCTGTGATACTTTGCTTCATCAGTCAAACAACCTGTACGTGTACATCAAGTCTGTGATACTTTGCTTCATCAGTCAAACAACCTGTACGTGTACATCAAGTCTGTGATACTTTGCTTCATCAGTCAAACAATCTGTACGTGTACATCAAGTCTGTGATACTTTGCTTCATCAGTCAAACAACCTGTACGTGTACATCAAGTCTGTGATACTTTGCTTCATCAGTCAAACAACCTGTACGTGTACATCAAGTCTGTGATACTTTGCTTCATCAGTCAAACAACCTGCACGTGGACATCAAGTCTGTGATACTTTGCTTCATCAGTCAAACAACCTGTACGTGGACATAAAGTCTGTGATACTTTGCTTCATCAGTCAAACAACCTGTACGTGGACATCAAGTCTGTGATACTTTGCTTCATCAGTCAAACAACCTGTAGGTGTACATCAAGTCTGTGATACTTTGCTTCATCAGTCAAACAACCTGTAGGTGTACATCAAGTCTGTGATACTTTGCTTCATCAGTCAAACAACCTGTAGGTGTTCATCAAGTCTGTGATACTTTGCTTCATCAGTCAAACAACCTGTAGGTGTACATCAAGTCTGTGATACTTTGCTTCATCAGTCAAACAACCTGTAGGTGTACATCAAGTCTGTGATACTTTGCTTCATCAGTCAAACAACCTGTACGTGTACATCAAGTCTGTGATACTTTACTTCATCAGTCAAACAACCTGTAGGTGTACATCAAGTCTGTGATACTTTGCTTCATCAGTCAAACAACCTGTAGGTGTACATCAAGTCTGTGATACTTTGCTTCATCAGTCAAACAACCTGTACGTGTACATCAAGTCTGTGATACTTTACTTCATCAGTCAAACAACCTGTAGGTGTACATCAAGTCTGTGATACTTTGCTTCATCAGTGAAACACCCTGTACGTGTACATCAAGTCTGTGATACTTTGCTTCATCAGTCAAACAACCTGTACGTGTACATCAAGTCTGTGATACTTTGCTTCATCAGTCAAACAACCTGTAGGTGGACATCAAGTCTGTGATACTTTGCTTCATCAGTCAAACAACCTGTACGTGTACATCAAGTCTGTGATACTTTGCTTCATCAGTCAAACAACCTGTACGTGGACATCAAGTCTGTGCCTCACCAGCAACACGTCTTCGGGCTGACGACGGCCGCAGTGTGCCCGAGGCCCTTTGCTTACTGGGTATATTATTTCACTGATGTCACACGCACGGCCCGCCTTTCTAGTCTTCTTTCCCAGAGAGCGGATGGTTAGTTCGGGTTTAACGTTCACGGCACGCCTTTCTAGTCTTATTTCCCAGAGAGCGGATGGTTAGTTCGGGTTTAACGTTCACGGCCCGCCTTTCTAGTCTTCTTTCCCAGAGAGCGGATGGTTAGTTCGGGTTTAACGTCCACGGCCCGCCTTTCTAGTCTTATTTCCCAGAGAGCGGATGGTTGGTTCGGGTTTAACGTCCTTGGCACACCTTTCTAGTCTCATTTCCCAGAGAGCGGATGGTTAGTTCGGGTTTAACGTCCACGGCACCGAAGGGACGGTCGGGTTACGGTGGACAGGGAAATCTGTTGCCTATGGAGTACGACCTGAACACTGATCAATTCGGGCGACTGCAACTGTGAGACTTTGATTTACCAGGACCTCTCAACGGAGTGCTATTAAACAAACCCGACTTTTCGCCCTGGGTTGCGAGTGCAGATACCGGGGCCGGGACGGAGCCTCGAACCCACGACCCGGCGATTCCCTTCGCTCTCTTTCGCTCCGACGCTTAAGCGCCTGAGCTATTTCGGACTCTGGCCCAGAAAGTGGACTTGACACCTGGGCACGTGGCCTACAGGTGGACTGCCGTGACGTGTGTTGGACTGCTGTTGTGGAGGGCAGGTGACCAGGTGATGCAGTGAGTGGTCAGGAGCACAAGGACCGTGCTGCAGTTTCTTCACTGGACTCCTGGCGGTCGTGGAGAGGGATGTGGAGACTGGACAGAAACAGGCCAAGCGGCGCTCATCCAACCTGCACGGCACTTAGTTCTGTTCTGGTCACGTGGCTCGTCGTGCAACACTTGTTTTCTTCAAAGGTGAGTACTAAGCACACACGCACGTATGCATGCACGCACACACATTCGCACGCTCGCGCGCACGCAAGCACGCACGCGCGCGCGCACACACACACACACACACACACACACACACACACACACACACACACACACACACACACACACACACACACACACACACACAGGGAGACAAAACCATCAGAGTGGGTTACCTACCATTTCATGTGAAAATGGGTTCCCATATTTCTATTTATTCTAGGGCTCTGGAATTGATGCGAATGTTTAGAACTCACCTTATAACTAAGCTCTATAACTTAAAATAAAATAGACATTTTCTAGAAACAGAGCCACTAGATGCCGAAAAAATGGGTTTCTGCCAATAAAGTGGGTGGGTGTCTCTCTCACACAAAAAAACTGGCATTACAGTCAAAATGGGTGTCTTCACAACAGTAGGCGTCTGTAATAAGGTCAAGTTCATGGAATACTTCTTTTTCACATTAATTTTTTTTCCCAACTTAATGTGTATGTGTGCTTTAACATTTTTTACATTGTATGGTGCAAAATTCAATAAACACTGGCCCGAAACCTTTCGATGATGATTTTTTACGAGGAAATCTTTTAAACATTGCTGCGTTTTGTCCTTCTGAAGCAAAACAGTTTATCATGGCATTGATGTGAGAATCAACATAATGTATTCTGGAAATTAAAGGACTTTTTTTTTGTTGGTTTTGGGTACTCTGGAGTTTCAGACAAACAGCAACAGAGCATTTTAAATATTAACCCTTATCATTCGAATACACCTGTGTGTGCAACAAGTGTGACTGAAATAGTCCAAGGGTTAGTGCCAGAATAGCTTGGTGCCTCTAGGCGCCAAGCTATTGTGGCACCACCCTTGAACTAAAGCCATTGGTCTATGTCCTCATCTGTAAGTACTGTAATGTAGCTTGCATAGAATTATGGCAGTGAACAAATTTGAAGCTATTAGCCTCAGTATGACTATGATGCGGGTCAAAAAGTGTGGAAAAATATGAAAGATAGAAAAAGACCCAGACGAAGAAACTAACACTTAACTTATTCTACCCCAGCAAAATTTAAGATCCACCACGATAGCACCACGATAGTTCAAGGGTGATGCCAGAATAGCTTGGCGCCTATGGGCGCCAAGCTATTCTGGCATCACCCTTGAACTATCGTGGTGGATCTGTGTCCTGCACTGCAACGCAGTCTTCTGAAGACGACTTCAACATTTGGGAATTCCGGTCTCGGGGTAGAATGAGTTAAAATGACAGAACAGAACACTGACATTAATTAATTAACTGACAACATAAGAAATCACTTGAAACTTCAGCTTTTATTTAACGTCTTTCGTCTCCAACAGCCAACCATTCTTTCATTTGCAGAGTTTTTTTAAATGGTATGCAGTACAACCAACCATTCTTTTATTTGCAGAGTTTTTAAAATGGTATGCAGTATAATATTACAAAATGATCCGCCCCCCCCCCCCCCCCCACCCCCAATAACACTCTTGTAATCAATCTTTACATTGTCAATGGTTTTCTTATCTTATTATTGTCTTTTGTCCCCAGCCGGCTGTTTCGTTTTGCAAATCCAAAGGTTATACAGTATACAAAATGATCCAGGCGTCCATCAGATAACAAAAAGCAGGCTATACATGCTGAAACCACCCCAATAATAACACTCTTGTAATAAATCTGTATGAAATCGAGAATGCCGCGAGTGGCGGGGAACCTCAATTCATTTCTTTTGTAACTTTTTCAGTCTGTTGCGGACGTAATCCTTAATGTTTGTCCAGCGCCTATGTCTAAGTGCAGGCTCCTCTGCCATTGCGTACTGTATCTCGGCCTTTCCAGGAAGTTTGTTCATGACGAGGTGTGTCTTGAAACGAGTTTGAACAGCTTTCTCTTCAGCTTCCCCCCATGGTTTCCTTGTAAATCTAGCTTTCTTTCGAACAGGAGCTGACGCAGTACTTTCATCATCAAAACTATCTTTTCTCCGTCATGCTCATCGATTCCTGTGTTGTTGACTTGCTACTTGCTTCATTCACACGTGCTGTCCCCCCCCCCCCCCCCCCCCCCCCCGAGACCTCTCTGCCAGTTTCTGATGTGTCTTCATTTCAAAGTCAATCTCTTCATCATCGCCCAGCTCAGCTCTAATGCAACTCTCAAAATCTGTCATCCCATTGTTAACTGACAGAAGAATCTTTGCCACTTTTGCCTTTTGAAGGACGTCTTGAGGTTGGCGGTAGATATGGCGATGTATCCGAATATCATGGCCAAGGAAATCTGCCAGCTGATCCTGGTCTAACTCCGAGATGGCCATTGACTGAGCCAAAGTTGCAACCTGCTTCCGCAACTGAGTAAATGTGAACATGGCTGGGTATGACACCCCTGCTTCTAGGGCATGGGCCTTCAGAACATCATGGCCTCTGTAAGGTCTCTGACCAGAAGGTGTGGCAAAGATGTACTGGGAATCAGCGAGAGCTGGCACTGATTGCCTCATTTGAAGGATTCTGTTCACAGTTGTCATCATCTTCTTTGTCAGCAAAACGGGAACACTCCTATTAAACTTGCCTCTGATTTCCACTCGCTGAAAATGATTCACCATTTTCTTCTCAACCTCTGTGAGACCTTTCAAGATATCTTGATTGGTGATCGATCCAATCTTAGCATTCTGGAAGTCTGACACCTTCATTCTCTGAACTTCTCCCCCTCGTTTTCGGTTGAAAAGTGATACAGCACAAAGAGTTGCTTTAACCACTGTCGGATAATCTTCCGAAACCATCCTTGTCTCAAGAAGCTGTTGGACCTTCCTCACATCTTCACATGATGGGATCAGCTTGGGTTCATGGTCATTTTCCCGACCGACTGGGCTGCTGTAGCGGACACACAATCATACCAGTCCCCGTTGAAGACAGAGTCAAACCGCTGCGCCTCAGAGAGCTCCTGTCGCCACCTGTCGTCTGAACCCTGCCCAAGCTGTTTGGATGCCTATGACTGTTTGATCTGTGAACACTTTTTTCAAAACATGGCCTATGCGCATTGCGAGATTGCCTTTTTTTGAACTGATGTGTGTCCTCATCAAAATCTGCTAGCTCTTTTACAGCCAGGACAACATGATCAAAGCTAGCTGAATTGATCACAGCATTTAAACTTGCGATTTTCATTTCTGACCTCACTCTGATAATCTTTAATAGTCTCCCTAACTCCAGCATCCTGGAGCTGATTTGTACAGCTGTGTGTTCTTTAATGTCCCTGCGGTCAAATAATCTCTTTCCATACTCAAGAAGCAAGGGGTCAGTTCTGATGAGACGGCTTATCTGATCATCTCTCTGGCTGGCCAAGACCTTGTGATAGAAGGAAAAATTCAACGTCTAAGGGTACTGGAAGCATTAGTCGACCACGGCGCGCCGCGTCCCCTCGCCGAGTGATCTGAAACCCTCCTGGCTTCTGACAGCAACGTTTTGAGTGTACAGAGATCAGTTTTTTTTTATAGAGCCCTTTGCAATGGCTACAGGCGAGAAGGTCGTCTACCTTACTAGTTTTGGTGCGATACTTAGGAATCAAACATCCGGATTTGTTTTCAAGAACAGCAACGTTATGCATGTAATCACCCTCATCTTGTAGTCTGATCCATGCTCGACGTCTCTGCTTGGTCCCTTTTTTCATCGACAAAATTTTAGCAACTGCCTCATCTGCATGGACATCTTGTAAGTGCGTGCTCATTTTCAAGACAAGCTTGCCACACAATTTGCATGCATGTTTCTTGTCCCATTTGTACTTTCCTTTCCCTCTCTGCGACATGTGCACACCTGTTTCTTCTGTAAGTGCTCTTTCCCCACTCTTTCCAGCATCATGTTCCTCCTGCCTATCCACATTCTCATTGCCACCCCCTAACGCACACTGCACCTTGCTGGTACTAGCGTCACCAACACCTGGCCACCCCGAACCTGCCACTTTGATGAAATCTAACATAGTCGATACAATACTGTCTATGTCAGAGATCCCAGCAATTGATGCCGACACACCCTCTGAATCCGGTGAGCTCGAGCCAGGAACAAACTCCTCGTCATCACTGCCCTCGTATTGCGATGCGCTGGCACAACTCTCAGTCTCGGGTCCATCCCAGGCGCCATTTGCCAACTGGAGAAAGAAAGAAAGAAAGATTGAAACCAAAGCTGCATTAGGACAGAAACAGCCCAATTTTGGCACAAGAATAAAAAGAGTAATCCCGTGTATGATCGATTTACATATGTGTGACCTCGGTGACGAGGGCTGGCTTCTGCAGCAGCAAAATCCACGTTTTCTGAAAATGCAAGCAGTTTTCACACATTTGTCAACCCTGCGTGACCCTTTGAGAGAAGTCACTCAAAATGGCATGTTTAAAAAGGTCTTGCCACAAAGTATCCTTGGGCCAAGCTTGAAGAATGTGGCTTGAATAGTCTCCGAGAAAATGCCACTGTTAACTCATTCTACGCCCAGACACACCACAGCAGGATAAGGATCGACCATGATAGTTCAAAGGTGATGCCAGAACAGCTTGGCCCCTACGGGCGCCAAGCTATTCTGGCATCACCCTTGAACTATCATGGTCGATCTGTGTCCTGCGCTGCAATGCGGTCTTGAGAGGACAGGGGCAAAATTTAAGGATTTTGGTGTTGGGGTAGAATGAGTTAAAGTTTACCATGGACGACGGACGGACGACCAGTGGCCCAGAACATAAACTCACTTTTGCTTCGCACGCACGCCAGCCAATAAAATGAAGATGATCATATAATCACTTTACTTACCAGTTTGTAATTGGGAGCATTCCTCTGCCGTCCATGCACCCTCCTACCAGACGCACCCTCTGTGGCAGAGGCTGGGGGGGGGGGGGGCATGATTCTGCATCATAGATCCCGATGGGTTTGGACATCCTGCTGCCATCCGGCGCTGGGTGTGTGCAGAAAGTCCTGAGCTGGTGTGACCAAAACGGTGTTGCTGCAAACATGTCCAATACAACCATGTAAACCAACTGACATTTTGAATCAGATTGATTGTACATTGCTTAACGTCCCGACAGCAACAAGGCTTTCTCAGGACGTGCCTACACTGCTTGTGAAAAAAAAAACACCTAAACAGAACATTGCCATGTATGTCGCCTGCCGGTCAAATACGTTAAATAAACCTAACACATGGGGCCTAAATAAAGCTAAGACCATTAATACTTTAGCAACACACATCCAATATCAAGAGCTACAGGCAGTGCAGACAGTAGTGAGAGTTTTAAAACGGCAAATACAGGTGAATGGACAAAGGGTAGACAGAAACACATGCCCCAGAATAGAGAGAAAAACCCACCCTGTGGGGCTGACCAGGGTGACCCTGAGAACTAAAAACTGGTAATACAGTAAAAAGTGACACTTCAGTTGCACATTCCGAAAGTCCTGTTTGTGGACGTTTGTTCTTCGAATCGCGAGGCAGTTTTGCTAACGAGGATTTAAAATAGATCTGGCGCCATTTTTGTTTTTAAAAAAAAATAGTCAACTGATACTGTGCATGCATGTGGCAAGTTAACACATGTCAGGAAAAAAAAAGAAACAAAATCGCGTGGCAGATTGACCGTGTAATGGGGTTATTGAACGAATTCCTTTCATTGAAGAAGAAAGCTTCTGTTAAAATCGTGGGGTTCTATTATCATTTACTACAAGACTCAACGGTCAGAGAGTCAGAGAGGAAGACACGGACCGAGCCACGGCTGAAGCAGACGCCTTATTTTTCTGGGTCAAACGGGTATCGGGGATTGGAGGCATCTCTCAGTTAAATAACTGCACTGAACAAGTACATTTGGGCGTGCTCTTAACTAAGAAATATTGCATAAAGTACCTCTGTAAACGCGAAAGAATGGCCGGTCACGGTTGGAGACGAAAGACGTTTTAGCAAGGGAAACAACTCCGTTCATCGGTGTTGGGTTAACCAATCAGCGATCATCAAATTGATCTGAAAACACTCCGGCCGTTTCCGTGTCAACACACAGGCCCAGGGCATCGCCGAAACACAACCATCAAGTGAACCTGTCCAAATGGGGACATCGTATTTTGATATTTTTTATTTGACTTTTGAATGAAAGATAATACAGAAACAAACCTCAGAAAAAAATGGGTGTCTGACTTGGTCACCCAGAATTTTCCACACACCCATTTTGCATAAGGATGGTAAAGAAAGTAACCCATTTCAGTGATTTAGTGTACGCACACACACACACACACACACACACACACACACACACACACACACACACACACACACACACACACACACACACACAGATTGTGGAGGAAGTAGTGTTCAGGACACTGTTACAGAGTGACTATTATGTATAGTTAAAAGATGGTTAGTGGTAATATGTTGGGTAAAAATGGTTAGGGTTAATGTGTTGGGACAAAGGCAAGTTGGTACACGAAGTACGATATATTGACCGAGACGGAATTATAATCGTGACCAAGGCTTGACCCAGGGAGACAAGGGACAAAGGGATGTTGTGTGGGAAATCGGTTAAGTAGGATATGAGTCTTTGTTTTCCTCCCTACGTCACACGACCAGTAAATTTAGCGCAAACTGTACCATGTGACCGTGATATAAAAACCACTGTAGCGAAAAATGGCGGACGTTTTATAGCCCTCTCGATGACGCGTTACGACCTCGTTTTCGAGTCTTGATAGCAACTCGGTTCGACAAAATAGCAGAAACAAACGCACTAAAGTAGTCCTATTTGACGTAATACACATCATCTGCCTTATTTTTTACGACATGAGGAGCCAACTAAACAATATTTCACCACTAATTACATAGCGCAAACAGCAAAAGCCTTCCACCGAGACATTTTCAAAGTTCGGGAAACCACGGAACAAAAATAGTTTCCGAGTTTTTTTTTAACCAATCAGAGACACAATCCTTGCAAACCGGCAAGCCAGGCACTGTCGTCTGCTCAAACACCAACAGGCAACATGCCACAATTTCACCAAAGCACAGAGCAACAAATTCAAGAACTAAAACGAAAATACACACCCAGCAACACTATACACAAAGCACGCTATTGCCAAATTTTCACGTCACTCAATGCGGGACTATCTGAAGAAAATCATCTCCCGAATTTTCGAAGACTATCTAACATCATGTCTACGCTGTAAAATAAAATCTTACCTTAAAATCCATCAGTCTCAGCACTAGTCCTGCTGTTAACAACGAGCGTTTTGTTTTGGTATTCCTTTTTCCAGATATCCCAACACACATGACACTTTAGGATATAACAACGACAATCTGCTGCACATTCCAAGCCATCCCCTTCTGACATCTTGAATCTAAAAGCACGAGGCACCATGCTAACTTGCACAAGCTGTCACATCAGTGGTCAGATGCCGATCGCTTCATCAAACAGTTCTTAATTTTTCTGAATCACACAGCAGTCAAGAAGCACTGTCACTGTAATACTTTAACGACCTTTTGTAGACATTGCAGCTTGAATCATTCTGTACACAAGCCAAGATTAGCTTTTTACTCGCGAAAACAAGACTTGCGCTTCTGACACGGAATCATGCTACGTCACAGTCTGGGAATCCCCGGCAGAACATGTATATTCAATGGTGTCACCTATCCGCCACAGAAGCGGCCGTCTTCATAAACCGGATTTTTTCTAAACAATAAACGGAGGAAGGAAAACAAATACGTTATTGGTCGGAGGGGTTCGCTACACGGACCTTTGTAGGCCTTCGGGAGGTCAAAGGAATCATTGTACCCCGAAGGCCGAAGGCTTTCGGGGTACAATGATTCCTTTGACCTCTCTCAGGCCTACAAAGGTCCGTGTAGCGAACCCCTCCGACCAATAACTTATAATGTCCAGGTGTCCAAGGAAGGTTCGAGATAATATCATACACGTGTAAAGATGGTCAACGTGGTAAGGATGACGTAGGACCTTGTATAAGGACACTCGTGATAGAAGAAGCATGAGTTATACAAATGTATATAAGGAATGGTCGGTGTGCGTTCGGGGGCTCCGTTCCTGACTGGACGTGACGTTGCACCCTCCAGACAGCACACCGACCACTATCATGATTCCGAACCGGCGCTTCGCTATTTTGGGTGAACAGACCTTAATTATCATTTTGTAGACGCTAAGTAAAATGTGGTGATGTAACTTCTTTTACTCTTCTCCTTATGAATGCTTGAAGTGAGAATGATCCTGTCCTGTCAGTCGTAATGTGCTTTGATTGTCCGTAATAAACGTTGGTTTGGTTAGTTGTTGTGCTGTCAGTTGTTGTGTTGTCAGTTGTTGCGTGTGATGTCTAGGGAGATGCATGAGATTAGTGTGGTGCAAGCCTGAGTAGTGTCCTCAGCCACCGTACCTCTCATATAAGCAAGTGGGCATCTATTTCCTAACTATACCACTAAAGACCTAAGACGACTGCAGGCCCACACGAAAACCCTATACCAACTGATTCGCGAGCTGCTTTTTGCTGATGACGCTGCCCTCGTTGCACACACAGAGAGAGCCCTGCAGCGCATCACGTCCTGCTTCGCAGACGCTGCCCAGCTCTTTGGACTTGAGGTCAGTCTGAAAAAGACAGAGGTCCTCCATCAGCCGGCACCCAAGACAGTGTATCGCCCCCCTCACATCACCATCGGCGAGTCTGAACTAAAGTCAGTGCACCAGTTTACTTACCTTGGCTGCATTATCACGTCGGATGCCAAGCTGGACAAGGAGCTTGACAGCAGGCTGGCAAAAGCGAACAGCGCTTTCGGGCGACTTTTCAAGCGGGTGTGGCACAATCAACAGCTGAAAACAGGCACCAAGATCAGCGTGTACTCACCACCCTGCTGTATGGTTCCGAGTCCTGGGCCCTCTACCGCAGCCAACTACGACTCCTCGAACGCTTCCACCAGCGCTGCCTGCGTACCATCCTGGGCATTCACTGGAGTGACTATGTCACCAACGTCGAGGTCCTTGAACAGGCTGAAACTGTGAGCATCGAGGCGTTGCTGCTGCGGACACAGCTCCGCTGGGCGGGGCATGTCTCCAGGATGGAGGATCATCGCCTACCAAAGATCACCCTGTTTGGCGAGCTTGCTACTGGACACCGAGACAGAGGGGCACCAAAGAAGAGATACAAAGACTGTCTCAAGAAGTCACTTAGTGCCTGCCAAATCGACCACCACCAGTGGTCTTCGCTTGCTGTGGACCGTGACACCTGGCGCTCCACCATTTACAAGGCAGCTGTCTCCTTTGAGGACTCTCGCAGAGCTAGCCTTAAGGACAAGCGGCTCAGAAGAAAAAACCGAGATGCCGCAACTCAGAACCCTGGCCATACCTCCCCCTGCAGCCACTGCGGTCGAACCTGCCTGTCCCGGATTGGCCTCCGCAGCCACGAACAAGCCTGCAGATTTCGTGGCAAACTCCTATAAAATCTTCGTTCGCGAAGTCAAGCCAAGAGAGATACCACTAAAGACACGTGCAGGCGTACTAAGTGGTGCTTCTCGTAATTGTACAGCAGCGGTTAGATAAAGGGGGACGCACTCTAGATCCCCCAAAGAGTATCAAGTCACCAAAGCGTGATAATTAGCTGATCATTAAACGGCTGAGTGATAACACGCAGGCCGCTTTGGAGGACACGCCATTTAAAATTCAAACTGAATTCAGTCAACATAGACACGAGCGCGCATGTGAAAGCTGTCCCGCTGTGAAGCCGTCAAACTACTTTACTTGATCCGTGAGAAATGACAGGTAATAACCCAGTGCGCCAAAGGCCATCGGGCCGACCTCGGCCCGATGGCGTTTGGCGCATTGGGAAATACTGCCCATGAATGCACACGACTTTTTTCGGCGAGAAGGTATGACTATAGCTAGGAAGAAGAAATTACTGTAGCTGGGGAGAAGGGATGGCTGTAGCTGGGGAAAAGGGATGGTTGTAGCTGGGGAGAAGGGATGACTGTAGCGGGGGGGGGGGGATGGTTTCAGCTGGGGAGGAGGGATGTGCTGTAGCTGGGAAGAAGGAATGTTGTACCCGGGGGGGTGGGGGGGGGGAGGCTGTAGCTAGGGCGAAGGGATGGCTGTAGCTGGGGGAGGGGTTGTAGCTGGGGGGGGGGGAGATGACTGTAGCTGGGGAGAAGGGATGACTGTGGCTAGGGAGAATGGATGGCTGTAGGTGGGGGGGGGGTGGTAGGGATGGCTGTAGCTGGGGGGAGGGGATGGCTGAAGCTGGAGAGAAGGGATGACTGGGGGGTGGGTGGCTGTGGCTGGGGAGAAGGGATTGTAGCTGGGGGGGGGCGGAGGGATGGATGTAGCTGGGGAGAAGGGATGACTGTAGCTGGGGGGAAGGGGTGGTTGTAGCTGGGGATGAGGGATGACTGTAGCTGGGGGAAGGGGTGGCTGTAGATGGGGAGGAGGGATGACTAGCTGGGGGGGGGGAGGGGTGGCTGTAGCTGCGGAGAAGGGATGGCTGTAGCTGGGGGAGAAGGGATGTTGTAGCTGGGGGAGAAGGGATGGATGTAGCTGGAGAGAAGGGATGGCTGTAACTTGGGAGAAGGGATGACTGTAGCTGGGGGGAAGGGGTGGTTGTAGCTGGGGATGAGGGATGACTGTAGCTGGGGGAAGGGGTGGCTGTAGATGGGGAGGAGGGATGACTAGCTGGGCGGGGGGGGGGAAGGGGTGGCTGTAGCTGCGGAGAAGGGATGGCTGTAGCTGGGGGAGAAGGGATGTTGTAGCTGGGGGAGAAGGGATGGATGTAGCTGGAGAGAAGGGATGGCTGTAACTTGGGAGAAGGGATGGCTGTAGCTGGGGAGAGGGGTGTACAGGAGTCGGGGCCGGGATGGTCTCGTGCATTACAGCGAGGTTTCGTTTGCAACAAACGAATATCAACAACAAACGACTACCAACATCAAACGACTACCAACAACAAACGACTACCAACATCAAACGACTACCAACAACAAACGACTACCAACATCAAACGACTACCAACAACAAACGACTACCAAAATCAAACGACTACCAACATCAAACGAATACCAACAACAAACGACTACCAACATCAAACGACTACCAGTAACAAACGACTACCAACATCAAACGACTACCAACAACAAACGACTACCAACAACAAACTTCTACCAGTAACAAACGACTACCAACAACAAACGACTACCAACATCAAATGACTACCAACAACAAACCACTACCAACATCAAACGACTACCAGTAACAAACGACTACCAACATCAAACGACTACCAACATCAAACGACTACCAGTAACAAACGACTACCAACATCAAACGACTACCAGTAACAAACGACTACCAACATCAAACGACTACCAATAACAAACCACTACCAACATCAAACGACTACCAACAACAAACTTCTACCAGTAACAAACGACTACCAACAACAAACGACTACCAACATCAAACGACTACCAACAACAAACGACTACCAACATCAAACGACTACCAGTAACAAATGACTACCAACATCAAACAACTACCAACATCAAACGACTAACAACAACAAACGACTACCAGTAACAAACGACTGCCAACAACAAATGACTACCAGTAACAAACGACTACCAACATCAAACGACTACCAGTAACAAACGACTACCAACATCAAACGACTACCAGTAACAAACGACTTCCAACAACAAACGACTACCAACATCAAACGACTACCAGTAACAAAAGACTAACAACAACAAACGACTACCAGTAACAAATGACTGCCAACAACAAATGACTACCAGTAACAAACGACTACCAACAGCAAACGACTACCAGTAACAAACGACTACCAACATCAAATGACTACCAGTAACAAACGACTTCCAACAACAAAGGACTACCAACATCAAACGACTACCAGTAACAAACGACTACAAACAACAAACGACTACCAACAACAAACGACCACCAACAACAAACGACTACCAACATCAAACGACTACCAGTAACAAACGACTACCAACATCAAACGACTACCAACATCAAACGACTACCAATAACAAAGGACTACCAACAGCAAACGACTACCAGTAACAAACGACTTTTAGCTGTTACGTTTGTGGTTGTGTTATTCTTGTTAGGGCATGTGTGCGTTGATCATAGGAAAGATCCGGTGTTCAGCTGAGTTATTTTGAATCAGAATCACATGCCTTTTTAGACTAATTCGTTTTCTTTTGCCTGGAGAGTTGCGATCGATTTTTGTTGAGTAGCTAGAATGACGTTTATCTTTGCTACATCGTTGAGTCGCTAGAATGACGTATATCTTATCTACATTGTTGAGTAGCTAAAATGACGTATATCTTCGCTACATCGTTGAGTAGCTAGAATGACGTATATCTTCACTACATCGTTGAGTCGCTAGAATGACGTATATCTTCGCTACATCGTTGAGTAGCTAGAATGACGTATATCTTAGCTACATTGTTGAGTTGCTAGAATGACGTATATCTTCGCTACATTGTTGAGTAGCTAGAATGACGTATATCTTCGCTACATTGTTGAGTTGCTAGAATGACGTATATCTTCGCTACATTGTTGAATTGCTAGAATGACGTATATCTTCGCTACATTGTTGAGTTGCTAGAATGACGTATATCTTTGCTATATTGTTGAGTTGCTAGAATGACGTATATCTTATCTACATTGTTGAGTAGCTAAAATGACGTATATCTTCGCTACATCGTTGAGTAGCTAGAATGACGTATATCTTTACTACATTGTTGAGTCGCTAGAATGACGTATATCTTCGCGACATTGTTGAGTAGCTAGAATGACGTATATCTTCGCTACATTGTTGAGTCGCTAGAATGACGTATATCTTCGCTACATTGTTAAGTAGTTAGAATGACGTATATCTTCGCTACATTGTTGAGTTGCTAGAATGACGCATATCTTCGCTACATTGTTGCGTTGCTAGAATGACGCATATCTTCGCTACATTGTTGAGTAGTTAGAATGACGTATATCTTCGCTACATTGTTGTGTAGCTAGGATGACATATATCTTCGCTACATTATTGTGTAGCTAGAATGACGTATATGTTCGCTACATTGTTGCAAAGTCTGACCTACATTAGATTGGAAGGTTCGGGCAGGGTCGCGACAGTTCTAGTGACCTCAAATATGACGTTAAAGTTTTTTAGTACACAAGTTGGCTACTTTTTGCAACATTTACGGAATGCACGGAGTTTACGGAATGCAACTAGATGTTAGTGGTAGATTGTAGATAAATCTAGATTGTTCTTTTTTCAAGAATACTAATGAGTTTAGGTTACGTTTTCTTTTCTGATTGGTTGAGTTGTGTAGTTTCGGTGATTGTTCTGGAAATCTGCAATAGTATAAAAAGGGGTGTTAGCGAATTATGTGTGTGCATTGTATGAGAGAAGCAGTGTATCATTGTTGGTGCATTGTATGGGAGACGCAGTGTATCAGAATTGTGGATGCATTGTAGAGAGACAGTGTACCAAAGTGTGGATGCATTTGTGGATGCATTGTGCTGAGATTGCATCGTGAAAATAAAGTATTGTTGGAACTGTTACTCCAATGCTGTCTACAACCTTGTGCCACGTGTGACGGGTTGCAACTGAGTGAAGTTTCTTTACAGGAACCCTACGTGCCTGCGTGGTGTGATTGCATCATTTTACGACTACAACTACCACGTAACACCAGCAACGAACGACTAACAGCAACAAACGACTACCAATAACGAACGAGACAAACACAAGGCGGACAACCTTCAGGAATCACGGCGACAAAACCGCTACCGACAGCCAAAGGGTTAATGGGACAGGAACAGACAACCGGTTGTTAGAAGATCAGCACCACAATCACAACTGACGTCACATCACTCGCGTCATAGAAATAACGAAAACAACGCTGGCTAATCATAGGGTATCTCAGCTCGGTAATCAACCCTTCGGGGTTCGGTAGCGATTTGAATCGTGAGGAAACACGTCGATCAAATCGCCACCGACATAGGGTTAAAAGCAGGCAATAAAAGGAGTTCAAGTCGGCTAGATTCCTCACATTGTGGTGCAGTGAATGTCAGACAGGATACAGTCTCGCTGCTGGTCTCCATGAACAAACGCACAACACACACACACACACACACACACACACACACACAAACAAACACACAAACACACACACACGCACACACACACACATGCCCACACACACATAGACACACACACACACACACACACACATATGCACACACACACATACACACACATGCACACACATACACACCATCACACACAAACACACACAAACACACACACACATACACACCATCACGCAAACACAAACACACGCACGTACGCACACACGCACGCACGTATGCACACATGCACGCACACACATCCACACACAATCACACACAAGACGAGACATGTAGGCCTAAGTCTGAGGTAATGCTTACAAAAAAATAATAATAACACTTTTACACATACACTGAGTACTTGCAACCCAGTGCGCAAAGGACATCGGCCCGACGGCCTTTTCCGCATCGGGAATGAGTTAAACCAAACAAAAGACACACGACGTCCTGCCCGCCATGTTGACATTAGATACACGACGTCCTGCCCGCCATGTTGACATTAGATACACGACGTCGTACCCTCCATGTTGACATTACCACACACGACGTCCTACCCGCCATGTTGACATTACCACACACGATGTACTGCCCGCCATGTTGACATTAGATACACGACGTCCTACCCGCCATGTTGACATTAGATACACGACGTCCTACCCTCCATGTTGACATTACCACACACGACGTCCTACCCGCCATGTTGACATTACCACACACGATGTACTGCCCGCCATGTTGACATTAGATACACGACGTCCTACCCGCCATGTTGACATTAGATACACGACGTACTGCCCGTCATGTTGACATTACCACACACGACGTACTGCCCGCCATGTTGACATGACCACACACGACGTACTGCCCGCCATGTTGACATGACCACACACGACGTACTGTCCGCCAGCACACGACGTACTGCCCGCCATGTTGACATTACAACACACGACGTACTGTCCGCCATGTTGACATTACCACACACGACGTACTGCCCGCCATGTTGACATTACCACACACGACGTACTGCCCGCCATGTTGACTTTAGATACACGACGTACTGCCCGCCATGTTGACATGACCACACACGACGTACTGCCCGCCATGTTGACATGACCACACATGACGTACTGTCCGCCATGTTGACATTACCACACACGACGTAATGCCCGCCATGTTGACATTACCACACACGACGTACTGTCCGGCATATTGACATTACACACACGACGTACTGCCCGCCATGTTGAAATGACGACACACGACGTACAGCCCGCTATGTTGACATTACCACACACGACGTCCTACCCGCCATGTTGACATTACCACACACGACGTACGGCCCGCCATGTTGACATTAGATACACGACGTCATACCCGCCATGTTGACATTACCACACTCGACGTACTGCCCGCCATGTTGACATGACCACACACGACGTACAGCCCGCCATGTTGACATTACCACACACGACGTACTGCCCGCCATGTTGACATTAGATACACGACGTACTGCCCGCCATGTTGACATTACCACACACGACGTACTGCCCGCCATGTTGCCATGACCACACACGACGTACTGCCTGCCATGTTGACATTACCACACACGACGTACTGCCCGCCATGTTGACATTTCCACACACGACGTACTGCCTGCCATGTTGACATTAGATACACGACGTACTGCCCGCCATGTTGACATGACCACACACGACGTACTACCCGCCATGTTGACATGACCACACACGACGTACTGCCCGCCATGTTGACATGACCCCACACGATGTACTGCCCGCCATGTTGACATTAGATACACGACGTCCTGCCCGCCATGTTGACATGACCACACACGACGTACTGCCCGCCATGTTGACATTACCACACACGACGTACTGCCCGCCATGTTGACATTAGATACACGACGTACTGCCCGCCATGTTGACATGACCACACACGACGTACTGCCCGCCATGTTGACATGACCACACACGACGTACAGCCCGCCATGTTGACATTAGATACACGACGTACAACCCGCCGTGTTGACATTACCACACACGACGTCCTGCCCGCCATATTGACATTGCCACCGTAAGTACCAAGGGAACTGATAGCTCCACACGCTGAGCGTGAAACCAACAACGGTACGGCACACGCCCACAGTAATACCTTTCACATCGGCCTGCCCCCATACAGACAGAAAGAGACGATCTCTGACAGTCCACAGGTAGTGCATGATTCCCTGGGCGCTCGTAATCTAACAGCTAATGTGACAAGCTAATCACGCTCTACTGTTGAACTAACCCACCTCCCGACACTTAGTGTTATGCACCGTTTAAAGTTGGCGCGAACACTGTCTGGACACTTAGTGTTATGCACCGTTTAAAGTTGGCGCGAACACTGTCTGGACACTTAGTGTTATGCACCGTTTGACGTTGGCGCGAACACAGTCTCCCGACATTTAGTGTTATAAACCGTTTGACGTTGGCGCGAACACAGTCTCCCGACACTTAGTGTTATACACCGTTTGACGTTGGCGCGAACACAGTCTCCCGACACTTAGTGTTATACACCGTTTGACGTTGGCGCCAACACAGTCTCCTGACACTTAGTGTTATACGCCGTTTGACGTTGGCACGAACACAGTCTCCCGACACTTAGTGTTATACGCCGTTTGACGTTGGCGCGAACACAGTCTCCCGACACTTAGTGTTATACACCGTTTGACCTTGGCCACAACACAGTCTCCCGACACTTAGTGTTATACACCGTTTGACGTTGGTGCCAACACAGTCTCCTGACACTTAGTGTTATACACCGTTTGACGTTGGCGCGAACACAGTCTCCCGACACTTAGTGTTATACACCGTTTGACGTTGGCACGAACACAGTCTCCTGACACTGAGTGTCATACACCGTTTGACGTTGGCGCGAACTCAGTTGTTCACAAAATTAATATCTCCTTTAAAAAAAAAATCCACACTTTTCTGTACCCTTTAAGAACAAATCATTTAGTGCCCAACTGACCTAATATGGAATATTTTTACTTTATACACTCTATCCCAGGAACGAAATTCCCAAATGTTGAAGTTGCCCTCTGAAGGACTTTATTACAATTACTAGAGACAGATCGAGCATGATAGTTCAAGGGTGGTGCCAGAATAGCTTGGCGCCTATGGGCGCCAAGCTATTCTGGCACCACCCTTGAACTATCATGCTCGATGCATGTCTTGCTGTGGTGTGTCCGGGCTGAATGAGCTAAACTCCTATGATGTATTGATTTCGCTGTACATTCGTGACATTTGGTGACATGACAAGAATAAGCCATGTTCAGTCCCCTGACAGAGCCCCAAGCTATGCGTGCATGTTGCTATAGTTCACGCTGACGCTCACTACGTACAGCTGACACAGATTATATCCAAACCAACGCTATCACTGAACAGTTCATCCTCTCTGGGTGCTCTATAATCACCATAATGCTGAGTGCTTTCCGACTTTCACCAACATTCTCAATTCACCAACATTCTCAATTTACCAACATTCTCAATTTACCAATATTCTCCATTCTCAATTCACCAACATTCTCAATTCACCAACATTCTCAATTTACCAACATTCTCAATTCACCAATATTCTCCATTCTCAATTCACCAACATTCTCAATTCACCAACTTTCCCAATGGAACCCCACACTCAGACCACGGCCTCACCGGTCGAAAATTCTGACACATCATGTAGCCGAAGACGATAAAGAATTGTTGACGTCACAGTAGAATTCGATGTAAAGAATTGTTGACGTCACAGCTGTGGAACTTCGTGTTGGAAGGGGGTGGGGGGGGGGGGGGGGGGGCTTTTGGATTATGATACGAAAAACCCTAGGTAAGCAAAACGCGTGTACATGTTCTGTTAACGTCAATCCATGACATGAAACAGGGATCAGACGACAGCGGGTTAAATACGTTAAAACAGGGATGGTGATGATTGACAGCCTTCGCCTGCTTTTGACACAAAGCTCCACCTCCTCAGCAGAGCCTCGGAGACAGAACTTGTGTATCAAAAGCAAGTTTCGGATGGTAAATCACCACTCCTGATACAGCATATGTGTATATAATACTACATTTATACACTGATGCAGGATTTGGCTCGTCACTACAACCGGCATCTGGTCCGTCTGCTTGCAGGACATTGAATGAAAGGTTTCGGAAATAATGTTTGACCAGTATTGCTGATGCTGTGAAAGGTTCTATAAAACACAGAACTCGAGTGTTCGTATACTATCATTTCTGGACAGACCTCGCCACGCCCATTCTCATCCAGTCTGATTCATAGTCACCTCGAGCTTCGCTCTCGACGTACTGCCCGTACGCTCTCGGTGACTATGAATCAAACAGTTTGAGAATTGGAGTCGCGACTGAGGTCTGTCTAGAAATGATATATAGTATACGAACACTCCACTGCCATGCTATAACATAATACTACATTTATGGACATGGCGCGTCAGTTCAACTGCTGTTTTGTGTTTGGATCTTGTTGGGACTGGAAAGATGGAGAGTGGCCGCGGACCCGCGGAGAAATGTTGGGGGAACTGAGTGAGACCCGTGGACTGACAGAGTGGCGTGACTGTCACTGTGCTTCGCCTGTAGTCGTGTTGGCCTGAGGACCTTGAGCGCATCGGGCAGACTACCATCGTGACAGCGCCGGGAACAGAAATAAAAACACGCGTCTGAGCTGCTGCAATAAGGAGCAACGTGTTTCACGCGCTGTTGTGCCGCCTGAGTGCCATAAGTGTCAACGTGTCTTCGCCTGTAACAATAAGCTTGAAAGTGTGAAGTGAAAAGCAACACTTGGCCTGTAAACATCGGGCCCGGATCTCAGCAAGTCACACACTAGTGTTTGTTTACTTGACGCAAAGCACAGCACCCCGCTCGCACTCCCCCTCATCCCCCCTCCTACCCCCTTCTCAATCCCTTTTACTTTCCTACTCTAGGTGCAACGGGCTCAGTTGGAAGAGCGACACACTCTTGTCTTGTAGTTCACGGGGTTCGAACCGTTGTGGAATCAACATTTCTACTGACCCAATTCAGCACTCCGTCTTTGAAACCATCCTCTTTGGCGGCAAAACATATTCAATCAAACTAAACGTACGTTTTATTTTACCTAGATTGTATGTGGTGGCGTCACGGCCACGTGATGGGTTCCCTGCTGGAGTGCGTGCACCGTGCAGCAGAAAGTCGGCCCTCGCGTCACGGATCATTAAACAGCACAGGTGAGATTATTACACACTAACTGTTCATGCCTCAACTTTGTCAGTTGACATGCTAGTTAGGACAACTTTCTGTGTGTGTGTGTGTGTGTGTGTGTGTGTGTGTGTGTGTGTGTGTGTGTGTGTGTGTGTGTGTGTGTGTGTGTGTGTGTGTGGGAGGGGGGGGGCAGGGGGCGGAAAGGGGAGGGGGGACGGAGTTTTGGGGGGTGGGGGTGGTTTCCTTTTTATCAGCTTAGGACGGATATGGTAGGTGTTAACAGCCGGGGCAGATCGGTTACTTCTCGTGACTCTGTGTGTGTGTGTGGTTGGGTGGTGGTGGTGGTGGTAAGGGTGAGGTGGGGAGGAGGGAGGGGGGGAATATTTAACCTGTGTCAGGTGGTGTGACGTTGCTTTTCACTGGTAAAAACATCAAACGACGGCAGAAAAAGGTGTGTGTGTGGGGGGGGGGGGGGGGGAGGATTAGATATTTTCGCTCCTGGCTATGAAGCAACAAGGGGAATGGGGGGTGGGGGGCGGGGGAAATGGGTGCGAAAAATCAAACGATGGGGTTGTGGTGGTGTGGCATGTGTGTGTGTGTGTGTGTGTGTGTGTGTGTGTGTGTGTGTGTGTGTGTGTGTGTGTGTGTGTGTGTGTGTGTGTGTGTATCAGGAAGACCGCTGGCCACAAATTCAAACGACGGAGTATGGGTTAGGTTGCACTCTCCAAGAGGGGGTGTTTGCAAACTCCCAGAATAGGATTTGCAAGTTGCTTTTCCAGTGTGTTTATTCCGGGTCACAGGCATGGGATATTCGTTGTGAAGGGACCATGTGTAGCACGGGTAATAGTGTGTGTGCTATTACCTACTGCCCGTGTTACAGAGGTGATCCATTTCACAGCAACCATCCAGTGCCTGTGGCTGGGGGAGTGAATAGGATTTCCGGAAGCTCTGTTTCCCCCCCCCCCTTACCCCTACAACCCCCCACCCCTCCGCCAACCACCACCACCACCACAACCCCCTCCCCCACCCCGCAAATTCCCTGAATAGATACAGGATTCTTAAATACTTAAGTGGGCGTTGAACAGGAAATGCTCTGATTGCTAAATTTCAGCGCCAGTAAAACGGGGTTTTCATTGTTTATCCTGCCGTTACTAAGAACTTTCTACACTACTCTTCACAAACCACGTGATTAGGGACGTGTAACAGAAGTTACTTCCCTTTGGCGCGGTGCGAAGACTCCCCAAATGTGAAGTATGGAAAAGTAGAGCAGAAGAAGGGAAACGTTTGACGTCACGACGTTCAAACTACGTCATACACACGTTAACCCTTTGCGTGTCGGTAGCGGTTTCTGTCACGATGTTTCCTACAGTCATCACCGCCACCCAAACCGCTACCAACACGCAGAGCCGGGATCCGTGACCCATTGAACGCCGACACGCCACGCCAAGACATGGGTCGAGCGTGATAGTTCAAGGTTTGTGCCAGAATAGCTTGGCGCCCATAGGCAGTCAGTCAGTCAGTCAGCCCATAGGCGCCAAGCTATTCTGGCACCACCCTTTGACTATCACGCTCGATCTGTTTCCAGAAGTGTCATACAGTCTTCAGGGGGCATTTTTAAAATTTGCGGATTTCGGTCCTGGAGCAGAATGTGTTCACGCAGCCCGTGTGTGCCAGTATCGCCCAGACGTACCAGGTAACCGTCAACTGTCGCGTTAAAGTGCTCTGCTACCGGCAATAAATGGTTAATAAATCCCTCCTCATTCTTCTTCTCCTTCTTCCTCGAACACTCTTGTTTAACTCATTCAGCCCGACGGCCGTATTTCCCAAATTTTGCAGGTTTCATCTAATGACTATGCACCAGTTGCAGGAGATGGATCGACCATGATAATTCAAGGGCAGTGCCAGATTCGCTTGGTGCCGACAAGCGCCAAGCTAATCTTGCACTACCCTTGAATTATCATGGTCGACCCATCTCCTGCTGTAGTGCGTCACGGCTGAATGTGTTAACGGGGAGCTTATCCCTTCACCAGCCATTAAACACAAGGTGCTCCGCTATGGCGCCACTACAGTCACCCCGCTATAGCGCCACTACACTCACCCCGCTATAGCGCCACAACACTCAACCCGCTATAGCGCCACTATACTCACCCCGCTATAGCGCCACTACACTCACCCCGCTATAGCGCCACTACACTCACCCCGCTATAGCGCCACTACACGCACCCTGCTATAGCGCCACAACACTCACCCCGCTATAGCGCCACAACACTCACCCCGCTATAGCGCCACAACACTCACCCCGCTATAGCGCCACAACACTCACCCCGCTATAGCGCCACTACACTCACCCCGCTATAGCGCTACAACACTCACCCCGCTATAGCGCCACAACACTCTCCCCGCTATAGCGCCATAACACTCACCCTACTTTTGCGCCACAACACTCACCCCGCTATAGCGCCACAACACTCACCCCGCTATAGCGCCACAACACTTACCCCTCTATGGCGCCACAACACTCACCCCGCTATGGCGCCACAACACTCACCCCACTTTTGCGCCACAACACTCACCCCGCTATAGCGCCACAACTCTCACCCCGCTATGGCGCCACAACACTCACCCCGCTATAGCGCCGCAACACTCACCCCACTAAGGCGCCACAACACTCACCCCGCTATAGCGCCACAACACTTACCCCTCTATGGCGCCACAACACTCACCCCGCTATAGCGCCACAACACCCACCCCGCTATAGCGCCACAACACTCACCCCGCTATAGCGCCACAACACTTACCCCTCGATGGCGCCACTACACTCACCCCGCTATAGCGCCACAACACTCACCCCGCTATAGCGCCACAACACTCACCCCGCTATAGCGCCACAACACTCACCCCGCTATAGCGCCACAACACTCACCCCGCTATAGCGCCACTACACTCACCCCAGAGATAGTAATACTGAGTGGACTAAAGCATCATTAACACAATGACTGAGTTAACCCCCTTAATTATATCTTTTTGACCATCCATATTCATGTCTCCCGCACAGAGTAAATACCATTGGAAGTTACCCCTAAATCATTATTATTTAAACAGACACATTTTTATGAAAAATCAAAAATAATACTTAAGGGGTTAACTCAGTCACTGTGTTCCCCCCCCCCCACCCCATGCTGGTAACTCTGGAGCTATCACATACACAAACACCTCATGTCTACGTTTGTCTGAAAGACATCCACCTCTATTCAGATATACCATAAATGAGCTGCAATTATTCACATTTTCAGGTCGGGGGACTAGATTGCTCTTTAAAACCGAAATCCCATATGCCACCCGTCACGATATGTACCACAATTCAATCCGTATTCATGAAAACCTTCTTGCCTTTCCATTTAATGTAAAATCACAGACAACCCCACCCCTTTTTCACAAAGAGATGCCCGTGCTTATGTCAACATTACAAGCACTGACGAACCTGACTCACTCTATGTATAAACACCATGAAGTCTTTACAGACACAGAGTTAAACTGAGTTTGCAACCTGTTGGAAAACAGAGAAAGCTTTAAGTTAAGATCTTTCTTGTATTTTATGCTGAGGGGGGTGTTTAATGTTGACTGTTATTATTCAATGCACTTGAGAAACTACTGGCTGTGTTTACACTACACTTGTGAGAAACAGCATGACTGTTTACACAACACTTGAGGTGCTGGCCATGACTGTTATTCTATACCGCACTCGAGAAAACTGCTGACTGTGTTTGCACCTGAGAAAACTGCTTGATCATGACCACATTACAAAAAGCTTTAACTTGATCTTGGCACAGTAATTGATTACCGCTCCATGAATACACATAAAGTGATAGTCAAAAGTGGTAAGAGTGGTGTTTTATATCTCTGCTTGTTAGACTGCCTGGTTTTGTCTGCTGATTTTATTATGCACTTGAAATCAGGCATGAACAAACCAGTTTGAACAGGAACAGGACTTGTGGCGTGCCTTGGAACTAACAAAGGGTGTTTGCCTAGCGTCATGAGTGGTCTCTGCTTAGGCTGACTAGTTTGCTCGATGCAATCGTCTTTACAGGTTGTGTTGTCATTTTGAAAGCAAGATGTGTTTTGCTAGAAATGGATTTATGTGTTAAGAAACATCACCTAAAGATAAGTTTTGTTTTAATTTTAAGTTACAACTAACTTTAGGTTACCTTAAAATGAGTTACAATAGGAACTTATTAACTACTTACCATTAAGAACTTATTAATTACTTACCCTAATTACTTACAAGTACTTAATAACAACTTGACTCTAGTCACGTATACTAAGTCTTTTTTACCAAGACACAAGGGCAACTAAAAACTTTTTTTTCTCTAACATAATATTCTGGTGGTGCTGATGGGATTAAATAATTATGCCTAAACTGTGTAAGTGGCATGACATCTCTCTGTGAAGTGTATGACATTAATAAACGATTACCAAATCTGATTTTTATTTGTTTAAAAGAATGTGTAGTTTTTCTGTGGTTTCCTGAACACCGATCTTTTTCCCCATCTCTAAAAAACTGGCCTTCAGATCTTCAACATTCACGGGTGATTGACTACGCATCTTATTCTGTATTTCAGATTTTTTGTTTCTTGTAATTATTTAAATCATCCTGGACCCGCTTAAATTCTTCGTCATCAACAAAATTATCATTCAATGCTTTACTGATAATAAGTTTCATACTGCTCAGCTTTGCACCAGCCAGCGTACTCAATGCTTCATGTTTTTTGTAATTTCATGTGAAACCTCTTGTTTAAGGCCTCCAAACCAAAGCATGTGAGGCATGTAGCAACGCTAACAGCCTCAATTGCTATTCCAGCCAAACTTCCAATTCCTGTGGCGAACAGAACTATACCCCCTACAGAACATGAAGCTGAAACTGCACCAATAGCCATAGAAGTGTTTTGAACAGAATTAAATACTGACTTATACCTCCTTTTGCACCGTGAGTACTTAGCCTCTTCACTTTCCAAATATTTCAAAGCTTCTGTAATATTATTTAATCTGAATGCATCTGCCTGTAATGTTTTATCTGAAGCAATTGGCACAGCTGTCACCTGTGGATCAGGCGCAAGTGTTGTTTTAGTCATCACATTTGTTTCAGTCGGCTCAAGCGTCGGTAGTTGCGGATAGAAGTTTACCATTTTTTTATTGACAAATATTTTTTATTTAATCAGCAATTACATTTTGCAACTCTTCAAAAGTATACAATTTGCTAGCATAATAAAACGAAACAAGATCAATGTGTTCAAGGTTTATGTAAGTTAGACGAACAAAAGTTGCTTTGTCGACCACCACCTTGACAGCTGGAACACTGCTCGAAACATTAATAACATCATTATTTTTTGTAATAGCAATAAAGACCTTTGATGACTCTGCCACTGTGTCATTCCATGTAAGTTTAATTCCTTGTGCAATTTGAGCCTCTTTAGCAGTAGTTACTGATCTCATGATAATTTCAAATACTATTGTCGCTTCTCTTGCGATGGGAAAGTTTATTGGTGCAAACACGACCTTCGCATCAGACCTACCCTTCCTATGTGTAAGAAGATATCTCCGTCTCTCATAATTTTCAACTTTCAGTTTATCTCTGCTATTACAATAAGCGGCCCCGAGTTAACAACCTTCCTAAACACTAAGGCACCTTCGTCATCAGTGTATACATAAGGACTAATAAATTCAATCTTTATGTCCCAGTCAATTGTTGGCGGTGGTGCAGGCGCAGGCGGCACAGGTGAAACAACCCACTTATTACCCACATGTATTAAGTTGTAGGGCACATTATTTACAGGAGTAGGTACAGTAACATCACGAAGCTGACCAAGTTTAGGAATCTGTCTTTCATCTCTGCTATTGTCATCTGAAGCAAAACTTGGAACAAGGCTTGCAATAAGCGGCCCAGAGTTAACAACCTTCCTAAACACTAAGGCGCCTTCGTCATCAGTGTATACATAAGGACTAATAAATTCAATCTTTATGTCCCAGTCAATTGTGGGTGGTGGTGCAGGCACATGCGAAACCACCCATTTATTACCTATATGTATTAAGTTGTAGGGCACATTATTTACAGGAGTAGGTACAGTAACATCACGAAGCTGACCAAGTTTAGGAATCTGTCTTTCACCGTCTTTCATGTCAACAATTACTCTCCGCTTGTACATGCCAGTTGAATCAAGTTTAAAACCATATATTTCTCCAATTTCTCCTTTCTTCTCAAAATCCTGTACGTCTGCCAAATCTTTCAACTCTGTTACCGGACACGCAACTGGTATGATTCTTGGCTTTGGACCAATACCACTCATTTTTATAAACAAAAATAAAATTATTTAACTTCTAACACTACACTAAAATCATGCATAACAACTGGTTTGTCATCCTGATTAGTTACAGATATACTCAGTGACTCAAAGAAACTAGAACCTAATTTCTTAAACTGTAAATTAGGAAATCTAACAACCACACTTTCACAATACGGAGCAGTTCCAGTTGGTAAGCATCTCAACAAAGTTGATGGTTTTCCATTGTGTACATTTTCAGTTGTGTTTAGTTCTTTCAAATAAACATTTAGTACTGTGTGTACTGACAAATGAACAGGATATCTTCCTTTTTTTTTTTTTTTTTTGGGCTTAAATTTTAATCCTGCTTCATAATTTTCATAAGTCCAATCATCATCACTACTATCATCTACAATAGTAAGATCAAATTCGGATAAAAAAAACCAAGTAGTATTAAAAGTTTGTCTGTTAATATAAGCTCACTATTTTTTGGAAATTCCAATGTAACAAACAAGTTAGCCGGATTTAAAGTTGCTTTAATTTTATACATATTTTGTAAAAATTCAGCTAGAGTACAAAAGTCATAATACCCAGGCTGTAAGTGATTAGCGCCTCACCATGTATTACCTATCGTTCCATGCACAGAATATTCACCGTCATCTGTTACATTAAACCACTTTACACTATAAAACATTTCATGGATAGCTACAGCCTTGCAACCATCACGATTATCAATCCCATTAGTTAACCACACTGGTTTGCTTGTGTCAAGATTTGTTAAGGTAATAAACATTTTTATTATCTCATATAAAAAAGGATGGAATTTAAATCACCAACCATTACCACAACAAACGCATTTCAATTTAATGTGGATGCCAAATACAATGTTGCACCTACTTATGAACAGAAAATAATTCAACTAAATCAACTCGACATAGCTGTGTCTGAACAAGATTTATTCCAAGTCAAAGTACCAAACCCATTTGATCATTACCTAAACCCTCCAATAACAGATGACTCTACTGCAAGAAAGTGGTCTTCAAGTCCACTACAGATGTTTCAAAACCAACTTAACTTTGCCATACTGTGTTCTACTACAGGCTGTGGTGTTTCATTCACAGACCACTTGAATCACTCAAACAAACTGATTAGGTCTGTGTATCGTTTTCATGTTTACTACCAGCTTAGACGTATACTGTCAGAACTGCATACACCATTACCAACTGAATCCAGTTTCAACAGGTTTAACAACCCCATGGATATGAAAGCATTTGAACGCATCTGTAATGAGTTTAACATCAGCCCCAAGTATGACTTTACACAAAAACTTGATGATCACAATGGTATGGGCACATTGTATTACGCTTTGAGTCACAGACAATCCCCTTTAAGATTACTGGCCTGGTTACACTTCATTCTCATCAAAATCAGAAGTGTGGTTAGGCTCAGATGAGCAGAAGCAGACTAACGCCTGGACCACATTTATTTTAGATAAAACTGACGGGTTTACTCAAGCAGGAGTGGAGCGCGTAAATGAGTCAATCAGAACATATGTCTGGTGTATACTAGGTGCACAATCACTAACAAAATCGAATATTTTGAATGGAAGTGGAAAATTCGATTCGCAAAAACAATTTCTCGCTAATCTTAAAGATTCAGTAAATTCATCAGTTGATCTCCCATCAAGCATACAGCGCTACCAAGACGTACTCAGATATGCCAGATCAAAAGTTGACTTTGTAGTTGGCACTGGGTTATACATGTTACCATCTGACCTTCAACTCCAAATGGGGACAATAACAAATTATAATAATGAAATCATTGTTGCAGGTGTTGGTCAAAAACTAGGACTCAATCAATCTGTAAACTTGGGGGCCACAACCACACATGTACAGTCATTAAAACCATTACAGACGGTAACACCCACGGCACCAGTAACATCATCACCTGT
>BTPG01000005.1:217077059-217215013 GCA_036245525.1 Semisulcospira habei | reverse complement strand
ACTAAGGCTTGAGCTTGCCCTTACTAAGGCTTGAGCTTGCCCTTACTAAGGCTTGAGCTTGCCCTTACTAAGGCTTGAGCTTGCCCTTACTAAGGCTTGAGCTTGCCCTTAGCACCACGTGAATGTTCTGTGTTTATGTACAGTGTGTGAGTGAATGCGCGTGATTCACGTGAGTGTGCTTGTTGGGTTCAGTTCGCGGCGGCGCTTTGAGCCGATTTTTAATTGGGATAAAGCGCCTATTTAATGCGCTTATTATTATATTTATATTATTTATTACTAAGGCATACTATCTTTAACTAAGCAGCAGTCAATAATACGTGATATAAAATATACCTGAATTCTAGGCTTCAGAGTCTTGGAATACGGCTAGTGTATCTGACATACATCCGTCCACAATGACAGCCTAGCCCGTACTGAATTCCCTACACAACTTCGCCCGAACTCTTGTTAAAACCCCCGTGCAATCATGTCAGCTGAAAAAGTGTAAGACTAGCTGCATCATGTCGGCAATGTGACTAGCCCTATCATGTCAGCAATGTGACTAGCCCTATCATGTCAGTAATGTAACTAGTCTTACCATGTCAGCAATGTGAATAGTCTTGTCATGTCAACTGTAAGACTAGCCCTATCATGTAAGCAATATGTCTAGTCCTATCATGTAAAAAAGTACCCGTACCAACGGAGAAAGAAACCCGCTTAGAAAAGATGGGTACAACACAATTTATTAATATTTCGGGTAAATCCATTTGTCAAAATAGACAAAAAGAGAGATTAGCCGCTACTTATCTTCAGTCGCAGAAGGAATGTGGCAACCGAAGGAGGTGACGTAAAATAAAAGAAAAGGAAGAACAAAATTGCGTAAAAAGTACAAATGACGTCAACAAAAAAATCATACGAGAGAGACTCGGAAGAAACTGAACACGAGAGACAAGAGTGTGTGTAAGCGTGCGCAGGAGCGAGCAAAAGTAAATGTGTGTGTGTGTGTGAGGCCAGAGAGAGAGACAGCGAGAGAGAGAGAGAGAGAACGAACGGGGAGTACCCTTGCGCATGAAGTAGGCTGAGTGTCTAATACACAAAGCCTGCTAAACACCAACCCGAAGGCAAACTTTATATCACCTTCAAGTTGAGGACTACCTCGGGGGGAAAAACCGGAGGACCCCGGGGGAAAAAAACCCAGCATTTAGCACGGTACACAACAAGCAATAAGTCATTGAAACAAAGCAATTAATCAAATTCAGTAAGAGAATATTGGTATAAGTGGAGAGTAGGTAGTTGTGAAACCGTCTTCAAGGGTAACTAAAAAAAAAAAAAAAAAAAAAAACGGTGGGGGGGGGAGGGGGGGAAGAGAGAGACGGGGGGGGGGGGGGGGGGGGGGGGGGCGGGAGGAAAGGGAGGAGGAAGTGGAAGAAGGGTAAGGGAAAAAGCGTAAAAGGAGAAAGAGGGAGAGAGAGAAGTGTTAAGGGGGGTTGGTGGGGGGGGGGGGGTGGGGGGGGGGGGGGTGGGGGGGGGGGAGAAAGAGAGAGAGAGAAGGAAAAAGAGAAGAAAAAGAAGGGGGGGGGGGAAGACCACCAGCCCCACCCAACAGACACCCACCAGCCCACAGAAAAACACACAGGCATGCAACAAGATGACCACATACATCCCCAAGGGATGCACACGATCGCCCCGCCCCACAACCGCGCATCACTCCCCGGGCCGGTGACCCGGCGCCCGACAGGGAAGGGTAAGGGATCCAACTGATTGGTCGGCCAGCGCTGAGAAAGTCCCGAAGGGATGTGTACATATCAACCAACGCCAGCCTCATAGATCTTTCTGGTTAGTGAGTAGTCAAACAGAAGTGACACAGTAAGGTAAAGGTACAGTTAGCAGATAAGAATGACACAGGCAAGGTAAAAAATGTTACTCTTTCATATTCATCCCGAGTGGCGCCACAGTGCCCAGTTTATTAATCAGAAATTTTTCTCGGTCTTTCCTGGCCCAGACATTACTGGCTTGCATAAGCTAGAGGCCTTTAACCCGAATGTCCGAGACGGAGTGGTCGGTCTGGTTGAAATGTCGTCCAACCAGTCTGTTGTATTGGTACTTGACAGACTGAAGATGTTCTTTGAAACAGTCGTTGATGGTTCTTTCCGTCTCTCCAACATAGAGTAGGCCGCATTTCACACAGGAGATGACATAAATCACGTTGGTGGTTTGACACGTGAAGTATCTGTCTATGTTGAATTTGTAATGTGGACCATTCACCACGGTGGAAGGGCAAATAAAAGGACACGTCTTACAATTAGGATCATTGCATGGTATGGAGCCGGAGGGTCTGGTGGTATGACGAGGCTTGAGAGTAGAGCGAACAAGCATGTCCGGTAAATTAATATCCCTCTTGAAATTATTCTGGGGCATTTGTTTCTGTCTACCCTTTGTCAAAAAAGGCGGCACTGATGCAGATGTCAGAGCACGAATCGGTAAAGCCAGAGCAGCCTTTCTCCAGTTGAAAAAAGTGTGGAGTTCCAGAGAGCTGTCACAACACACCAAAGTCCGGATTTTCAACTCCAATGTAAAAGCAGTTCTCCTATATGGAGCAGAGACATGGAGATTGACAAAAACCACAGTCAACAGAGTACAGACCTTCATGAACAGTTGCCTTAGAAGAATTTTGAAAATCCACTGGCCAGAGAAGATCAGCAACGTCAGACTCTGGGAGAGAACAGAGCAGATAACAGCAGAGAATGAAATTGGGCGAAGAAGATGGGGATGGATCGGTCACAGTCTGAGAAAGCCAGCTTCCAGTATCACTAGGCAGGCATTGTCATGGAACCCCCAGGGAAAGAGGAAAAGAGGTAGGCCGAGAAACTCCTGGCGTCGAGACCTCCAAGCAGACATCAAGAGACTGGGAACCACCTGGAGTAGAATCGAAGGAGAAGCACAGGACAGGAGTTGCTGGAGGTCTCTCGTCGACGGCCTATACCCGGGTAGGGGTGACAGGCGTAAGTAAGTAAGTAAAGTAAGTACCCTTTGTCCATTCACCTGTATTTGCCTTTTAAAAACGCTCCCTACTGTCTGCACTGCCTGTAGCTTTTGATATTGGATGTGTGTTGCTAAATGGTCTTAGCTTTATTTAGGCCCCATGTGTTAGGTTTATTTAATGTATTTGACCGGCTGGCGACATACATTCAATGTTCTGTTTATTGTTTTTCACAAGCAGTGCAGGCACGTCCTGAGAAAGCCTTGTTGCTGTCGGGACGTTAAGCAATGTACAATCAATTGATATTGGATGTGTGTTGCTAAATGGTCTTAGCTTTATTTAGGCCCCATGTGTTAGGTTTATTTAATGTATTTGACCGGCTGGCGACATACATTCAATGTTCTTTTTTTTTTTTTTTCACAAGCAGTGCAGGCACGTCCTGAGAAAGCCTTGTTGCTGTCGGGACGTTAAGCAATGTACAATCAAATCAAATCCCTCTTGAAAGCTACCAACGGAGGTTCAGAAAAGATAGCATCAGACTCTTTACTGGATGACAAAAGACCCCAGTTAGAAGTATTTTACGAACCGGATTCATGTGGGGATGGTAGATCATGGTTACGATAGGCCTGTCACTATCAGTGGTAGGTTTAGTCTGCAGTATACTCGCGCGACTAAGTTTTTGTACTGTTCGTAAAAGACTAGCCCTATTATGTCAGCAATATGTCTAGTCCTATCATGTCAACTGTGAAAGACTAGCCCTATCATGTCAGCAACATGTCTAGTCTAGACAGCTGCCACCAAACTCGCTGTCTCTCTCATCTTATCTCGCATCGACTACTGCAACTCTCTCCTTTCTGGCCTTCCTCACTCCACCACTCTCACTCTCCAGCGCGTCCAGAACAATGCTGCCCGCCTCGTCCTCAGAAAGAAAAAATCCGACCACATCACTCCCCTGCTCAAGCTCCTTCACTGGCTCCCCATCTCCCAACGCATCCAATACAAGATTCTGTCTCTCTGCTACAAATCCCTGAACAACTACGCTCCTGCGTATCTCTCCAACTTACTTCACCCCTACACTCCTCCCCGCTCCCTCCGCTCCGCCTCTGACCCTCTCCGCCTCCTCATCCCCCGCACCAAACTCAGCACTTTCGGCCCCCGCTCTTTCTCAGTATACGGTCCAACCACCTGGAACACTCTCCCACTCTCTATCCGTCAGAAACACTCGCTCTCCTCCTTCCAGTCTGCCCTCAAAACTCATCTCTTTCAACAGTTCTAGCACTATATCACCACACTCCCCAGCCCAAGCTGACCGTCCTAATGTATCTTCACTATTTGTGTTACGTGAGTCATTGTCTAAAGCATGTGCATGCGTGTGCGAGTTGTGAGTGCGCGCTTAGAGTTATAATTATTATAAGATAAGCGCATTATAAATACCGTAATGATTATTATTAGTCCTGTCATGTCAACTTTAGAAGACTAGCCGTATGATGTCAGCAATATGTCTAGTCCTATCATGTAAAAGACTAGCCCTAGCATGTCAACAATATGTCTAGTCCTATCATGTCAACTGTAAAAGACTAGCCGTACTATGTCAGCAATATGTCTAGTCCTATCATGTCAACTGTAAAGGACTAGCCGTATCATGTCAGCAATATGTCTAGTCCTATCATGTAAAACACTAGCCCAATCATGTCAGCAATATGTCTAGTCCTATCATGTCAACTGTAAAAGACTACCCGTACCATGTCAGCAATATGTCTAGTCCTATCATGTCAACTGTAAAAAACTAGCCCTATCATGTCAGCAAAATGAGCAATATGTCTAGTCCTATCATGTCAACTGTAAAAGACTAGCCGTACCATGTCAGCAATATGTCTAGTCCTATCATGCCAACTGTAAAAGACTAGCCCTATCATGTCAACTGTAAAGGACTAGCCCTATCATGTCAGCAATATGTCTAGTCCTATCATGTCATCTGTAAAAGACTAGCCCTATTATGTCAGCAATATGTCTAGTCCTATCTTGTCAACTGTAAAAGACTAGCCCTATCATGTCAGCAATATGTCTAGTCCTATCATGTCAGCTTTAGAGACTAGCCCTATCATGTACATGTTTGTCCACAGGCAGAAAACACATCAGCAGCGAGAGACAAGGTTGCTCGTGGACTAAACTCTTTCCTAGAGGGAGTGTCCCGCGTACTGACGGTGCCTCCAGATGATGAGGATGAGATTCCTATAACAGCCACTACATCACCTGATGACATGTTTGACAGAAAAAAGGTGAGACAGGTGATAATGACCATGTGTACATGATGCGTACTGACAGTGCCCCTGATGGTGAGAATGAGATTCCCTATAATAGCCACGACATTACCTGATGATGATAATAATAATAATAATTACGGTATTTATAATGCGCTTATCTTATAATAATTATAACTCTAAGCGCGCACTCACAACTCGCACACGCATGCGCACGCTTTAGACAATGACTCACGTAACACAAATAGTGAAGATACATTACGACGGTCAGCTTGGGCTGGGGAGTGTGGTGATATAGTGCTAGAACTGTTGAAAGAGATGAGTTTTGAGGGCAGACTGGAAGGAGGAGAGCGAGTGTTTCTGACGGAGAGAGAGTGGGAGAGTGTTCCAGGTGGTTGGACCGTATACTGAGAAAGAGCGGGGGCCAAAAGTGCTGAGTTTGGTGCGGGGGATGAGGAGTCGGAGAGGGTCAGAGGCGGAGCGGAGGGAGCGGGGAGGAGTGTAGGGGTGAAGTAAGTTGGAGAGATACGCAGGAGCGTAGTTGTTCAGGGATTTGTAGCAGAGAGACAGTATCTTGTATTGGATGCGTTGGGGGATGGGGAGCCAGTGAAGGAGCTTGAGCAGGGGAGTGATGTGGTCGGATTTTTTCTTTCTGAGGACGAGGCGGGCAGCATTGTTCTGGACGCGCTGGAGAGTGAGAGTGGTGGAGTGAGGAAGGCCAGAAAGGAGAGAGTTGCAGTAGTCGATGCGAGATAAGATGAGAGAGACAGCGAGTTTGGTGGCAGCTTCGGTAGTGAGGTATTTTCTGATCTGACTGATGCGGTGGAGGTGGAAATAACATGCCTGGGCCGTGGCGGAGACGAAGCTGGTCATGGAAAGAGAGGAATCGAGGATAACGCCAAGGTTCTTGACCGAGTCAGAGAGGGAGATGGGGGTGCTGTCGAGTTGAAGGTGGAGAGAGGGAGAGAGCTGGGAAAGTTTCTGGCGAGTGCCTACCAGCATGGCTTCCGTTTTGTCGTCGTTCAGTTTGAGCTTGTTTGCTGTCATCCAGTTTTTCACGTCCTCATAGCAGTCAGCCGTGCGAGTCAGTAGTGTCTGAGTGTTGTCGAGTTTGTCTTTGTCTAGTAGTTGTGAGTCGTCAGCGTAGAGGTGGTGGTGTATGTGGTGAGACTGGATGATGTTGGACAGGGGGGAGATGTAGAGTGTAAAAAGGACCGGGCCCAGGACGGACCCCTGAGGAACGCCGCAGGAGAGCCTGACTGGGTTGGAGGAGACGCCGTCGATGGTGACGGACTGCTGTCTGTCGGAGAGGTAGGAGAGAAACCAGGAGTGAGCAGAGTCAGTGATGCCAAAGGAGTGGTGGAGGCGGTGGAGGAGGATAGTGTGGTCTATGGTGTCGAAGGCGGCAGAGAGATCGAGTAGCGTAAGAAGGGAGATGTTGCCCAAGTCAGTGGAGAGAAGCAGGTCGTTTAGGATATGTAGAAGGGCAGTTTCAGTGCTGTGATGTTTGCGATAGGCAGACTGGAAGGGACTGAGGAGGTTGTTGTCGGCGAGGTGGAGGTTGAGTTGGTTGAGTACGACCTTCTCAAGAAGCTTGGACAGGAAAGAGAGATTGGAGACTGGGCGGTAGTTCTTGAGTTCGTTTGGGTCGAGGTTGTGTTTTTTGAGGAGAGGACGGACGATGGCGGACTTGAAGATATCGGGGACGGAGCCATTTTCTAGAGATGTGTTGATGATGTCGGTAATGAAGGGCAAAAGTTTTGGGAGGCCGTCCTGGTAGAGGGAAGCTGGGAGGGGGTCTAGTTCGCAGGTTTTGAAAGGCATGGACTTTATGGTCTTGAGAACTTCATCCTGAGAGACGGGGCGGAAGGACGAGAGGGGAGTGCCGGAAAAGGGGGTGTCAGGGAGGCAAGGCGAAGAAGGCAGAGTGTCGAGTGTGTTGCGCAGAGTTTGGATTTTGTCGGAGAAATAGGAGGAAAAGGCGGACGGAAGTTCTTCTTTGCTGTGTGTGTTGGGAAGAGGAGAGTCTTTAGAAGTGCCTAGGAGTGTGTTCATAGTAGCGTATAGGGTTTTGGAAGAAGTGGATTCCAGGATTTTGTTTTGAAGGTGTTTGCGTTTGGAGTCGGAGATCATTCTGCAGACTTTGGATCTGGTGGTTTGGAAGATCTCTCTGTGAACGGTGAGGTCGGATGAGCGCCAGCGGCGTTCCGCTTGTCGACGCTCGCGCTTGGCCTCGGCTATGTCGTCAGTGAGCCAGGGGGAGGGGAGTCGGTTGGGTATGGAGCAGGTGGTGACAGGGGCATGGGTGTCTAGAAGTTTTCGAAGGGAGGAATCGAAATGGGATGCAAGATCGGGAGAGGAGGTGGGGTCCAAGAGACGGTCGACAGCCTCGTCGAAAAAGTTCTCTCGGTTGACAGATTTTAGTTTCCGACGAGAGACAAAGAGCTTGGGCTTTTTCGGGGGAGGTAGGTTGAGGGCGACGAGAATAGCGAGGTGGTCGGAGGGAAGCACAGAGGAGGTGTCAAAGTCGAGGAAGAGTTGATCGGAGGTGCGGGTGATGATCCAGTCGAGGGTGTGGCCGAGTCGGTGGGTGGGTTTAGTGATGTGCTGTGTAAGATTGTGGTTAGAAAGTGACGTGCAGAGGCGTTTTGTGTCGGGGTGGTCGGGTTTGTCGAAGTGGAAGTTAAAATCACCAAGAAGGATGTGTTTTCCGGGTCGTGTGCTGTAGTGGTCGAGGAGGAGATCGAACTCGGTGAGGAACATGGAGTTTGTGAGTTTGTTTTGAGAGCTTGGAGGGGGGCGATAGATACATGAGAAGATGAGGGACTGGCCAGGGAGTGTTGATACGGCCTCGACAGATTCAAAGGAGGGATGAGCAAAAGGGAGAGACTGAGAGAAGGAGAGGTGAGTTGAGAGACAGTCCCTGTAGATGATGGCAATGCCACCCCCTCTGGAAGCACGCGGGAAGGAGGCCAGGCGGTAGCCACTCGGAGTAACGCTGGCGATGATGGGTTCATCACCAGCTGAGCGGAGCCACGTTTCGGTGATCACGACAACATCTAGGTCGTTGTCTAGGATGAAATCTGAAATCACGTCGGCTTTGCCATCTTTGCAGACAGACTGTGCGTTGAACAGACACAGTTTTAGGTTGGATGAGCCAGAAGAGGAAGATGGAGAAGAAACGGACGAAGAAGAGGACAAAGGAAGAGGAGGGTGGGGAGGGGGGAAAGAGGATGGAGGGGGGAAGGAGGGAGGAGGGGGAGAGGGGGGAGGAGGAAAAGACGGGGAAGGAGAACCGGGCAAGAAAGAGGATGCGAGAGGAGGGTGAGGGGGAGAGGGAGGAGGAGGAGGAAGGGGAGTAGGAAAAGCTGAGGTAGAGGGAGGGGGAGGGCGAAGGGGAGGAGAAAGGGGCGAGAGGGGACGAGGAGGAAAAAGCAGGCGAAGGAGAAGGGGGTGAGGGGAGGAAGGGAGAGGAGGGCGGGGGAGGGGGCGGCCAAGGAAAGCAGGGAGCAGTAGATGAGCAAGAGAGGAAAGGAAATGGGAGAAGAAGGTGATGATGCTTGAACACAGTGGAGGAGGATAAATCTATGATGATACCTGTGTATCTGTCTCCACACTTGTCTCCATGTAACTCGGGTAGACTCAGGTACATGAGCTGTTCCCCAGAATTGGTACCCAGAATGTTAAAATCATTAACAAATTAGATTGCATATATATGATTGTTCAGTTCCTGCATTTTAGACAGCTGAATATCCCTAAAATCGTATATCATCATAAACCAATCAGTGCCTCGTTCTGTTTTGACACTTTGGCCATTGGAAGTAAGCGTCCTGTGCATTACCAGTGCATACTTGTCAAGTTTTGAAAATGGGAAATCTGGTGATTTTGGGCGGCCTTTTTTTTTTATGGCATCTCCGCGTTTTCTTACAACTGTCAGTATACAATTACTGTTGTATGTGCATTTGTTTAATGTTTACAATGAATTCAGACAGCACCATTAAATATTACATTTTATGCTAAAATCCCTAAATATCATGTGATTGTATTTATTATTAATTCCCATTTCTGAATCTGATGCTGGTATTCTGATGTGCACA
Source organism: Semisulcospira habei (assembly GCA_036245525.1). NCBI lineage: Eukaryota > Metazoa > Mollusca > Gastropoda > Semisulcospiridae > Semisulcospira > Semisulcospira habei. Next base: position 217,205,696 of record BTPG01000005.1, on the reverse strand, counting down.
CAGTAAAACTAAAACTAAAACATGCAGAAAAAGAGCACATCTCTAATAACACTGATACTCTTCAATCCAGACCAAAAAGGTGACTGCCAAGCGTGTAATATGCAAAGAAGTACCCAACGGAGAAAGAAACACGCTTAGAAAAGACGGGTACAACACAATTGTGTTGTACCCATCTTTTTTAAGCGTGTTTCTTTCTCCGTTGGGTACTTCTTTGATACTCTTCAAGACAATTTTAGTATTTAGACTAAAAACGATTTTCATTACATTCATGATATTCCAATTTTTCTGAATTGATTGGAAAGGACATGCATGCAGGCTATATGTCTGCCTAATACTGCCAGAGTTCAGAATAGGCTGTCTGTACGACCAAACTGAACTGACTGGAAAGGACATGCATGCAGGCTATATGTTTGCCTAATACTGCCAGAGTTCAGAATAGGCTGTCTGTACGACCAAACTGAACTGACTGGAAAGGACATGCATGCAGGTTATATGTCTGCCTAATACTGCCAGCGTTCAGAATAGGCTGTCTATATGACCAAACTGAACTGACTGGAAAGGACATGCATGCAGGCTATATGTCTGCCTAATACTGCCAGCGTTCAGAATAAGCTGTCGGTACAACCAAACTGAGAATAATAATAATAATTACGGTATTTATAATGCGCTTATCTTATAATAATTATAACTCTAAGCGCCCACTCACAACTCACGCACGCATGTGCACGCTTTAGACAATGACTCACGTACCACAAATACATTATGACAGTCAGCTTGGGGTGGGGAGTGTGGTGATATAGTGCTAGAACTGTTGAAAGAGGTGAGTTTTGAGGGCGGACTGGAAGGAGGAGAGAGAGTGTTTCTGACGGAGAGAGAGTGGGAGAGTGTTCCAGGTGGATGGACCATAGACAGAGAAGGAGTGGGGGCCGAAAGTGCTGAGTTTGGAGCGGGGTATGTGGAGGGGGAGAGGGTCGGAGGCGGAGCGGAGGGAGCGGGAAGGAGTGTAGGGGTGAAGTAAGTTGGAGAGATAGGCAGGAGCGTAGTTGTTCAGGGATTTGTAGGAGAGTGAGAGTCTTGTATTGGATGCGTTGAGGGATGGGGAGCCAGTGAAGGAGTTTCAGCAGAGGAGTGATGTGGTCGGAGTTTTTTTCTGAGGACGAGGCGGGCAGCATTGTTCTGGACGCACTGGAGAGTGAAAGTGGTGGAGTGAGGGAGGTTGGAAAGGAGAGAGTTGCAATAGTCGATGCGAGATAAGATGAGAGAGACAGCAAGTTTGGTGGCAGCTTCGGTGGTGAGGTATTTTCTGATCTGACTGATGCGACGGAGGTGGAAATAGCATGCCTGGGCCGTGGCGGAGACAAAGCTGGTCATGGAAAGAGAGAATCGAGGATAATGCCGAGGTTCTTGACCGAGTCAGAGAGGGAGATGGGGGTGCTGTCGAGTTGAAGGTGGAGCGAGGGAGGGAGCTGGGAAAGTTTCTGGCGAGTGCCTACCAGCTGAGCTTCCGTTTTGTCGTCGTTATGAGACAAAGAAAAGTGCCTGTGGTAAGACTTGCTGTTGGTACTGTACACTGCGCGTATTTTGTTAAAAAGCCTTTCGCACATTGTGCTGACTAAAGTCTGATAGTAACTCTCCACGATTTCTTTACTCGCTATGGTCTCTCGCTAAATCCATCCGCACTTTGCCTCTGTCTTTTGAGAAATGTCAGACGATTTCTTTGGGCAGTTTAAACAGGAAGTGACCGAAAATAACCAGCACACCTGGGTGATTTCATTTCATTCCCAAATGGCTGAAAGAAAAATAACTGGCAAGATACGTGTGCAACATTTTCAAATTTTCACTATTTGGGAGAATCGGGAGTAAAATTCATTAAAGTGGCAAAAATCAGGAGGTTGGGAAAAAGCAGGAGATGGGTTGGTAAGTCGGGAGTCTCACGCAGAAATCAGGATACTTGACAGGTGTGACATAATGATGTTTGAAAAAGCAATATTATCGACAGTGACAAGATCATTGGTGTTGGTGGGTGAAGTACAGTATTATCGACAGTGACAAGATTATTGGTGTTGGTGGGTGAAGTACACTATTATCGACAGTGACAAGATTATTGGTGTTGGTGGGGGAAGTACACTATTATCGACAGTGACAAGATTATTGGTGTTGGTGGGTGAAGTACACTATTATTGACAGTGACAAGATTATTGGTGTTGGTGGGTGAAGTACAGTATTATCGACAGTGACAAGATTATTGGTGTTGGTGGGTGAAGTACACTATTATCGACAGTGACAAGATTATTGGTGTTGGTGGGTGAAGTACAGTATTATCGACAGTGACAAGATTATTGGTGTTGGTGGGTGAAGTACACTATTATCGACAGTGACAAGATTATTGGTGTTGGTGGGTGAAGTACAGTATTAAAGAAAGCAGTGGAAGTAGAATGCAGTGGAAGTAGAATGCAGTGGAAGTAGAAAGCAGTGGAAGTAGAAAGCAGTGGAAGTAGAATGCAGTGGAAGTAGAAAGCAGTGGAAGTAGAAAGCAGTGGAAGTAGAATGCAGTGGAAGTAGAATGCACAGCATCCGCACCAACCTTGTAACCACATACTGACCTTGCAAGTGAGGTTGTCACAATGTAATGCATGAGATGCCGCTTTAAAATCTTTATCCTTGTTTCAATGCAATTCCATCCTGTTTTCTTTAACAATATTTATAACAATGTGCTATTTAGTGGAAACATTTTCATGCGAAAGCAAAAGTAACGGTTGTTGTCACAGTGTTACATGCAACGTAAACAAAGACAATAACTGAAAATCAAGCAAAATACATGACAAGGCAATCTGAGTTGAAAACCTTGTATTAAATGACAAGGCAATCTGAGTTGAAAACCTTGTATTAAATGACAAGGCAATCTGAGTTGAAAACCTTGTATTAAATGCAGATGGTAAGGTTAATCAAAGCAACAACATGTCACTGTAAGACTCAGGTTCCCAGTCTGTTGCGGTCCAGGCCTCCAGTGATGCCGGTTGCTTCAACCCATGCGACGTCCTCTTCCTCAGGCAAATGATATTTCTTATCCTCTGTCTCCTTCAGAAATCACACTTCAAATTCACCCTCCTTCTGATCTTTTGATAGTATCTCAAAATAAAAAGAAGAAACTTTTACATGTTTAATATTAATTCTTACTGAACAGCCACAAAAATGATACAAACTATTACGGCTACTACAATGACAAAACGCCAAAAGCAAGTCATGATGTCTTAGTAATGAACGGGATGTCTTCGCAACATATTACTTTGGTGTCAGTTTCAGTCCACTTAATCAAATTTCAAATACAAACGATTTTGAATTTCCAAAAACTACAGTAGCTCGCTTGAGCTTGCCCTTAGCACCACGTGAAAGTTCTGTGTTTACGTTCAGTGTCTGAGTGAATGCGCGTGATTCACGTGAGCGTGCTTGTTGGGTTCAGTTCGCGGCGGCGCTTTGAGCCGATTTTCAATTGGGATAAAGCGCCTATTTAATGCGCTTATTATTATTATTATATTACAGTTTTGGCGCCAGTAAACAGGTTGATATCACACCAGAACTAGTCTTGTCATGATTACCATGTCAGAAAACAAGCTCAGTTGACCCAGTAATGACCTTGCCGTCGGGACTGTTCCTCATAACAGTAATGTGATCATGCTGAAAAACCAGTCGATTCATACTTTACCATTGAATGAAAAGCACAAATCAAACTTATATGCATATACAGTCGATTCATACTTTACCATTGAATGAAAAGCACAAATCAAACTTATATGCATATACAGTCGATTCATACTTTACCATTGAATGAAAAGCACAAATCAAACTTATATGCATATACAGTCGATTCATACTTTACCATTGAATGAAAAGCACAAATCAAACTTATATGCATATTACAGTCGATTCATACTTTACCATTGAATGAAAAGCACAAATCAAACTTATATGCATATACAGTCGATTCAAACTTTACCATTGAATGAAAAGCACAAATCAAACTTATATGCATATACAGTCGATTCAAACTTTACCATTGAATGAAAAGCACAAATCAAACTTATATATATATACAAGATTTTTAATACAGTTAAACCGGTCTATAATGGACACCCAGAGAACGGAGAAAAAGGTGTCGGAGGCCTAAACGGCCGGTCAGTGGTGACTGAGCTTACACAAGTGGCGCTCGGACTCAAAGCGGCCACTGTATGGAGGGTCAAGTGGAGGTCAGGAATGACAACAGCTGGCCGCAAGCGTTATGCACGGTTAGCTGTTTAAATGAATGGTCATTACACAGTAGCAAGATGGGATGAACCATAACCCATAAAGAACCTTCTATATGAGAGCTGTCCTCGCTATCAAGGGTCTCTACCTGTTGTCTTTGACCTGATTCTTATCTTGAAATATCTCCTATTGAAAAAGCCTCCCAGATTACTAGTGCATCAGTGAGCTAAAGAAGGGGCACAGTGCATGCGCGTCATTGGATTGAAAAAACGTCATTTGCTATGAAGATTTTAGGATTTGGGGGGTTTATTTTACATGATACGCTTTTCATTTTGACTACTAGACTTGAGAAAAATGTTGACAAAACTAGAATTTTGCGGTACAATTTCACTCTTACTATAAACTGTGTGAAATTGTGTTGACTATTCCCAGATATGTGATATACTACTGTACACGCACATGCTTTTCTGACAGTGCTATGATGTGTTTGTGTGTGTGCGTGTGTGTAAGCACACTGTTACGTGGTGGAGTTGTAGTCGTAGTATGATAAACACACCAGACGCACACACGTAAGGTTCTTTTAAGTAAACCTCATTCAGCTGCAATCCGTCACACGTGGCTTAAGGATGTAGACAATACTGGAGTAACAGTTCCAACAATATTTAATTCAGTGATGAGATATCCACACAATGCAATTCCAAAAGGCACAATCACTGATACAAAGTCTCTTCTGCAATGTCCACACTGCGACACAAAATTTCTCATACGCAACGTCTCACACAATGTACAGCCTCTACGGGCCACGTATCTATGATAAACTGCGTGTCTCTACCACTGACAAAGCAAGACAATGTACGAACGGGCTTTCCCAGCGCACTCCTTATATATACTACCAATTTCCAGAAACATCTACGGAAATAATACAATGCAACCAATCGGAATGAAATACGCAACTGAAACTCATAAATAAGAATTTCTGGAATCACTAAAATAGGCTACAAAAACTCGGCTGCTAACTTCAGCTCTAAATCCTAATGTATAATGAAGACACATAAAAGTATGGTAGCCCTATCACCACGTTAATTATTCGCTCTAGAAGCAGAATGTACGAGAACTTTCCCAAAACAAAAAAAAGGCTGCTCAATACACGCGCACAGATAAACAAAATGTAGCAAACTGTTCCGTATTTACCGATGTCGTACAAACCGAGGTAACTAGACAGTGCGACCTTTCTAGAACATTCTGGACTAAACTAACGTATCAATGAAGTGAAATCCGCTCTGCGCGTCTGAAATAAAATTTTACTAAAAAGCTACGTGAATCATAAACATGATAGCTCAAATAAAATATCGGATCATTTCCTATGAATAACACATGTATGCTCTCACAGGATAACACAACCACAATCGTAACATTACCCCCCTCTTTAGAATGAAATTTCACAAAAATTTCTTTTCAAATAAACAACAAAAAAAAGGTTGTGGCTGTGTTAAACTACACAGAACCCTAAACAAAATATAATTTCACCTCAAAATCAAATTAAAATAATCATCTCACAGTTCCTTTAAACAGTCCTGAGCGAAGATATGTCCCTTTAAAATGTCATGAAAACCAAAATGTTTATCTAAACTGTTCTGGACACAGAAATGTTCATTCAAACTGTTCTGCTCAGGTAGTCCGCTCCAAAGTTCTGTGAACCCTTGATAGATTGTAGTTTAATGTCAAAATTCTGCAAGAACATCGCCCATCTCATAATACGAGAATTCGTAAACTTTGCAGAGTTTAGATAGTTCAAGGGCTGATGGTCTGTTTGGAGAACAAATGGCACACCCAGAAGGTACAGTTCGAATCGCCTTACTCCCCAGATGATGGCTAGGCACTCCTTCTCGATGGTTGAGTAGTTTCGCTCAGCTCCGGTCAACGTTTTGCTGGCATAGCTCACTGGATGGAGTTTTCCATCATCTTCTTGCATCAAGACTGCCCCTACTCCTTCGTTGGAGGCGTCTGTTCTCAGGAAGAACGTTGTCAACGGGTCAGGGAGGTGTAGAACAGGCTTCTCGGTTAGGATGTCTCAAACTGCCTGGAATGCTCGCTCTTGGGCCTCCTCCCACTTCACTACGTTAGGTTGTCCTTTCTTCAGCAAATCAGTCAGGGGTGCTGTGACTGCCGCAAAGTTTGGTATGAACTCCCGGTAGTAATTCGCCAAGCCCATAAATGAGCGAACTTGCGTCTTGGTCGTAGGTCGCGGGGCGTCTCTGATCTTCTTCACGTTGGCGTTGTGTAGCCCCTTTAAACCTTTGCTCAATTTGTGTCCAATGAAGTCTATGTTGTCGGCCCCAAGAATACACTTGCTTGGACGGATGGTGAAATTTGCATCCAACAGTCTTTGGAGCAGTTCTCGGAGGGCTTTGAGGTGATCCCCCCAAGTTTTGGTATGGATCAAAATGTCATCCCAGTAAAAGATCACATTCTGCATGTCTTCTAGGATCTTTTCAGTCCTCTCTTCAATGTGGCACCACTGTTCACCATACCAAAAGGCATCTTCAGGAACTCCCAATGACCGTCGGGTGTGACGAATGCGGTCTTGGGAATATCTTTTTCTGCAACCTTGATTTGCCAATACCCTTTACTTAAGTCAGTTTTGGAGAAAAATCTGTCTCCACTGACTTTCTGGAACAGTTCTTCCGCTGTGGGCATAGGCTCTGGATCAAAGATTGTAAGTTTATTGAGTTTGCGGTAGTCAACACACACCCGGTTGGATCCATCTGGTTTCTTCACGATGACAACTGGGGACGCATATGGTGACTTGGACTCTCTGATGACTTCCAGACTCAGCATTCCCTTGATATCCTTTGTTTTCTCAAAACACATTACCGATGGTATTACAACTAGGAAATGTTTCTTAGCTAGTCTAATTTTAGCCCAAAAATTGTTGTGTACGATAATGGCCATGATGGCAGGAGAGGGGCGCCATAGCTTAGGCGGAAACCCGGTAACCTCCCTTCCGGTTCAACCACGCATGTGCTCAGCGCTTATCACTTCAGTCAGTTTCTTTGCTAGTCGCAATAAGGTTGTGTACGCCTGTGGCTCCCTTCATGATTAGGTTTTGCTTCAGTGCAAAGTTGGTGTTCGAGGTTTCAGCTGTGGAGAGTAGTTGTGGTCTTGGGCTTGGACGCTTTCGTGTGTGTACGTTTTTTCGGGGGACTGTTTAGACGACGTTTGTGAACTGTACTCACTGCTGGGCCGGTCGCCCTCGGCTTGACTCTGGCTGCGACCTTGGCTTACTTCGTGGACTTTCGGGAAGACACTGGTTACTGAGACTTACGGGGCTGTTCCTTCTTCGCCGTCTGTTGTGACTGTCGTCTCTGCGCCCGGCGCCGGTCCCAGCCTTGGCCTGAAGGAACCGGTCTTCGGCGCCATTTTGGTAGGACGGCTTATGGCTTCACTGCTTGCACCGTTCTTCGTGCATCTACGTTCGCAATTATGGCAAGGTAAAATCTCGGTCACTGCTTCCGTACGGCGCTCAGGGGAAGGGGTAGAGCGCCACACATCAGCATACGCCGTAACTTTATTCGTTTGTTCCGCGATTCATTTGCGTGCCTGCGGGGGCATGTTCGTTTGCTTTCATTGTTACGCTATGTTTTGCAGTTGGCAAGTCCGCACCTGTGTCAGATGTGGACAATTCCAGTGGCCGAGTGACGGACATGAGGTGTGCCTGCCCTGTTCCACTTGTACGTCTTCACATCCTGGCTGGAAGAGCAATGGACTCAGCTGTGGGGTTTTTACCGTCGTGAACTTCCAACACCAGCACGGATACAGGGTCAAACACCGGTAAGAACCACAGACCCGACTAGTGGGTATTACCTGGTGAGAGGACAGTCTACGCCGCAGCTTAGGCCGCGAGCCCGTCCTCCTGTACCGCGAGCCCGTCCTCCTGTACCGGCAGCGAACACAGACCCGACTAGTGCGTGCTGTCCGGTCACAGAGACTAGAACTGAGGTTTCAGTCAGACCCACTTCTCTGAAGAATAAAGACACGCTGGTAATCACCACAGACCCGACTAGTGGTGCTTACCAGACGTTAGAACGCTCATCATTACGACTTAGGTCGCTAACGCGTTCTACTACACCGGCAGCTTGCACAGACCCAACTAGTGCACGCTGTACGGTTCCGCCGAACGTATCGGCTCGAGAGATGTTACAGGAACAGGCTTCAGTACCGGTAGCGGTCTCTACTCAGGAGGTGTCCGCTTCCAAGCAGAAGAAATCTCCTCCTCCGCGCGTCGACAGAGCTCGGCGCTCCGGACTGGACTTGCACACACCTCGTTCAGGAGAGCAGGAGCACCGGACGGTCTTCCGCTCTTCTCGCCACCGTTCGCCTTCAAGGGACAGGTCACCGCGTCGTAGGGTCTCCCGCTTTTCCCGTGCTAGTAGGCCCTCGCGGACGGCGTCCAGGTTCAGATCGCCTCAGGATGATCGTCAGTCCAGACCGCGTCTCCGGTTGAGCGACATTCTCCTCGTAGAGCGCACCCGTCTTCTACTCTACGCTCTTGACGTTCGTCTTCCAGGGTCAGACATCATTACCGCCGTCACTCCCGTTCTAGGAGTCCCCGCTCCCACCGTGAGTGCTCCCCGCGGGACAGGAGATCACCTCTTCGCTACGCTCACAGTTCTCGGTCTGGGTCTCAAGTACGTTCCCCAGTCCGTTCCTGTCGTCACCGCTCCGTGGGGGGTTCACCGCCTAAGGCCTCGACTACTTCCCGACTCGTGGCGGATTCTGGGCCCGCTCTCTTAGCTCGAACTAGCCCCCCACATTGCGCGCTGCGCTTAAGAGGATGACGCTCTCAGCCTGGCTCCTGAGGACTCAGTTTCGGTCTTACTTCGGGACGACAGCCCCTCTCGCTCTATCCCGGCTCTCCCTCACCTTGATGAAGATGGGCAGGAGCAGCAACCGTCGGTGGTGGGACACAGGTTGGAGACTCTCCGCGCCCTGGACGAGGCGGCTCGGATCATCTCGGCGTGCCTTCCAACGGAAGATTGTCCTCCATTGCCACCTATGAAGAAGAAGGCCGCGGCTTACGTGGATGCGGAACGTCACGCCAAGACTTTTAAGACTCTTCCCCAACCTCCAGGTTTCAGCGGCTTATGGGACGCGTTTTCCGCTCGACTCGCTCAGGGTTACTTGGGCTCCGCTGGATTCTTCAATGACACCAAGTGGCCAGCAGATTTACACATGTTTTTTCGGCAATCCTGGTACGTGGGACATTCTCAGAGCTTTACCTGCGCCCTACCCAAACCGGACCCGGCCGCTTGGTCCCTTTCGGCTATTCCTGCACGGACCCCTCTCCTTCCGGGCGTCGATCAGACAACGACTCTCATACGCAACGCCTTAGCCTCGGCGGGATTCCTTGACCTACTGACTCAAGCCATTGTCCGTCACGTCGAGGAGGCTTGGCATCCATCCCTCACGCCGCTGCTGGGAGATCTGCTCGCTCTAACCGTCTCTGGCAACCGTGTCGCCTACCACACCTGTGTCAACGCCATGGCCGCAGCTGCCAACTGTGACCTTTTGCGTCAGGATGTCCTCCTCCGCTCCTGTCCTCTCCCCAATGACCTGAAGCTGCAACTTTGTCAGGCGCCGCTAGGCGGAGAACTTCTCTTCGGTCCCACGTGGTTGACAGTTAAGGAAGCAAACAAGGACACCTGGCCAAGTCGCGCAGTTCCTTCTCCCTTTCAGCATACCCGCAGGACCCAGGGTCGACCCCTGCTGGCGGCCAGACCCGCTACCCGGCCCTACACCAGAGGTGGATGTCTTCCCCCCAGGCCTCCGGCCTTCCCACGCGCCCGTCCGACTCCGGGATCCGCCTCGGCTTCCGCTTCCAGGACCTGGCCCAAGCCTGCCTGTCGCCCCGGGTGGGGCAGGGCCTACTGACATTCTCTCCCCTCGGCCCCCGTCGACCACGCTGGGGTCTCTGGTCGGCGGGAGGCTCGCACTGCACAGCGCCGCCTGGCGAGCGTTGTTACCGGACGACCCCTGGATTCTATCGACCATCTCCTTAGGTCTTCGGATCTCTTTTCGATCTCCACCCCCACTGTGATGTACTCCGGCGTGGACCTTGGTTCCGACAGATCAGCTCAAGGTGGACGCTCTGCGCAACGAGGTGGCCGCCTTACTTCAGAAAGCCGCAACAGAGGTGGTGATGCGACTCGACTCCCCAGCCTTCTACAGCTGGCTCTTTGTAGTACCCAAGCCGGACGGCAAGTGGCGTCCTGTGATCGACCTGTCGGCTCTCAACAAGTTTATCGTAGCTCCACGCTTTCGCATGGAGACAGCTCGGGCCCTTCGTGCCTCGGTGCAACCTTTCGACTTTGCAGTCAGCCTGGACCTCTCGGATGCGTACCTTCATGTTCCCATGCACCCAGCGTCCAGACGTTATCTACGCTTCGCCTTCGAGGGTGTGGTATACCAGTTCCGTGCACTTCCCTTCGGCCTCAACCTCAGCCCGTGGGTCTTCACGCGCATCATGGACGCCATGGTAGCCAAGGCCCGACGGACTTCCACGAGCCCCACGTCCAACTACCTGGACGATCTACTTCTGAAGAATCAGGCCGTTGCCACCTTGGAAGAGGACCAGGATGCTATGCTTCAGCTCCTCAAGACGCTGGGCTTCCTAGTCAACTTCGGCAAGTCCGACCTCATTCCTTCACGCCATTTCGTTCACCTAGGCATGGAGTTCTGCACCGACCGCAACATCGTCAGGCTGCCCGAACCCCGCATCCAGAAGTTGGCGAATCTAGCTCGGCAGGTGTCCCTGTTGTCTTCAATCCCCGCCAGGCAGTGGCTTCAACTTCTGGGGCTGATGAGTGCTGCAGCAGACCTTATTCCATTAGCACGTCCCTACTCCCGACCGCTGCAGTTGCACCTACTTCTTCACTGGCGTCCGTCGACTTCCGACATAGAGTCTCCGGTTCCGATTCCTTCGTTGCTCCGTCCTCACATTCTACGCTGGGTGGACCCCCTCTGGCTCGCGACAGGAGTGCCGCTGTTCTCTCCACCACCCTCCCTCTCCATCTGCGTAGACACGAGCCTCTCCGGTTGGGGAGCACACCTTCTCCCGTCTTTCGAGACTGCCGCCGGCCGGTGGGACCTGGATTTGCGCGCCCGACACATCAACTGGTTGGAACTGAAAGCGGTCTGGCAAGCCCTGCTTGCGTGGGAATCTCGCCTTCTACACCGGGAGCTACTGGTGTTGTCAGACAACTCCACGGTCATCGCCTACATACAGAAGCAAGGCGGGACCCACTCGCCCTCTCTCTGCATCCTCCTTTACCAAGTGCTCCGGTGGTGCGAGGATCGGGACATTTCTCTCCGCGCGCGTCACATCCTGGGTCACCTGAATGTGCTGGCTGACTCCCTCTCCTGTCGCGGTCAACTGCTACACACCGAGTGGTCACTGCGTCCAGACATCTTTCGGATGATCGGCGCTACCTGGGAGACACCCATGATCGACCTATTTGCCACGAGATGGAATCACCAACTCCCGCTGTTTGTCTCACCGATTCCAGACCCCTTGGCCTGGGCAGTGGACACCCTCTCCATCTCCTGGGACAGTCTGGTAGCCTACGCCTACCCACCGACGGTGCTCGTCCCCAAGGTCCTTCTCAAGCTCAGAGGGAGCAACACGATCCTGTTTCTGGTGGCTCCGTTCTGTTGGACCAGATCATGGACGACCGACCTCCTGAATCTGGCCACGGCCCCCCCCGCTGCCGCTCCCCACCCCGCGAACGATGCTCAAGCAACCTCGGCAGACGCTGTACCATCCTTGTCCAGAACGTCTCCTCCTCCACGCCTGGAGATTGTCCGGCAAGCCCTCGCCGCTAGAGGCTTCTCAGGTGCGGCAGTGGACGCGATCGCTACAGCCCGCAGAGCCTCGACCAGACGAGTTTACGATTGCAAGTGGAGAGTTCTCAGCTCCTGGTGTGACGACAGACGCCTCTCCCCCACCGAGTTGACAGTCCCTCAACTGGCAGATTTCTTCCTCTGGCTTTTTCATGACCAGCGGTTAGCTCCCATCACCATTCGGGGTTATCTGGCCATGATCGCTGACACTTACAGGCATTTGGGACGACCCGACGCGGGCGCCTGCAAAGACCTCGCCGATCTGATGGGCCACTTCGGTCTACACCGTCCCGCTCTGCGTTCCCTGGTGCCACGTTGGGACCTACCGTGGGTGCTTACTGGGCTCAATTCGACCCGGTTTGAGCCGATACAGATGGCGAGACTACCAGACGTGACAAGGAAGACCTGCTTCCTTACGGCCCTCGCCTCAGCCTCCCGAGTCAGCGAGCTGCACGCCCTCTCAAAACGCCCTGCCTGTTTGCAGTTTCGGACGGACAGTTCAGTTCAGCTGCTTCCTGACCCGGCCTTCCTAGCCAAGACCAGATCTCCACTGTTGGCACCACAATTGGTCACCATACTACCACTAAGAGAACCACGCTCCAACCGTGAGTCCAGACAGCAGGACCCGGTACGAGCTTTACGTGTGTACCTGCGCCGGACCAAGCCGCTACGCAGGGGACGCACCCGCCTTTTTCTTCATCTGTCCCCAGGTAGAAATGACATCTCAGCCCAAACTATATCCTCCTGGCTTCAGTGGGTGATACGATCCGCCTACCAGGAACTCGCCCCTGATATAGCCAAACGCATGAACATAAGGCACACGAGATCAGAGACATGGCTACGAGCCTCGCATTCGACCGCAACTGTGCTGTCAAAGACATCGTGGCGGCCATGGGCTGACGAACGGAGAACACCTTCGCTCGCTTCTACCTGAGGGACCTCTCCGGCCAGCGGCAGAACCTAGCGCTGGTGGGGGACATCGTGGCGGCACAACACTCCCTCCTGGCGCCCTAGGCGCCGTAAGTATCTTTGCTAAAATTAGAGGGAGGTTGCTTGGGGTGGACTACTCTAGTAGCTTCGATGGCAGGGGGTAGGGGCGTTTTAGCGGCACCCGCCTCCTCTTCTGGATTCTTCCTAGTTGTAATACCATCAGTAATGTATTTTGAGAAAACGTATTTTTCTTTAAAATAAATTTTTTTGAAAAATACTTACCAATGGTATTACTCGAAGGTCCCTCCCACCTGCCCCGCTTGCCGCTGACTGAAGTGATAAGCGCTGAGCACATGCGTGGTTGAACCGACAGAGAGGCTACCGGGTTTCCGCCTAAGCTATGGCACCCCTCTCCTGCCATCATGGCCATTATCATACACAACAATTTTTGGGCTAAAATTAGACTAGCTAAGAAACATTTCCTAGTTGTAATACCATCGGTAAGTATTTTTCAAAAAAAATTATTTTAAAGAAAAATACATTTTTCAATTCTTCCCTCGTGTTATAAGGAAGACGATAAGGTTTGATGCGAACTGGTTCGTTTGACGTCAGGTTAACCTCGTGCTGGATGGTGTCTGTTGTCCGTGGGTCAGGTGTAAACTGATGCTTGAACTCTTGAGTCAGGACGCTCAGTTCTTCTCGTTGAGACTGGGTGAGATTCTGACCGAACTGGATATCTTCTACATCCTCCTTGTGCCGAAGTTCGTTAAGGTCAAACAGGTTTTTGTCGTCTAGTCTTTCGTCATCAGCAAGACGCACCAATGCTGCCAGTTGTTTTGTCTTGAAGACCTCTCTCAATATACTTCTTCAACAGATTAGCATGATAAATCTTCATCTTGTTGTTGACCTTGACTCTGTAGTCATTGATGCCAACCACCGTGTCGACAACGTAGGGTCCCTTCCACTGCATCAGGAGTTTGTTGTTGTCGGTAGGAAGAAGAACCAACACTTGGTCACCTGGCTGGAATCGTTGAGGTTTCGTCTTACGATCATAATAATGCTTCCCTTTGTTCTGCGCCTTCCCCAGTTCTTCTCGAGCCATCCTGAGGGTATCTTCCAGCTTCTCTCTCAAGTCGAAGACGTACTGGTAGCTGATCTTCACCTCAGGTGCGTCGATATCTTTGGTCCACAGCTCCTTCAGGATGTGCATGGGCCCCCTTACAGTCCTACCGTACAGTAATTCAAAAGGGAAAAACCCTGTCGAATCCTGAGGAACTTCACGGTATGCGAAGAGCAAGGCATTGATATCTATGCCACAACCTTGGCTGCTCAGCGCACAGTTTCTTCAGGATAGCCTTCAATGTTCCGTTAAACTTTTCAACCAGCCCATTACACATGGGGTGATAAGGGGTGGTAGTAAGGTGTCGGATGCTCAATAGCCGGTTGACTTCCTCCATGCAGTCGGAGACGAACTGAGTTCCCAGGTCACTCAGGATCTCTTCAGGAATCCCCAAACGGCTGAATATGTCGACGAGCGCCTCTGCCACTGTTGGGAGTGTCGATCTTCTTCAATGGTATGGCCTCAGGATAACGTGTAGCGTAGTCCACCAGAGTCAAAATGTAGCGATGACCATCTTCACTTGGAGGGGATATTGGCCCCACCAGGTCCACAGCTACCCGCTTGAAAGGCATATCGATCAGTGGCATTTTCTCTAGAGGAACCTTGGGGACCTTTCCCTTGGAGATTGTCTTCTGGCATATGTCGCACGACCTGCAGAATCGGGTGACGTCGCCTCCCATATCAGGCCAGTAGAAGACGGCTCGGATCCTATAAAGCGTCTTGTTGATTCCCAAATGTCCTCCCAATATGGAATCATGGGCCAATTTCATCACGTGCATTCTCAATGGTTCAGGAAGTACTACTTGGCGCACAGGTTTATCTCCATTGCTGTCGAATATCCGGTACAGGATATCTCTTCTGGTCTCGAAGGTTATCTCTTTTCCCTTTCGTGTCACGGGCTCGGTTTGACCTCGGAACTTGTCAAGCGTATGGTCGGCTCTCTGTAGCTCCACCAGCCTTTCCTTATTCACCACGGCTGCTTCCGTGTTCTCCACCACTTTAAGAGGGACGGTCTGATGACTCTTCTTTGCTTGACTTCTCATGGTAACAGCACATGTTTCCGGTCTCCACTCTGGATCTGGATCGTCTGCATTTCTGGCACCATCAATGTTTCCGATGATAAGATCGTAGACAGGAGTTTTTACGCACAACGCCTTCACCTCTCCTGTCAAGTATGGGGTGTCGACACTGACTTTGGCAAGGGGGATAATCCTTACAGTTCCGTCAGCTAAAATGAGGGTGGTCCACTCCTGTAGCTTCTGGTCTTCAGCTACTAGGTCCTCTCTCACGATGATGCAGCTACAACCAGTGTCTCTCAACACTCTCACTGATGCTTTGCTGACGAATCCTGACACCACCGGCATATTCGGCTCTTCATTCTCAGGCAGCGCGATGTTTGAGACTGGTAAGAATGTAGCACCATCTCCTACTGGGATGCGTCCATTCTTTCTGAAAGATTCAATCAGCTCTGGTGTCCCTCGCTTTTCTCTAGATTCAAAGTCACTGGATGACCTCACATCATTGGCTAATACAGCAGCGGCTTTGTGTTGAGACGTGGTATTGCTTCTGCCTGCTATCCCGCAATCTTGTTGGATCTTCTGATGTCGCCTCGGGGAACATCTTTAGAAGGACACCGTATCGCTTTGTGACCTTTCTTTCCACAGAGAAAACATGTCAGGTTCTCCATCGGCTTGTATTTCGGGGTGTCTCTGACATTGTGAATTTCCTCTGCAGGTGCAGACACATACTGCGGCTTACTGGACCCGAACTTCATGTTGTGGGCGTCAAGGTATCTTTGAGCGAAGTTGGCCAGGGCCTTCAGTGACTGGTCTTTTTGCTCTCTGAGGTGGGCGGCCAGGTCCTTAAAACATGCGTTGAGGACTTGCTCTTTGATGATAAGGTCACACAAGTCCTGGTACTCTCTGTTTAAACCAGCAAGCTCTGTCCATTTCTCCAGGTAGCTTCTGATTCTCTCAATGAATAGGCCGGGTGTTTCTCCTTCTTCAGGCTTGCAGTTCCGAAATCGTCGCCTGTAACCCTCTTCAGTAAAGTCATACTGTCTCAGCAGGGCCGCTTTCAACTGCGTATAATCTTTGGCTTCTTCTCTTGGTAAGCGAGTATAAAATTCAAGCGCTTTGCCAGTTAGAAGTGCACTCAGTTTGATAGCCCAAGTCTCTTGTTTCCAATTGTTGCTACCTGCGAAGCGCTCAAATCGTTCTAGGTAAGCGTCCATCTTATCTGAGTTCTCAACAAAAGGTGGAAGCTTTGGCGCACGGGCTGTTTGCTGTCTGCTGGCTAAGGCTGTTGCTTCAGAAACTCTCTGGCTCTGTGCCTCAATCTCCATCTGCTTTAAATGAATTTTGTGTTGTCGCTGCCTCTCTGCCTCTTCTGCTTGAATTTCGAGTTTCCTAATTTCACACTCTTTAGCTCTGTCTTCTCTCTCCAATCTCTTCTCTTCTTCAAGTCTCTTTTCTCTTTCTCTCTCCAGTCTCTCCTTTTCTTCTCTCTCTCGTTTCTTTTCTTCTTTCTCTAGTCTCTCCTTTTCTTTCTCCAATCTCTCCTTCACTCTCTCCTTTACAAACTCGAGGAGTTGAGCTCCTTCGAGTCCACATACCTTTCCAATTTTCAGGAATGTCTCCATCTCCGATGTCGCCATCTCTGCTTTTCACTGCTGGCTGTTTTCTCCTGCTACCCTTTCCACTGAACCAACTGAAAGAAGTCCCGTCAGAGGTGCCAAAATGTTACGTGGTGGAGTTGTAGTCGTAGTATGATAAACACACCAGACGCACACACGTAAGGTTCTTTTAAGTAAACCTCATTCAGCTGCAATCCGTCACACGTGGCTTAAGGATGTAGACAATACTGGAGTAACAGTTCCAACAATATTTAATTCAGCGATGCGATATCCACACAATGCAATTCCAAAAGGCACAATCACTGATACAAAGTCTCTTCTACAATGTCCACACTGCGACACAAAATTTCTCATACGCAACGTCTCACACAATGTACAGCCTCTATGGGCCACGTATCTACGATAAACTGCGTGTCTCTACCACTGACAAAGCAAGACGATGTACGAACGGGCTTTCCCAGCGCACTCCTTATATATACTACCAATTTCCAGAAACATCTACGGAAATAATACAATGCAACCAATCGGAATGAAATACGCAACTGAAACTCATAAATAAGAATTTTCTGGAATCACTAAAATAGGCTACAAAAATTTGGCTGCTAACTTCAGCTCTAAATCCTAATGTATAATGAAGACACATAAAAGTATGGTAGCCCTATCACCACGTTAATTATTCGCTCTAGAAGCAGAATGTACAAGAACTTTCCCAAAACAAAAAAAAGGCTGCTCAATACACGCGCACAGATGAACAAAATGTAGCGAACTGTTACGAACTGTTCCGTATTTACCGACGTCATACAAACCGAGGTAACTAGACAGTGCGACCTTTCTAGAACATTCTGGACTAAACTAACGTATCAATGAAGTGAAATCCGCTCTGCGCGACTGAAAGAAAATTTTACTAAAAAGATACGTGAATCATAAACATGATAGCTCAAATAAAATATCGGATCGTTTCCTACGAATAACACATGTATGCTCTCACAGGATAACACAACCACAATCGTAACACGCATGTCTGTGAGAGAGAAAAAGATTGAGAATTACATCATATCTAGACTATTGTGTCAGTGCCTGCGTGGTGACCATAGTTGCTGCTTTTATGTCATCATCACTGTCTGATTCCTTAAAAAGTCTGCTTTTTACTTAAAAAACAACAACTTTTTTTCTGCAAAGATTTAATGTTTGGCTCACGTTCAAAGCAAAAGTGAGTATTTTCTGGGTCAGTGTTCATCCGTCCATCATCCGTCGTAAACATTTTCTCGGAGACTATTCAAGCTGCAATCTTCAAACTTCGCCCAAGGACACTTTGTAGCAAGATCGTTCTAAAGCAAATAGTCTGAGTGACCTCTTACAAAGGTCAAGGTCACAGGGGATCATGGGATAGGTAAAAAATAGCCATATTTTGACGAAATGTATTGCTTCTCGATCTCAAATACTATGCGCAACTTCAAACCTAAAATTGGTGCAAAGATACCTGACGGTAAGACCTTTCTATGTATACTGATTTGGTTGACCCGTTGAAGAGGTCAAGGGTCACAAAAGATCAGGAAATGGGTAAAAAAAATTGCCATATTTTGACCAAAGATGTCTTTTCTCAAATCTATTCACAACTTCAAACCCAAATTTGGTACAGATATACCTGATGGTAAGACCTATGTGTAATCATACTAATTTGGATGACCCCTCAGAAAGGTCAAGGGTCACAAGATGTCGGAAAATGTGTGTAAATTGCCAATTTTTCTTAGAATTAATGTTATTGGCAACATTTTCACAAACTTTTTAATTATGTTTGGCTTAAAGGTAGCTGATGATAATACCTTCCTATGCATACTAATTTAGTCCACTCATCACAAAGGTCAAGGGTCACAGGGATTGACAGATATATGAAAAATGCTTACATTTTGAAATAAACATGGCTTTTGCTGGTGCAGAAGCCATCCCTTTACTTATTGTCACAAATGTCACTCATGTAGATAGGTCATAAAAGTGAGCTTTGCCTTTCTTGTTACTGAAAATGTTGAAAAGGTACCAAGTTGGTCAATGCGCTCATCCAATGTCTTTCTCCATGCTAGGTATATCCAAAAGTTCAAGTGATTATAAAAAAAATACAGACTCTGTTCTGGGTCAAGCGACTTTCTATAAACGGTCATTTAACTCTTCCACCTAATTTCAATACAGACTCTGTTCTGGGTCAACCGACTTTCTATAAACGGTCATTTAACTCTTCTACCTAATTTCAATACAGACTCAGTTCTGGGTCAAGTGACTTTCTATAAACGGTCATTTAACTCTTCTACCTAATTTCAATACAGACTCTGTTCTGGGTCAAGTGACTTTCTATAAACGGTCATTTAACTCTTCTACCTAATTTCAATACAGACTCTGTTCTGGGTCAAGCGACTTTCTATAAACGGTCATTTAACTCTTCTATGAGACACCTAATTTCAATACAGACTCTGTTCTGGGTCAACCGACTTTCTATAAACGGTCATTTAACTCTTCTACCTAATTTCAATACAGACTCTGTTCTGGGTCAAGTGACTTTCTATAAACGGTCATTTAACTCTTCTATGAGACACCTAATTTCAATACAGACTCTGTTCTGGGTCAACCGACTTTCTATAAACGGTCATTTAACTCTTCTATCTAATTTCAATACAGACTCTGTTCTGGGTCAAGTGACTTTCTATAAACGGTCATTTAACTCTTCTATGAGACACCTAATTTCAATACAGACTCTGTTCTGGGTCAAGCGACTTTCTATAAACGGTCATTTAACTCTTCTACCTAATTTCAATACAGACTCTGTTCTGGGTCAAGCGACTTTCTATAAACGGTCATTTAAATCTTCTACCTAATTTCAACACAGACTCTGTTCTGGGTCAAGTGACTTTCTATAAACGGTCATTTAACTCTTCTACCTAATTTCAATACAGACTCTGTTCTGGGTCAAGTGACTTTCTATAAACGGTCATTTAACTCTTCTATGAGACACCTAATTTCAATACAGACTCTGTTCTGGGTCAACCGACTTTCTATAAACGGTCATTTAACTCTTCTACCTAATTTCAATACCGACTCTGTTCTAGGTCAAGTGACTTTCTATAAACGGTCATTTAACTCTTCTATGAGACACCTAATTTCAATACAGACTCTGTTCTGGGTCAAGCGACTTTCTATAAACGGTCATTTAACTCTTCTACCTAATTTCAATACAGACTCTGTTCTGGGTCAAGCGACTTTCTATAAACGGTCATTTAACTCTTCTACCTAATTTCAATACAGACTCTGTTCTGGGTCAAGCGACTTTCTATAAACGGTCATTTAACTCTTCACCTAATTTCAATACAGACTCTGTTCTGGGTCAAGCGACTTTCTATAAACGGTCATTTAACTCTTCACCTAATTTCAATACAGACTCTGTTGTGGGTCAGGCGACTTTCTATAAACGGTCATTTAACTCTTCACCTAATTTCAATACAGACTCTGTTCTGGGTCAAGCGACTTTCTATAAACGGTCATTTAACTCTTCTACCTAATTTCAATACAGACTCTGTTCTGGGTCAAGTGACTTTCTATAAACGGTCATTTAACTCTTCTATGAGACACCTAATTTCAATACAGACTCTGTTCTGGGTCAAGCGACTTTCTATAAACGGTCATTTAACTCTTCTACCTAATTTCAATACAGACTCTGTTCTGGGTCAACCGACTTTCTATGAACGGTCATTTAACTCTTCTACCTAATTTCAATACAGACTCTGTTCTGGGTCAAGCGACTTTCTATAAACGGTCATTTAACTCTTCTACCTAATTTCAATACAGACTCTGTTGTGGGTCAACCGACTTTCTATAAACGGTCATTTAACTCTTCACCTAATTTCAATACAGACTCTGTTCTGGGTCAAGCGACTTTCTATAAACGGTCATTTAACTCTTCACCTAATTTCAATACAGACTCTGTTCTGGGTCAAGCGACTTTCTATAAACGGTCATTTAACTCTTCTACCTAATTTCAATACAGACTCTGTTCTGGGTCAAGCGACTTTCTATAAACGGTCATTTAACTCTTCTACCTAATTTCAATACAGACTCTGTTCTGGGTCAAGCGACTTTCTATAAACGGTCATTTAACTCTTCACCTAATTTCAATACAGACTCTGTTCTGGGTCAACCGACTTTCTATAAATGGTCATTTAACTCTTCTACCTAATTTAAATGCAGACTCTGTTCTGGGTCAAGTGACTTTCTATAAACGGTCATTTAACTCTTCTACCTAATATCAATACAGACTCTGTTCTGGGTCAAGCGACTTTCTATAAACGGTCATTTAACTCTTCCACCTAATTTCAATACAGACTCTGTTCTGGGTCAAGCGACTTTCTATAAACGGTCATTTAACTCTTCACCTAATTTCAATACAGACTCTGTTCTGGGTCAAGCGACTTTCTATAAACGGTCATTTAACTCTTCCACCTAATTTCAATACAGACTCTGTTCTGGGTCAAGCGACTTTCTATAAACGGTCATTTAACTCTTCTACCTAATTTCAATACAGACTCTGTACTGGGTCAAACGACTTTCTATAAACGGTCATTTAACTCTTCACCTAATTTCAATACAGACTCTGTTCTGGGTCAAGCGACTTTCTATAAACGGTCATTTAACTCTTCTACCTAATTTCAGTACAGACTCTGTTCTGGGTCAACCGACTTTCTATAAACGGTCATTTAACTCTTCTATGAGACACCTAATTTCAATACAGACTCTGTTCTGGGTCAAGCGACTTTCTATAAACGGTCATTTAACTCTTCCACCTAATTTCAATACAGACTCTGTTCTGGGTCAAGCGACTTTCTATAAACGGTCATTTAACTCTTCACCTAATTTCAATACAGACTCTGTTCTGGGTCAACCGACTTTCTATAAACGGTCATTTAACTCTTCTACCTAATTTCAATACAGACTCTGTTCTGGGTCAAGCGACTTTCTATAAACGGTCATTTAACTCTTCTACCTAATTTCAATATTCTTAGAGGTTCAGACACCCCATCAAGAAACCATGTCCTGAAGTTTCAAGCCTGAGTTTTTCTTGTTTATACATATGCACACACTCACAAACACACACACACATGCACACACACAAACACACACACACTCACAAACACACACACACTCACAAACACACACACACACACACACACACATATTTACATGCTTTGTGCCAAACATATGTTCTGCAGCATGGTGGGCGTAACTACCTGGTAATTTTTATCAGGTTACTTCAGCTATCAGAGGTTGACGCTGCTGCCTATGCCAGCATGAGCATTCAATTGAATTTTCTCCACCACGATCCATCATAAAAAGTCCCTTCAATAAATAGAAGAGACTTGAACACAAAAGAGAGTAAATTGTGATGGTCGTTATGAGCAGATGACCGCATGTAAAGGTAGCCACTAAGGCAGGTTTTACTGTATATGGAAAAAGGACCGTAGGTTTGTAATTTACTTACCTTGTTTGATCCTAGTTATGCATAACGATGATACAGATGGACACTGTTCTCAAAAATGTAAGTCTGTCCCGTGCATACAATGGCTGAAAAGTGTGATGTAACAAATGTGTGAGTTTGACGTCACAGCTTCTGTTTACATTCCTTTTACAAACAAAATGAAACATATTTTGCATTCCAAGTGTGAAAACTAATTCTTTTGGCAAGAGGTCTTTCTCATACCAAGGACCATTTCTTCAGTTCCTCAGACATTTTGAATCGGCCTTTAGCTTCCGGCAGTCTTTGATGACGCATTTATTCCTGTAAACATGCTTCACTATTATAATTCTTCTTTTTGTCAACATTTCATTGTCAGTGAGAGTTGTATGGTGTATCTGTTTTACTTTTATGGTATGTCTTTTGTGTGAGAGCATTTTTTGTTTGTCCATTTTGTTATTTTTATTTTTCTTGTACATCTTGTTGTGTGAGTGTGTATGTTGGGGAATATATGCGTTGTAGGATGCAAGGTGTATGTATGTTAGTATGTCATTTGTATGGCGCCTAGAGCTTTTCTATCAAAAGTAAAGGCGCCTTAAAAATAGACATTATTATTATTATTATGTGTAGCTATGTCGGATCGATTTGTGACATAGTCATCCACCAAGAAGCAAAGCAAGCAAGTAGTAACCAGCTGTGGAGAACAACTCACATATGGAGAACAACTCGCATACATATGGAGAACAATTCACATACATATAATGTAAACCACATAACTATGTGAACCTTGTGTAGCTAAGCAGGCTTTGGGTATATAATTGGATAATGTGTGATTTTTTTTATTTTTGTGCTAGGTTTTGCTATTTTGTTTCCAGTGAATCCTCCCCCCCCCCCCCTCTCCCCCCCACCTGTTACCATTCGTCTACCTGTCATCGGGTACTGGCCGCCCCACTGCACTTAGTCCCTTCAGTATTGTCATGTATTTGTTACGTCTGTGGTTGTGTTATTCTTTGAGAGCATGTGTGTGTTTATCATAGGAAAGATCCGATAAGAATTACGTACCTTTTTAGTAGGATTCATTTTCTTTTGCGCAGAGACTTGCAATCTATTTTTGTTGTGACGCTTAGTTTTGCTACATTAGACTGGAAGGTTCGAGCAGGGTCGCGATCTTTCTAGTGACCTCAGATAGGACGTCAAAGTGTTGGCTACATTGGTAACATTGTATTAAGGTGCTTCTATAGTAGTGGAATTTCTCGGGTGTTCTTTTTCATGAATATTAACGAGTTTTGGTTACATTTTCTTTTCTGATTGGTTGTGTTGGGAGAATTTGCTGGATTGTTCTGGAAATTTGTAATAGTATAAAAGGCCGTGCTAGGAAGTATGATTGTACGAGAGACGCAGTGTGTCAAAAGTGTTGATGCATTGTAGAGGAGACAGTGTATCCGTGCTGGTGCATTTGTGGATGCAATGTGCGGAGATTGCATCATGAGAATAAAGTACTGTTGGAACTGTTACTCCAGTGTGGTCTACAACCTTGTGCCACTTGTGACGAGTTGCAGCTGAGTGAAATTTCTTTACAAGAACCCTACGTGCGTGCGTCTGGTGTGATATACTGCGACTACGACTACCACGTAACACTATTGTTTATCCTCAAGTTGCATTTTAATCCAGCTGTTGTTTCCCCTGTCACCATATGCCTTGCAGAGTGCCTGTCAGGGTAGGTAACTCTGCAGTCCTATGCAAGGTGGATAACTCTTGCTGTGTAGTTGTCTGCCCCTTGCCCTTTCTTAGTGACCAGTTGAGAGGGGGCTGCAACACTTGCTAGTTTTAATTAGCCAATCAGTAATTTTCCACCTTTTATTAGTAGCCAATCATTTTGAAGTGTTCAGCCGGTTTTTCCACTCTCAGGTCTGTGGTAATTTTGAACTGAACCGGTCATTCCTCCCTCAGCTGGCCTAGTGATCAGTTATAGTAACCGGTCGTTCCTCCCTCAGCTGGCCTAGCTCAGCTGGCCTAGTGATCAGTTATAGTAACCGGTCGTTCCTCCCTCAGCTGGCCTAGTGATCAGTTATAGTAACCGGTCGTTCCTCCCTCAGCAGGCCTAGTGATCAGTTATAGTCTTTATATGCTGTGACAATGTAACCTGCGTCCTTAGACCCTTTGTGACTGGCTGTTTCAGCAATGAACTGATTTGGGAAACACTTGGAACCTGAATTAGCCTCTACATTGTTTTTGGTAGGTAGTAGTAAATAAACAAAAGTCATTACAACCTCTTTTTTTTTTACTCCCTCCATTATCAACACTTCCACACCCTGCAACATCCCTTCACCCCTCGCTATCACACTTGTGTAACTATGACGATGATGATAACTGTGTATTATTGTGTATCTATCTCTAAGTCTAAGCGCGTGTCCACGTCACACAGGTAGACCTAGGTACATACCTATTTGAGCCTGTGTGTGGATGATGATGTTGATGGTTGTGTATCTATCTCCAGGCACGTGTCCATGCAGTACAGGTAGACCCAGGTACATACCTGCGTGAACCCAGTGGATCGCCTGAGGCATACAGCAGGTGGTGCCAAGACTTCAACATGGACACCGTCAAGGGACAGATCTCTGACCTACTGGTGTCTAAAGTCGAAGTTCGCAGCCTGTACACAAAGCTGGTGAGTTGATCTCTGACCTAATGGTGCCTAAACACAAAGCTGGTGAGTTGATCTCTGATCTAATGGTGTTTAAACACAAAGCTTTGTATAGTAACAGTGCTGAGATTGACTTGTAGGCCTGCACCTTATGTGCCCCTGCAGACCACACGGTGTGTATAGTAACCGTGCCGAGACTGTGCCTTATGTGCAGGGCTTCCATTTTAGTGCGTCTGTGCATCTCTGACGCACTAAAACTCAAAATCACGTACTGAAAATGTAACTAAGGGATAGTCAGATGCACTAAAATTCAGTGCATCTGCGTCCGAGATGCATCATCCTTGCGCCACCGTGCGCAACCTAACAGAGGTCGTGACAGTCGTTCTACTTTTAGTGATGAGTTGCTTCGTTTAGCATTCGCTTGGTCGCGCCTGCGTTTAGAATCGCCCCGACTCCGGGGTCCGTGCGAGTGTAACTGGGTTGGCAATCTGTTAAATTACGTGTGGTGTCAGCATGTTATTACAAAGTGCGCGCTACAAGTTGAACGCGTTACTTGCTCAGACCTGCCAACCACTACGCTTTCGCCTTATTTTCCTACGCCAACGTTTCCAATACTACGCTACTACGGTCATTGATGAAATTCTACGCTGAAGAAAAAAATAAACCCCAAAAATCTTTTTTGTGTTTTCGGTTTGTAGTCGGTAAGAACATGCGGTTAGGGCCAATGAGAATGAGTGGAGCGAACTTCTGGGTTTCCCAGCGTGCATCATTTTATTCAGAAAATGCGTCAGATAAACGACAGTCTGAACCATGCTGAAAAGAAAGGAGCCGGAATCGATGTGTAAAGATGTGTTTGACATCGCACACTATATGATGCAATGGCCTGTTTATCGGCCGGCTGTACACACTGGAGCGACACAAGTCAGTGAATTTTTATGTCTAGTTCATTGTTTGGAGGACACAAGTCAGTGAATTTTTATGTCTAGTTCATTGTTTGGAGTAATCAATCCAGACCAAAAAGGTGACTGCCAAGCGTGTAATATGCAAAGAAGTACCCAACGGAGAAAGAAACACGCTTAGAAAAGACGGGTACAACACAATTTATTAATATTTCGGGTAAATACCCTTTGTCAAAATAGACAAACAAACAAACATAGAGATTAGCCGCTACTTATCTTCAATGGCAGAAGGAATGTGGCAACTGAAGGAGGTGACGTAAAATAAAAATAAAAGAAAAGGAAGAACAAAAGTGCGGAAAAAGTAAAAATGACGTCAACGAAAAATCGCGTAAGAGAGAGACTCGGAAAGAACCTGAACACGAGAGACAAGAGTGTGTGCAAGCACGTGCAGGAGCGAGCGAAAGAAAAGGCGTGTAGATGAGGCCAGAGAAAGAGAGAGAGAGAGAAAGAGAGAGAGCGAGCGAGACGAAGAGAGAAAGAGAGAGAGAACGAATGGGGAGTACCCTTGGGCACGAAGTAGGCTGAGTGTCTAATACACAAAGCCTGCTAAACACCAACCCGAAGGCAAACTTTATATCACCTTCAAGTTGAGGACTACCTCGGGGAAAAACGGGAGGACCCCGGGAAAAAAAACCCCAGCATTTAGCACGGTACACAACAAGTAATAAGTCATGAAAACAAAGCAAAGAATCAAATTCAGTAAGAGAATATTGGTATAAGTGGAGAGTAGGTAGTTGTGAAACCGTCTTCAAGGGTAACTCAAAAAATAAGGGGGGGGGGGGGGAGAGAGAGAGAGAGATGGGGGCGGGGGGGGGGGGGGGGGAAGGGGGGGAAGGAGTAAGGAGGAAGGGAGGGGGGGGGGCGGAAGACAACCAGCCAGAGCCACCAACCCCACCCAACGGGCACCCACCAGCCCACAGAAAAACACACAGGCACGCAACAAGACGACCACATACATCCCCAAGGGATGCACACGATCGCCCCGCCCCAAAACCGCGTATCAAACCGTGAGCCGGAGACCCGGTGCCCGACAGGGAAGGGCAAGGGATCCAACTAAACGTTCGGCCAGCGCTGAGAAAGTCCCCAAGGGAAATGTACATATCAACCAGCGCCAACATCACCTAACTGATAGTGAGTAGTAAATCAGTGAGGTAAAGTAGCAGACACAAGCAAGGTAAACAATGTTAATCTTTCATATTCATCCCGAGTGGCGCCACAGTGCCCAGTTTATTAATCAGAAATTTTTCACGGTCTTTCCTGGCCCAGACATTACTGGCTTGCATAAGCCAGAGGCCTTTAACTCGAATGTCTGAGACGGAGTGGTCGGCCTGATTGAAATGTTGTCCGACCGGTCTGTTGTATTTGTACTTGACAGACTGAAGATGTTCTTTGAAACGGTCCTTGATGGTTCTTTCCGTCTCTCCAACATAGAGTTGGCCGCATTTAACACAGGAGATGACATAAATCACGTTGGTGGTTTGACACGTGAAGTATCTGTCTATGTTGAATTTGTAACGTGGACCATTGACCACGGTGGAAGGGCAAATAAAAGGACACGTCTTGCAATTAGGAACATTGCACGGAGTGGAGCCGGAGGCTCTGGTGGTATGACGAGGCTTGAGAGTAGAGCGAACAAGCATGTCCCGCAAATTAATATCCCTCTTGAAAGCTACCAACGGAGGTTCAGAAAAGATAGCAGCAGATTCTTGACTGGATGACAAAAGACCCCAGTTAGAAAGAAGGATTTTACGCACCGTCAGACATTCGAGTTAAAGGCCTCTGGCTTATGCAAGCCAGTAATGTCTGGGCCAGGAAAGACCGTGAAAAATTTCTGATTAATAAACTGGGCACTGTGGCGCCACTCGGGATGAATATGAAAGATTAACATTGTTTACCTTGCTTGTGTCTGCTACTTTACCTCACTGATTTACTACTCACTATCAGTTAGGTGATGTTGGCGCTGGTTGATATGTACATTTCCCTTGGGGACTTTCTCAGCGCTGGCCGAACGTTTAGTTGGATCCCTTGCCCTTCCCTGTCGGGCACCGGGTCTCCGGCTCACGGTTTGATACGCGGTTTTGGGGCGGGGCGATCGTGTGCATCCCTTGGGGATGTATGTGGTCGTCTTGTTGCGTGCCTGTGTGTTTTTCTGTGGGCTGGTGGGTGCCCGTTGGGTGGGGTTGGTGGCTCTGGCTGGTTGTCTTCCGCCCCCCCCCCCCCTCCCTTTTTTTTTTTTTTTTTTTTTTTTTTCCCCCTTCCTCCTTACTCCTTCCCCCCCTTCCCCCCCCCCCCCCCCCCCGCCCCCACCCCTCTCCTCCTCTCTCTCTCTCTCTCTCTCTCTCTCTCTCTCCCCCCCTTATTTTTTGAGTTACCCTTGAAGACGGTTTCACAACTACCTACTCTCCACTTATACCAATATTCTCTTACTGAATTTGATTCTTTGCTTTGTTTTCGTGACTTATTACTTGTTGTGTACCGTGCTAAATGCTGGGTTTTTTTTTCCCGGGGTCCTCCCGTTTTTCCCCGAGGTAGTCCTCAACTTGAAGGTGATATAAAGTTTGCCTTCGGGTTGGTGTTTAGCAGGCTTTGTGTATTAGACACTCAGCCTACTTCGTGCCCAAGGGTACTCCCCATTCGTTCTCTCTCTCTTTCTCTCTCTCCGTCTCGCTCTCTCTCTCTCTCTCTGCTGTCTACATTCACAACTCCATTCAGCATTTAGTCCATAGACGCTTGGACTTGGAAACAGCAGACGTAGAGTGTTTGTGGTTGGAAGTGAAATGCCCTAAATCGACACCGCTACTAGTTGGATTCCTTTACAGAAACCCTGCCGCCACTTTTGAATGGTATGACCATTTTAGTCAGATCCTTGATAGAGCGTGCAAAAGAAAGGCTGACCTTCTTCTCATGGGAGATTTTAATATAGACTTCCTTAAGAATCACACTGCGTGGGATACAATATCTTCATTGTTTGGTCTAGTCCAGTTAGTAAAATCGCCCACCAGAATTACTCAGAATACGTCCTCACTTATAGACCACATATACACTAATAAACCCAAAGCCGTCTGTAATGTTGAGGTTTCAAATCTAAGTGTTAGTGATCACTATCCAGTTGTTTGTTCATGGTCAAAAAAGATTCCGAAAGCAAAGAAAAACGGCCATACAACCATAACATATCGATCATTCAAGAACTTTAACCATAATAAATTCCTATTTGATTTAAATAATACTCCGTTCAACGATGTACTTCTCTCCAATGACCCGGACACTGCCCTTTCTATTTGGTACACTCTTTTTCTAAATGTATTAAACAAACACGCACCCCTTCGTGAGAGAAGGGTTAAATCAAACACTCTTCCTCCATGGTTAACCCCAGAAATAATGCAAGCGATGGCGCTCAGAGATGATCTGCGTAGTCAAAAACTATTTCCTGAATTTAAGCAACAACGCAACCGTGTTAAGTACATGATCAGAGAGGCAAGGAAAAGATTAATCCGCGACACAGTGAAAGACAGTAAGGATACTTCCACTATCTGGCGCCTATTAAACACTCTAACTAAAGGCTCCCCTGGCACTTCAACAACCATTCCCAGCAGTCTTACTGCAGAAACTTTTAATAATCATTTTCTTTCAGTCGCTGAAACTCTAAATGCCTCAATTAATAGCAGTAAGTATGAATGTTCTAATTTGCTTTCTGAATTCTGTAAACACAGAACCGAGGACACAGACCCCTTCAGCATTCCTTTGCTATCAGTTCATGAGGTGGGTTTGCTCATTAGTAAACTACCAAATAAAAAGTCTTCGGGGCCTGATGACATCAGCCCGCAAATACTTAAGTTATCCCTGCCGTACATAGTAGAGTCTATTACGTACATTTACAACCTTTGTATCAAGCAACATACTTTCCCTAACAAACTAAAATACGCTAAAGTCATTCCACTTCCAAAAACTACAGATCGTTCTGACCCTAACAACTATCGACCGATTTCATTATTACCAGTTCTATCAAAGCCGCTTGAAAGGCATGTCCACAAACACCTGCTTGCCTACTTAGAAAACCGCCACCTCCTGCACCCCTTTCAATCCGGATTTCGCCCACAACACTCGTGCCACACTGCACTCACGCGCCTCGTTGACGCATGGCTCCAGGGTATGAACAAATCCCAGATAACAGGTGTCGTTTACTTAGACTTTAAAAAGGCCTTTGACCTAATCGATCACACCACTCTAATGACAAAGATTCAGAAATACTTGAATAGTACAGAAGTAGTTGCATTTTTTAGATCATACCTAACTGATCGTAAACAAAAAGTTCTAATGAATGGATCTTACTCTTCTCTAAAAGATATAAAGTATGGAGTTCCACAAGGATCTGTGCTTGGTCCCTTATTATTTTGTCTATTCATCAATGACCTGCCACTTCATATAACTTGCAAGAACGTACAATGTGATCTTTTTGCTGATGACACGTCCATTCATATGACTAACAAAGATATACAAGTAATTTCTTCCAACTTGCAGCATAGTCTTGATGAAGTGTCTGAATGGTGTCACAGGAATTCTATGATTGTTCATCCAATTAAAACCAAATCTATGATAATCGCCACTCGTCAAAAACACCAGTTAGCTCCCCTGTTACTTAACCTTTTATTAAAGGGCAGGCAAATAGAACACGTTAATGAACATCGCCTACTAGGGATTACAATTGACAGTCAGCTTAAGTGGAAGGCTCATACGGACACTTTATGCAGAACGGTAGCCAAAAATCTTTTCATGTTGTCCAAACTGAAATATTACACCGACTCGGACACGCGCAAACTATTCTATAATGCTCACATACGTTCTCATATTGATTACGCGTCAACGGTGTGGGATGGATGCAGTGAAGTCCACTTGAAGAGACTCAACTCGTTACACAGAAGGGCAGCTAAGTTAATCCTTCCTGACCCACGACTCACAACAGAAGAAAAACTCGCCAAAATAGGATTTCTGCCGCTGCAAGACCACTTCAAATACAATAAGGCTATTTTTATGTTCAAAGTGTGGAACCAGAAAATACCAGAATATATCACAACTCTTTTCTCTAAGTCGGAATCTAGGCTTGGTAACATTAGGCAACTTTTCTTAGTCCCCAAAACGAGAATTGATATATACAAATCTAGTTTGTCATTCGCGGGAACGCAGACTTGGAACACGCTTCCTGATTACGTAAAATCCGCTTCCTCTCTAGCCCGTTTCAAAATCAGTCTCTTCAAGTACTTCTCGAAGCAGTCGTAATCATTACGTTGTGAAATATATACTGCCCTGTAACCCTGATTATGTATTCTCCCAATTACAAACTCTGTGCGTGCGTGTGTGATGGTGTGTGTGTGTGTGTGTGTGTGTGTGTGTGTGTGTGTGTGAGAGTTTAGGTGTGTGAGATTGTCATGGGACTTTCTTTCCCTAAACTAGCAATGTTTTTGTCAGTTTCATTTACATTTCACTATATACTTAGTTTTTTTGTATTTTGTCTCGTAGTTTTGTAGCAACGGCAGGTTTGAAAAATGGCTATGTCTGTGACGATGTCAATGCCTCAACCGTTGATAAATAAAGCTTCATTGAATCATTGAATCATCATTGAATCTCTCTTTCTCTGGCCTCATCTACACGCCTTTTCTTTCGCTCGCTCCTGCACATGCTTGCACACACTCTTGTCTCTCGTGTTCAGGTTCTTTCCGAGTCTCTCTCTTACGCGATTTTTCGTTGACGTCATTTTTACTTTTTCCGCACTTTTGTTCTTCCTTTTCTTTTATTTTTATTTTACGTCACCTCCTTCAGTTGCCACATTCCTTCTGCCATTGAAGATAAGTAGCGGCTAATCTCTATGTTTGTTTTTTTGTCTATTTTGACAAAGGGTATTTACCCGAAATATTAATAAATTGTGTTGTACCCGTCTTTTCTAAGCGTGTTTCTTTCTCCGTTGGGTACTTCATTGTTTGGAGGACACAAGTCAGTGAATTTTTATGTCTAGTTCATTGTTTGGAGGACACAAGTCAGTGAATTTTTATGTCTAGTTCATTGTTTGGAGGACACAAGTCAGTGAATTTTTATGTCTAGTTCATTGTTTGGAGGACACAAGTCAGTGAATTTTTATGTCTAGTTCATTGTTTGGAGGACACAAGTCAGTGAATTTTTATGTCTAGTTCATTGTTTGGAGGACACAAGTCAGTGAATTTTTATGTCTAGTTCATTGTTTGGAAGACACAAGTCAGTGAATTTTTATGTCTAGTTCATTGTTTGGAGGACACAAGTCAGTGAATTTTTATGTCTAGTTCATTGTTTGGAGGACACAAGTCAGTGAATTTTTATGTCTAGTTCATTGTTTGGAGGACACAAGTCAGTGAATTTTTATGTCTAGTTCATTGTTTGGAGGACGCGGTTTTGCTTTGAATTGCCGATACTCGTCATCGTCAGCGGACCAAACCGTGGAGATTAAAATTTAGTGTAGCGTTCTGCTGCAATCCTATTCCCCGTATCCCCCCCCCCCCCCCCCCAAGTTAGATTTTCCGGCACTCAGAAGTAAGGAAGGTCCGCCTCCAATCCCCCACCCCCCCCCCCCCCCCCCCCCCCCACCCCCGTTTGATTTTTCGGCTCTTGCGGAAACAAGATCTAGCGTGAAAGGCCTTTTGTATTTTGTTCGATGATTTTTGCATGGGCAATTCCCATGCCTGATCTTAGAAACTTGTGCATTAAACTACTCTTGACTCTCCAAAACTACTACCACTTGACCCAAATACTACTTCCATAGCCGTGTAGGGGTTGGCAGGTCTGCTTGCTGTGACGTCACCATTCATACTATTTTGGGATACCACATCGTGCGTTTCACTTTTGATTTTGAACGAAGTTGTAAATGGCGGAGAAAAAGCAAAGGAAGCTGGAATGCCTCAGATTCTTCAATCCGGCACCATCTGATCGTGATAATCGCTTAGAAGAAAGTTGCACTTCGACACCGCCGTCTCCATCGACAAGCGACAGTACCAGAAATGATACCCCTGAGCCATGTGTGGCATCGCCGCTGCAAAGCAGTTTTCAGAGTTCATGGCTGCGTGTATTTCCATGGCTAATGCACGACGGCACACGGATGACATGCGCAATATGCATGGAGGCAAACTCAAAAAGCAAGTCCAGAAATTTGAACAAAAATAAGTTTGTCAGTTTTGTTATCGTGGTCGATCCATCTTCTAGTACACAGTTATTAGGTAAAAGCTCTAAAATTGGAGATATACATCTTTCGGGCTAAATTTGTTGAATTTGAAGCCAACTTTTAAGTACATCAGTTCAGTTCACACACACACACACACACACACACACACACAACACACAACACACACACACACACACACACACACACAGAGCGAGTTTAGATAAGTCAGACTTTGGTTGTCAATCTGCATTCAGCAGAAAGGGCTATATTCTCTGTTACAATACATTATCAAATGATCATACAAATAAATACATATATATGTGGTTTTCTCTGTGTGTGTGAGAGAGAGAGCCGGAGAGGGAGACAGGTTTTTGCATGATAGCTCACCCAGTTAAAGAATCAGTATCATGGAAAGGACACATATACACTGTCACAACAAATTTAAAGAGGAGAGATCAAAATGAGTTAATTTATTTTAAAGAACATACAGATGATGCAGTTTTTTTAAAAATAAATTTGCAGACCCTCTATTATGCTAAAAAAGGGGTCTGTGTACCCTCTAAAATTTATAAGTCGGTCTCAGCACTGTTATTATACACACCGTGTGGTTTGCAGGGTCACAGGCCTACAAGTCAATCTCAGCACTGTTACTATACACACCATGTGGTGTAAGAGTGCTGAGATGGATTTGTAAGCCTATGACACAGAATGTTCTTTGCACATGTATGTACAGTTTTCATGAGATGGATTTGTAAGCCTATGACACAGAATGTTCTTTGCACATGTATGTACAGTTTTCATGAGATGGATTTGTAAGCCTATGACACAGAATGTTCTTTGCACATGTATGTACAGTTTTCATGAGATGGATTTGTAAGCCTATGACACAGAATGTTCTTTGCACATGTATGTACAGTTTTCATGAGATGGATTTGTAAGCCTATGACACAGAATGTTCTTTGCACATGTATGTACAGTTTTCATGAGTCCTTTCCCTCTGCAAGGGCATGTAAGAGGGCAAGTTGGCTGGGTGGGTGAAAGAGCAGTCAATTTTTTTATCATCTCAGAAGATTACATGACTGCATAGTCATTGCGTAATGACACAACGTCTGGGCTTTGTTGGAGTGTGTGGTGGTTGGCGAGCTGTTGAAAGAGCTGTCGTTGACTCATTGCGCGTGACAGCTTTACCATGAAAGTTTGGCTGTGGCCGTAAATGTACACTGCCACACCAGACATACACTGCCACACCAGACATACACTGCCACACAAAACATACACTGCCACACCAGACATACTCTCTCTTGGCTTGACTTCGCGAACGAAGATTCTATAGGGCTTGCCCACGTCGTCTGCAGGCATTTTCGTGGCTGCGGAGGCCAATCCGGGACAGGCAGGTTCGACCGCAGTGGCTGCAGGGGAAGGTCTGGTCAGGGTTCTGAGTTACGACAGCTCTGTTTTTTCTTCTGAGCCGCTTGTCTTTAAGGTTAGCTCTGCGAGAGTCCTCAAAGGAGACGGCTGCCTTGTGAATGGTGGAGCGCCAGGTGTCACGGTCCGCAGCAAGCGAAGACCATTGGCGGTGGTCGATTTGGCAGGCACTAAGTGACTTCTTGAGACTGTCTTTGTATCTCTTCTTTGGTGCCCCTCTGTCTCGGTGTCCAGTGGCGAGCTCGCCGAACAGAGTGATCTTGGGTAGGCGATGATCCTCCATCCTGGAGACGTGCCCCGCCCAGCGAAGCTGTGTCCGCAGCAGCAAAGCCTCGATGCTCACAGTTTCCGCCTGTTCAAGGACCTCGACGTTGGTGACATAGTCACTCCAGTGAATGCCCAGGATGGTACGCAGGCAGCGCTGGTGAAAGCGTTCGAGGAGTCGTAGTTGGCTGCGGTAGAGGGCCCAGGACTCGGAACCGTACAGCAGGGTGGTGAGGACGACAGCTCTGTACACGCTGATCTTGGTGCCTTTTTTCAGCTGTTGATTGTGCCACACCCGCTTGAATAGTCGCCCGAAAGCACTGTTCGCTTTTGCCAGCCTGTTGTCCAGCTCCTTGTCCAGCTTGGCGTCTGACGTGATGATGCAGCCAAGGTAGGTAAACTGGTGTACAGACTTCAGTTCGGACTCGCCGATGGTGATGTGGGGAGGGCGATGCTCTTCCTTGGGTGCCGGCTGATGAAGGACCTCTGTCTTTTTCAGACTGACCTCAAGTCCAAAGAGCTGGGCGGCATCTGCGAAGCAGGACGTAATGCGCTGCAAGGCTCTCTCTGTGTGTGCAACGAGGGCAGCGTCATCAGCAAAGAGCAGCTCACGAATCAGTTGGTCTAGGGTTTTCGTGTGGGCCTGCAGTCGTCTGAGGTTGAACAGGCTGCCATCGAGACGATACCTGATGTACACTGCGTCGTCATCGTCGAGGTCCACTGTGGCCTGCTTCAACATCATGCTGAAGAAGATGGTGAAGAGGGTCGGTGCCAGCACGCAGCCTTGCTTCACGCCGTTGCGAATGGGGAATGGTTCTGAGAGGTCACTGTTTAGTCTGACCTGGCCTTGCTGGTCCTCGTGGAGCTGGACGATCATGTTGAGGAACTTTGGGGGACAGCCTAGTCGCTCCAGGATCTGCCACATACCTTGCCTGCTCACAGTGTCAAACGCTTTTGTTAGGTCGACAAACGTTACGTACAGACCTTTGTTCTGCTCGCGGCACTTCTCCTGAAGCTGTCTCAGCACAAAGACCATGTCGGTGGTACTCCTGTTGGCTCTGAAGCCACACTGACCCTCTGGGAGGTGGTCTTCAGCGATGGCAGGTACCAGCCGATTCAGGAGCAACCTTGCGAGAATTTTCCCGGCAATGGACAGCAGGGTAATTCCACGATAATTAGAGCAGGCAGACTTCTCTCCTTTGTTCTTGTACAGGGTGATGATGACTGCATCACGGAGATCCTTTGGTAGTGTTCCTTTTTCCCAGCAGCAGAGAAAGAGGTCGTGGAGCTTGTTGTGCAGTGCTGGGCCTCCATGTTTCCAGATTTCTGGCGGGATTCCGTCAATGCCTGCTGCTTTGCCACTCTTGAGCTGGTGGATGGCTGTGAGGGTCTCTTCGGCGGTGGGCGGTTCGTCCAATTCAACCTTTAGTGGAAGGTGTGGGATTTGGAGGATGACTGTTTCTTGAACAGTGCGCTCAGCGCCGAAGAGGTCCTGAAAGTATTCCGACCAGCGGTTCAAGATGGAGGTATTATCTGTGAGGAGTGCCTGTCCATCAGCGCTTCGCAGGGGACTTTGTACCAGGTGCCTAGGGCCATACACTGCTTTCAGTGCTTCATAGAAGCCCCTGTAGTCACCGTTGTCAGCGCAGAGCTGGGTCCTCTGTGCGAGTCTGGACCACCACTCGTTCTGGAGTTCTCTAAGCTTGAGCTGGAGACTGCTGCAGATGAGGCGGAAGGCAGACTTCTTCACAGGGCAGGAAGGCTGGGCTAGGTGGGCCTGGTGGGCGGCTCTTTTTTTTTGCTAGAAGTTCCTGGATCTCTACGTCGTTTTCGTCAAACCAGTCTTTGTTCCTCTTTCTAGCAAAGCCCAAGACTTCCACAGAAGATTTTACAATAGCAGTTTTCAGTTGTTCCCAGAGTGTTTCAGGGGAGGAGTCTGCTGGATCAACTGTGTCTTTGAGCATGCGCTGTAAATCGGCCTGAAGGGCAGCTTTCTTGTCGTCACGCTGAAGGCTGGCAACATCAAGCTTTTTCTTGGGGGGGCCCCCTTTCTTGGGTTTCAGCTTGAGGCGGAGCCTGAGTTTGCAGCGAACAAGGCGGTGGTCAGTGTGGCACTCTGCGCTGGGCATCACTCTGGTGAGGAGGACGTCACTGCGGTCCCTCTGACGCACTAGGACATAGTCGATAAGGTGCCAGTGCTTGGAGCGAGGATGCATCCAGGTGGTCTTTCGACTGTCCTTTTGCTGGAAAGTAGTGTTGGTGATGACAAGTTGCTGCTCTGCACAGAGCTTCAACAGTAGGCGACCATTGTTATTGCAGTTCCCAACGCCATGCTTGCCGAGGACTCCTTTCCAGGCTTCAGAGTCTTGGCCCACTCTGGCGTTGAAGTCGCCAAGGATGATGACTTTGTCGTCTGCAGGGGTGCTCTGCAGGAGGCTGCGCAGGTCAGAGTAGAACTTGTCTTTTTCTGCAGGCTCTGCCAGGAGGGTTGGGGAGTACACACTGAGAAGGGTGACGTATTGCTGGTGTCTCAGTGGGAGGCGCATGGACATGATGCGGTCGGAGTGACCCGTTGGTACGTTTTCCAACTTAGTCGCAATGTGGGTCTTCACCATGAAGCCCACACCTGAGAGCCGTCTTTCTGATGCAGGCCTGCCTGACCAGTAGAGGGTGTAGCCAGCGCCAAGTTCTTGGAGGCTGCCTTCCTCCGGGAGGCGTACTTCGCTGAGCGCGGCGATGTCGATGTTTAACCTCCGCAATTCATGGGCAATGAGGGCGGAGCGACGTTCAGGGCGTCCGCTGTCTGCTGTGTCGAGCATGGTTCGGATGTTCCAGCATGCTACGTTGAGTCCGGTCGTGGTCGTCATGAGAGTGGATCCATTGTTTTTTCTTGTTTTCTGACCGCATGAGAAGATGCCCGTTGACCGCGGCTAGCCAACTGGGTTACGAGGGGATAAGCTTTGGTTAGGCCACCTTTTCTAGGCCCCTCTCCGTGTGGAGCAAGCAGTGCTGTCCCTAGAGAAGGCTGCTTGGTCGTTCAGGGTGTGCCGAGTGACGTTGTCATCCCCAGGTCAACATCAGGCGACCAATATCCTGAACCGCCTGCATGCAGGTTTGAGACTGCGGCTTCCAGTGACATCTTTCACCTGCCGTTTTGCCCCTTGCCCATCGCTACAGGACTTGGAAAGTTCAGTGTCATAGTCCGTGGGCGTTTCCTAAAGCCTGCGCGGTGGAGCTTTTTGGTGGAGTGCAGTGTGCGCAGTACTGGCCCCACCCTTTAAACCCTTAGTTCGTTTGCCATGGCCTAGCAAGCTGGGACGGTGGCATCGAGGTCCTCGGGTCGTAGGTTTTATATCAGACTGTCCTTGTCTTAGTCTCTGGCTCAAAAGCCTTCCCCGGAGACACGGGGGCTTTGATTTCAGGGGTTTCCTCCCTTAGCCTTTCCGCAGCCAAGCGGCCAAGCCTGCAAGGCAGCAGGGGACTCGTGGGGGCCGGGGTCGTCTATGTCCCGTGCAGATGTGAGCATCTGCCCACTGCCCAGACGGTGACACTTACCAGAGGAGAAAAATCCAACGCCGGAACACGGTATCGAACCTCGCACCTTTGGCATTGGAGGCAGACGCCTTAACCACTGCGCCACTTCCCCGTCTACCAGACATACACTGCCACACAAAATATACACTGCCACACAAAACATACACTGCCACACCAGACATACACTGCCACACAAGCCTACCCAGCACCGGCCTCCACGTGGCGTGGGTGGGTAGTCCACTCGGTCCCTGACTGAGTGGGCTAGCAGACGGGTGCCATCTTTGTCCAGGATTAGGACTTGATGTCAGCAGATATGTTGTTCAGTCTTTTTCACTGGTCCGGTTTTTAAGGAGCTGTGCTTACCCAGGTCTTACCATGTTGGATTGGTCCTTAAAAATATGCGTGAGCTTTTGGTCCTTTGGATCCCAAGTGTTTGCCGTGCTTTGAGACCCGTGTCGGGGGAGAAGAGGATCCTGGTGGCTGAAACACTCCACTTTGGCCTTGACTTCCGCCTAAACGGGAGGCTAGTCGTACCGGCCTAGTCAATCGGCTCTTGTCACGTCGATCCCTATCCCCCTGTTGACATGCGGGTTGTTATACGGAGCACCATGCTATAGCCTCTGATGCTGATTAGGTGCTTTACGCCAGTATTCCCCTGTATTCAACAGTGTGATAGAAGGCGGTGGCTCAAACGGTTCAATCGGGCTTACCCCCTTGAGTATATCTTTCGGGCAGTCTCCATTGTGCGTCGGCTGGAGACCCGCCGACAATTGCACTTTCCCTTGTTGGGCTCGGTGGCGGGCGGGGACCCCCGGGGGATGAATATCTATCATACTATAATATGGAAAATATCAAAAAACCAAAACTAGCACCAAAGCGGCACATAGCCGCCGACATTGTCATTGAGAACGATAGTGACTCTGACTGTGAGGAAGCGACACCTCAGGCAGCGGCCGCCTGGCCTCGCTTTCTCATTATCCACAGCAAAGTTAAAGAGAAGCCTGTTTCAAAGCTGCACCCTTTCCTGGTAGGGGAGACCCTCAGGAGCCGTGTTGGCAGGCCTGAGGCCCAGCGCCTCAGGTCTGGTGACTTGTTGGTAGAGTGCCATACCCGGGCACACTCCAATGGGCTACTGAGGCTCTCCTCCATCGGAGACACTCCAGTGGAGGTCACTCCCCACAAAACAATGAATTCCTCTAGAGGAGTGATTAAAGATCAAGCATTGGCCGAACTGTCTGAAGATGAACTTGTACGGAACCTTAAGTCACAGGGGGTGACCTACGTCAGGCGCTTCATTTCCAAACGAGGTGGTAGGGAGATCCGTCTCCCTACCATCATCTTGACGTTTGGCACCCCCACAGCTCCTACTACCATCTGGGGAGGTTACTACTCCCTAAAAGTGAAAAAGTACGTCCCTCTCCCCCTTCGGTGCTTTAAGTGCCAAAAGTATGGCCATGGGCAGAAGACATGCCGCCAGGCAGAGGCACTATGCGCCCGTTGCACTAAGCCCGGACACTCTGCTGAGTCCTGCACAGCCATCCCCCTGTGTGTGAATTGCCAGGAGGCGCATATGGCTTCGGACAAGAAGTGCCCTCGTTGGATCTCCGAGTGCAGGATTCAGCAGGTGCGTGTGGAGAAGGGGCTGTCCTTTGCGGATGCAAAAAAACTGGTTGACGGTCCTGGTGCAGATGAGGCGGCGCCAAACTCAAATAACAACTTTGTGTATACTTTCAGTGCTGCGGTGGCAGGCAAGCGCCCCACCAAAGACTTCTCTTGTCAAACCCCAACTTCTTGGTTGGGGGCGGAGCCTCGGATCCTCTCACCCCTGGAGAGTAACCCTCCTCCGGTGGTGACGAGGAGCCAGGGAACGCAGAGGGCGGACGCTACCGGTCCGGTGGCACCACCTTCTGCTGCCCCTAAGCCTCGGCCCCCACCCAAACCTGCTAGTTTGTCAACACCAAAGGTTTCTGGCTCTGGTCAGCCTTCTAAGGCCGCTAACTCTAGTGGCAGGACCGCTGCCCAGGACCAGAAGTCAAAGAAATCTATGGGACCGCCGTGCGCACGGGCCCAGAAGGGGAACACTGATGTCCCCCTTCAAAACAAATATGCTGCATTGGAGGAGCAGATGGAGGGAGTGGAAGTTGCCGATGCTGCGGCAGCTCCACCCCCTTCATCTCCTAAGAACCAGAGGAGGCCCGGGAGCCGGCCCCCCTCTTTTTCTCCGACTCCTTCCAAGGCAAAGGAAAAAGGGGGGAAAAACTCCGCACCCCCAGATAAGACATAATCATGGACTCTCTGCTTCAGTGGAATTGTCGTGGTTTTCAAGCTAACTTTGAGGAATTACGTCTTTTAGTCAAGTGCTATAACCCCTCAGTAATATCTCTTCAGGAGACTTACCTGAAGACTTCTGACCCTGTGTCCTTTAATGGTTTTAACGCTTTACATAAAGGCTCTGATTCAGAGAGGCGCTCGGGTGGAATGGCTCTTCTCATTAGTAGCCAAATTTTATGTAGCCCCGTTAGCATCGACACCTGTCTTCAGGCTGTCGCAGCTCGGGTTACCTTGAAGAAGACCATAACCATATGCAGTATTTACCTGCAATCTTCTTAGTATTTACCTGCCACCATCCCTGCGGGTCTGTAGTAATGATTTTTTTAATTTAGTTGATCAACTGCCCCCTCCCTTTATTCTCATGGGGGATTTTAACGGTCACGCTCACCTTTGGGGTAGTGACCACTATGATGGCAGAGGTCAGATGTTAGAAGATGTTTTTTCTCAACTTAACCTATGTGTCTTTAACGATGGCTCACCTACATACTCTAACCCAGGTTCAGGATCTAGTTCTGTTCTAGACCTCACTGTGTGTGATCCTTCTCTCATTCTGGACTTTGACTGGAAGGTTCACGATGACCTGTGTGGTAGTGACCACTTCCCAGTAGTCCTGTCATCGGTCAGCTGTGGGGAGGATCCGCCGGTGGGGCGCTGGAATCTTAAGAAAGCTAACTGGCCTCTGTTCGCCTCCCTCTGTCAGTCTCGTATTACAGAGGAGGTGGTCATGTCATCTGAAGAACCTATTTCTTCTTTTACTACTATTTTGTTGGACGTAGCGGGTGAAACCATCCCTAAAACTTCCGCATCAGTCCCTCGAAAGCCGAGAGTACCATGGTTCAACGAAGAGTGCCGCAAGGCCCAAATAGCGTGCAAATCTGCTCAGCGACGTGCTTTCCATAATCCGTCGCAAGTGAATATTTTAACCTTTAAAAGACAGAGGGCGAAAGCCCGTTACATTTTTAAACGTGAACGCCGTGCTTCCTGGAGACGCTTCATCTCATCTTTAACTTCTCGGACTCCGTCCCAGAAAGTATGGAAGGCTGTTCGGAGAATTAGGGGCAGAGGTGGCTCGGCTTCTGTTGGCCATCTTAGAGATGGTGCCAGTTTGGTTACAGATAAAAAAGCTGTGGCCAATTTGCTTGCCTCCACCATTGCCCATAATTCTTCAACGGAGCATTATTCACCTTTCTTCCAGAGAGAGAAGAGAAACGAGAGTCTCGTATTTGTGATTTTGAGTCCGATAACTCAGAAGACTATAATGTCCCGTTTACATTATCAGAATTGCAGCAAGCTTTGCAGAAATGTAATGACTCTGCTGCTGGCCTAGATACCGTCCACTATCAATTCCTAACGCATCTGCCTGAGAGGTCACTCCTTGTACTTCTCAAGGTCTTTAACCATATCTGGAGAACTGGTCATTTTCCGCCGTCTTGGCGCCAGGCTGTGGTTGTACCGATCCCCAAGCCGGGTAAGGATCCTTCCGACCTGGGCAACTACCGGCCTATTGCTTTGATATCATGTTTATGTAAAACTATGGAGCGCCTGGTCAACGCCCGCCTGGTGTGGCATCTTGAGTCACAGGGTCTCCTCACAGACCTCCAGTGCGGTTTCCGGCGCTTCCGTAGTACAACTGACCATTTAGTCCGCTTTGAATCATTTATTCGAGATTCTTTTGTCAACAAGCAGCATGTCTATGCAATTTTCTTCGATCTTGAGAAGGCGTATGACACTACCTGGAAGTATGGCATAATGTCTGACTTGTTGGACATGGGTTTTAAAGGGCACCTGCCCGTTTTTATTCACAATGTTTTGAC
Organism: Semisulcospira habei; assembly: GCA_036245525.1. Classification (NCBI taxonomy): domain Eukaryota; kingdom Metazoa; phylum Mollusca; class Gastropoda; family Semisulcospiridae; genus Semisulcospira; species Semisulcospira habei. Next base: position 217,163,228 of record BTPG01000005.1, on the reverse strand, counting down.
TAACCGGTCGTTCCATGTCCGTGTGGGCTCCACCCTCTCCGACTCCTTTGAACAGGAGATGGGTGTCCCACAGGGCAGCATTCTATCTCCTGTTTTATTTAGTATTAAAATTAATAACATTGTAAAGGCCGTCAAGGATGATTCTGAATGCTCTTTGTTTGTTGACGACTTTGCTTTGTGCGCACGTGGTCGAGGACTTGCGTCCCTTGGGAGGCGCTTGCAGCTGTGCGTTGATCGCATCCAGTGGTGGGTGTCTCTCAATGGATTCAAGTTCTCGCCCTCCAAGACTGTTTGTGTGCATTTTACTAACCAGACGAAATCTTTTCCAGAACCTAGCCTGAGCATTGCTGGAGTGCCAATTAAGGTGGCCAAGGAGGCAAAGTTTCTGGGGTCATTTTTGACAAAAGACTTACCTTCTGCAACCATATTAATTACCTTAGAACCTCTTGTCAGAAGGCTCTCGACATTCTTCGTGTCGTCGGTCGTACTGACTGGGGTGCGGACCGTACTGTCTTACTTCGTCTGTACCGGGCCCTTGTTCGGTCCAAACTGGATTACGGCTCTGTGGTGTATGGCTCAGCTTCCAAGTCTGTGCTACAGCATCTGAACACAATTCACCATCAGGGTCTGCGGATATGTCTTGGGGCCTTCAGGACGTCTCCAGTTCCTAGTCTGTATGCCGAGGCAGGGGAGCCTTCTCTCAAGCTCCGCCGCATCCGCCTCATGCTCAGCTACGTTCTGAAACTGAAGGCCCATCCAGACAATCCTGCCTATGATTGTGTTTTTAAACCATCGTTTGCAGAGATTTACGATACCCATCCGGGAGCTGTCCGTCCACTTTCTTTCCGTGTCCGACCTCATCTGCAGGCGGCCGGATTGGACCTGGACAGAGTTTCGGAATCCCTGCAACACATCACTCCACCTTGGCTCTTACCAGTTCCTGACATCTTGCTGGACTTGACTGCCCACAAGAAAGACTCTATTCCACCAGCCATATACCAACAGAGCCTCAATGAACTGCTTTCAATTTTTCCTGGTTATTGTCGCATCTATACCGATGGGTCAAAGTCTGAGGATGGGAGAGTGGCTGCGGCCGTAGTGTCCTCTCGCCATCCTAGACGCCCATTTAAGCACCGCCTCCCAGACCACTCATCTGTATTTAGTGCGGAACTGCAGGCGGTTCTGCTGGCACTCAGGCATGCTTATCGATCTAGAGAAAGGAACTTCCTGATTCTGTCTGACTCTCTTTCTGCCCTGCAGGCCCTTCAGGGCACGGGAAATGACCACCCACTGCTGGTGCAGATCAGAGAGCTCCACGCGGACTTGATGAAGGAATATTATGATATCATTTTTATTTGGGTGCCAGGGCATGTGGGCATCGAAGGCAACAGGATCGCAGATTCTGCTGCCAACGATGCCCGCAATGACCCTGTCCCTGACAGACAAGACTGTTTATAGTGATTTTAGACATGTAGCTAGTGCGTACATAGCCCGTGAGTGGCAGTCCGAGTGGGACAAAGAGGAAGCTAACAAGCTGCATGAAGCCCTTCCTAAGTTGTCCGACGGTCTACCTTATCGCTGCGGCAGCCGCCGTGAGGAGACTGTCCTGGCTCGGCTCCACATCGGCCACACGTATGTTACGCACTCTTATTTACTTAAACAGGAGGAGCGTCCATGGTGTTATGCCTGCGACGAGCAGTACTCTGTTCAACACTTTTTGTTGTCTTGTGCTGATCTAATCGACACAAGGTATAAACATTTCACGGCAGACTCCTTGAAGGTTTTGTTCCGGGATGTGCCCCCGGGCAAGATCTTCAGTTTTCTGAGAGAGTGCCATATTTTTAATAAGATTTGAGCGTTTATAGATTATGATGTTTCTATTATTTTGACCTTTTTGAGAGTCTTCCGACGTTTTCTTTAAAGACCTGTGCGACATTTTAGCCTGACATATTTTTAAGGTATATTTACATCATGTCTTAAGACCTTTCTTTTAGTCTGGCTGACCAGATTTTTACCCTTCCCGCCGTGAGATGGCCTTAGTTGCCTGCTCGGCGTTAAACCCAAATAACTAACTAACTAACTAACTGCCACACGAGACATACACTGCCACACAAAATATACACTGCCATATGAGACTTACACTGCCACACAAGACATACTCTGCCACTGCCACACAAGACATACACTGCCACACAAGACATACACTGCCACATGAGACACTGCCACACGAGACATACACTGCCACACAAAATATACACTGCCATATGAGACTTACACTGCCACACAAGACATACTCTGCCACTGCCACACAAGACATACACTGCCACACAAGACATACACTGCCACATGAGACACTGCCACACGAGACATACACTGCCACACGAGACATACACTGCCACACGAGACATACACTGCCACACGAGACATACACTGCCACACAAGACATACACTGCCACACAAGACATACACTGCCACATGAGACACTGCCACACGAGACATACACTGCCACACAAAATATACACTGCCACACGAGACTTACACTGCCACACAAGACATACTCTGCCACTGCCACACAAGACATACACTGCCACACAAGACATACACTGCCACATGAGACACTGCCACACGAGACATACACTAGTGAAAGAGATGAAAGGAGAGTGAAAGAAAGTGAGAGTGTGGGTTCGAGCCCTGGCCATGATAGCTTGGCTCACAATCCAGGGGGGGGGGGGGGGGGGGTGAATGGGCTTGGTCAATAGAATGGCCATTGAAAGGTCCTGGTAATGAAAGTGGGCTTGGCCCATAGAATGTCCATTGAAAGGTCCTGGTAATCAAAATGGGCTTGGCCCATAGAATGTCCATTGAAAGGTCCTGGTAATCAAAATGGGCTTGGCCCATAGAATGTCCATTGAAAGGTCCTGGTAATCAAAATGGGCTTGGCCCATAGAATGTCCATTGAAAGGTCCTGGTAATCAAAATGGGCTTGGCCCATAGAATGTCCATTGAAAGGTCCTGGTAATCAAAATGGGCTTGGCCCATAGAATGTCCATTGAAAGGTCCTGGTAATCAAAATGGGCTTGGCCAATAGAATGTCCATTGAAAGGTCCTGGTAATCAAAGTGGCTCAGTTGCAAATTAACCAGTGTTCAGGGAGGAGGCATGGAGGTGGAGGCATGGAATGTATGCCCCTGCAGACACCACAGTAAAATGTGGCTGTCTTTGCAGGTAGGCAAAAGTTTCTACTTTCCACCAGTATGCCGAATGGTGTGCTGATGAGGTCGCCAAGACCGAAACAGCTGTGCACACCGGCTAAATATTTGGACCCCCCCCCCCCCCCTTTGGGGGACCTAGATTTAAATTTCCATTCCATACACTGAGTGGCTGGAACAGTGGGATATGTGATACGCCCCCCTTCGGGGGGGGGGGGGGGGGGGGGGGGGGGCTTCCATATGCATTGCTTTCAGTCACTTTCTTAGCGCACCCCCTCTTTCCTATCTTTTTTTGTGCTTTGACCAAGTAGATCTATGATCACTGGTCGATCATGCACACTTCTCTCCCCTGACAGTGCTTTTACCTACTTTACTTTGTAATCTTCCTAAAATATTAGCACTGGCAGTCTCCCCTTTTCTTTTCATTTATTAACCAGTGTTCATATTGTACTGGGTTCTTTCTCCGGGTACTCTGGTTCTTCCACCCCACCCCACCCCCCACCCACCCACCTACCCACCCCCCACACTTTGGTACCGGTTTCAGGCCACTTTACAAATTTCAAATACAAGCGATCAAAAATCTCTGTAACTTCAGTAGCTGAACTGACCCTTCATCTGTCTTGTACTGTGTTTGTCTTAGATGGCATAAATCCGTGTCTGTTACATGAGTGTGTGTGTTGGGTTTCAGTTCACAGCGCTTTGAGTCGATTTCCCCCAAAAATTGAGAAAAAGCACCTATATAATAACGGTATTATTATTATTTATTATTATTATTACTCCATAGGCAATAGGTGTCCCAGTCCACCATAACCCAACCATCAAGGCCGTCCACTATCACTCCATTGCTTTGGACATTAAACCCCAAACTAACCAGCTTTTCCTTTCAGGGTGTGAGTTTATTCACTAACCAGCTGTTCCTTTCAGAGTGTGAGTTTATTCACTAACCAGCTGTTTCTTTCAGGGTGTGAGTTTATTCACTAACCAGCTGTTTCTTTCAGGGTGTGAGTTTATTCACTAACCAGCTGTTCCTTTCAGGGTGTGAGTTTATTCACTAACCAGCTGTTCCTTTCAGGGTGTGAGTTTATTCACTAACCAGCTGTTCCTTTCAGGGTGTGAGTTTATTCACTAACCAGCTGTTCCTTTCAGAGTGTGAGTTTATTCACTAACCAGCTGTTCCTTTCAGAGTGTGAGTTTATTAATCATTTAATTAATTTTGTCACAAACAAAAACGAGAAGGCTTTAAATGTTTTTCATTCTATTTCAGCACTTATAAAGTGTTAGCAAAAATATATCACTTCAAAGGTTTTCATTTATGATGCTAAAAGAATTACTACCTTTTTCAGCTTTCCGATGGTAGCAATTTAGCAGGCTACCAGGGCAGTGTGGCGGGCTCTTGCACACTAATGATTTAGCAGAGCAGTGTGGTGGGCTCTTGCAGACTAATAATAATAATAATAATAATAATACTGGTTATTATATAGACGCTTTACCCAATTCTGCGAATCGGCTCAAAGCTCCGTGAACTGAACCCAACACGCAATCTCATGTGACACACACGCATTCACTTGGAAGACAAACACAGTGCAAGACAAACACAGGACATTCACGTGGTGCGAAGGGTCAGCTCAGCTATTGAGGTTTCGGAAATTTTGATCGCTTGTATTTGAAATTATAAAGTGGCCTGAAACTGGTACCAAAGTGGAGGGGGAGGAAGAGCCGGAGTACACGGAGAAAGAACTCCTGACGGTCTGCCCGAATTAACGGTGACACTTACTAGAGGAGGAAAGTCTGACGCCAGAACCCGGTGTCGAAACTCACACCTTTTGCATTGGTGGCAGACGCCTTAATCACTGTGCCATGGACCGCCTAATGATTTAGCAGGTTACCAGGGCAGTGTGGCTGTCTCTTGCAGACAAATGATTTAGCAGGGCAGTGTATGTCTACCCAGTCAGATGTGATCTACCCAGTCAGGTGTGATCTACCCAGTCAGATGTGATCTCTACCCAGTCAGGTGTGATCTACCCAGTCAGGTGTGATCTACCCAGTCAGGTGTGATCTACCCAGTCAGGTGTGATCTACCCAGTCAGATGTGATCTACCCAGTCAGGTGTGATCTATACTGTTGTACCCAGTCAGGTGTGATCTATACTATTGTACCCAGTCAGGTGTGATCTATACTGTTGTACAGTCAGGTGTGATCTATACTCTGTACCAAGTCAGGTGTGATCTATACTATTGTACCCAGTCAGGTGTGATCTATACTGTTGTACAGTCAGGTGTGATCTATACTATTGTACCCAGTCAGGTGTGATCTATACTGTTGTACAGTCAGGTGTGATCTATACTCTGTACCAAGTCAGGTGTGATCTATACTATTGTACCCAGTCAGGTGTGATCTATACTGTTGTACAGTCAGGTGTGATCTCTACTCTGTAGTGATATATACTCTGTACCCAATTAGGTGTGATATAATTATACTCTTGTACTCAGTCAGGTGTGATATATACTCTGTACCCAGTCAGGTGTGATATAATTATACTCTTGTACCCAGTCAGGTGTGATATATACTCTGTACCCAGACAGGTATGATCTATACTCTGTACCCAGTCAGGTGTGATATAATTATATTCTGTACCAAGTCAGGTGTGATATAATTATACTCTTGTACCCAGTCAGGTGTGATATATACTCTTGTACCCAGTCAGGTGTGATATATACTCTGTACCCAGTCAGCTGTGATCTATACTCTGTACTGTTGTACCCAGTCAGGTGTAATATATATATATACTCTGTACCCAGTCAGGTATGATCTATACTGTTGTACAGTCAGGTGTGATCTATACTCTGTACAGGTGTGATATATACTCTGTACCCAGTCAGGTGTGATATAATTATACTCTTGTACCCAGTCAGGTGTGATATATACTCTGTACCCAGTCAGGTGTGATATAATTATACTCTTGTACCCAGTCAGGTGTGATATATACTCTGTACCCAGTCAGGTGTGATATATACTCTGTACCCAGTCAGGTGTGATATAATTATACTCTTGTACCCAGTCAGGTGTGATATATACTCTTGTACCCAGTCATGTGTGATATATACTCTGTACCCAGTCAGGTGTGATCTATACTCTGTACCAAGTCAGGTGTGATCTATACTCTGTACCAAGTCAGGTGAGATCTATACTCTGTACCAAGTCAGGTGTGATCTATACTCTGTACCAAGCCAGGTGTGATCTATACCACTCAGCCCAGGTTTGCTGTTTTCTGTCTCAGGTGCCCAGCCAGGTGTCTCACGGGGATTTCTGGCATCACTATTTCTACAAACTTCACCAAATTGAGTTGGACCAAGCACGGAAAGAGGCGCTCATGAAACGTGCAGAGAAGTCAGGGGCAGATGACTCTCTTTCTTGGGAGGGTAAGTCAAGGACAGATGACTCTCGTTTTTGGGAGGGTAAGTTGGGGACAGATGACTCTCGTTCTTGGGAGGGTAAGTCAAGGACAGATAACTCTCTTTCTTGGGAGGGTAAGTCAGGGACAGATGACTCTCTTTCTTGGGAAGGTAAGTCAGGGATGGGACAGCTGACTCTGTCTTGGGAGGGTAAGTCGAGGACAGCTGACTCTATCTTGGGAGGGTAAGTCAAGGACAGATGACTCTCTTTCTTGGGAACCCCACCCGGGTCTGCCCTGGGGGACTTGGGTGGGGTTAGGTATTTTTTAGTTCCCAGGGTCACCCTGGTCAGCCCCACAGGGTGGGGTTTTCTCTCTATTCTGGGGCATGTGTTTCTGTCTACCCGAGGTCCATTCACCTGTATTTGCCTTTTTTAAACTCTCCCTACTGTCTGCACTGCCTGTAGCTCTTGATATTGGATGTGTGTTGCTAAATGGTCTTAGCTTTATTTAGGCCCCATGTGTTAGGTTTATTTAATGTGTTTGACCGGCTGGCGACATACATTCAATGTTCTGTTTAGTTGGGTTTTTTTTTTTTTTCACAAGCAGTGCAGGCACGTCCTGAGAAAGCCTTGTTGCTGTCGGGACGTTAAGCAATGTACAATCAATCAATCAATCTTTCTTGGGAGGGTAAGTCAGGGACAGATGACTCTCATTCTTGGGAGGGTAAGTCAAGGACCGATGACTCTCTTTCTTGGGAGGGTAAGTCAAGGACAGATGACTCTCATTCTTGGGAGGGTAAGTCAAGGACAGATGACTCTCTTTCTTGAGAGGGAAAGTCGGGGACAGATGACTCTCATTATTTGGGAGGGCAACGATTTCCTAATGTATTATTACATATGGCAATAAAGTTCTTCTATCATCATCGTAAGTCTCATCCTATCATGATGATACCGCTCTCTTTCTTGGTCAGGCATGCATACCAACCTTTTGTCACATCCTATCATGAGTTATTAAAAAATATAGCTATTTTTGGGCACACATGCGAAGCAAAAGTGAGTCTGTGTTCTGGGCCAGTGGTCGTCCCTCTCGTCCGCCCTCCATCGTCCGTGGTAAACTTGTAACGTTGGCACTTTCTCGGAGACTATTCAAGCCATAGCCTTCAAGTTCAAACTTGGCCTAAGGATACTTTGTGGCAGGACCTTTCTAAACATACCAATTTGAGTGACCTCTCACAAAGGTCAAGGCCACGGGATCAGGAAATAGGTCAAAAATAGCTATATTTTGACATAATGTATTTTTCTCAAATACTCTTCATAACTTCAAACTAACACTTGGTACAACAGTACCTGATGGGAAGACCTTTCTATGCATACTAATTTGGTTGATCCCTCGGAAAGGTCAAGGGTCACGAGCTCAGGAAATAGGTCCAAAATAGCATAGTTTGACAAAAGATGTTTTTTCTCAAATACTATTCACAACTTTAAACCCATACTTGCCACATATATACCTGATAGGAAGACCGTTCTAGGCATACTAATTTGGTTGATTCCTCGGAAAGGTCAAGGGTCACAAGAGCTCAGGAAATAGGTCAAAATAGTCATATTTTGACAAAAGATATTTTTCCTCAAATACTATTCAGAACTTTAAACCCATACTTGCTACAGAGATACCTGATGGGAAGACCTATGTATGCATGCTAATTTGGATAACCCCTCAGAAAGGTCAAGGGTCACAAGAGGTCTGCAATTGTGTATAAAATGCCAGTTTTTGATAAAAGATGTTTTTTTCTCAAATACTTTTGACAACTTCAAACCCAAACTTACTACAGAGATACCTGATGGTAAGATCTATCTAAGCATGCTAATTTGAATGACCCCTTGGAAAGGTCATGGGTCACAAGAGGGTGGCAAATTATGTGTGTGAAATGCCAAATTTTGACAAATTTTTTTTTTCTCAAATACTATTGACAACTTCAAACCCAAACTTGCTACAGAGATACCTGATGGTAAGACCTTTTGCATACTAATTTGGATGACCCCTCAGAAAGGTCAAGGATCACATCAGTCGGCCAATGTGTGTTAAATGCCAATTTGTTATAGCATTGTGGTTATTATTAACAGTTTTGCAAACTTTTCAGTCAAATTTGGCACAAAGGTAGCTGATGATGATAAGACCTTCCAATGTATACTAATTTAGTCGACTCATAGCAAAGGTCAATGGTCACGGGTGTTTGACAGATGTGTGAAAAATGATTAAATTTTGAGAAAACATGGATTTTGCTGGTGCAGAAGCCAGCCCTTTACTTATTGTCACAAAGGTCACACGTGTAGATTGGCCATACACATTAGCCATAAGGGCTGTTGATATTTATTTCCTGATCCCCTGAGAGGTCACTCAAATTGGTATGTTTAGAAAGGTCTTGCCACAAAGTATCCTTAGGCCAAGTTTGAAAACTATGGTTTGAATAGTCTCTGAGAAAACGCCAACATTAAAGTTTGCCACGGACGACAGCGGATGGATGAAGGACGGACAACCACTGGCCCAGACCATTGACTCCCTTTTGCTGTGAGCCCAAAATTGTTCAACTTACTTATTTACATAAAAAAGGATCTTTCTTATATTGGGCTGAATATATCTTGGGGCACATTTAGGGATGTAAACTCAGTTATTTTGTCAAAAAAATCATGAAAACTGACACATTGTTCAAGTCTTCTGAAAGTAAATCTTATTAGGTCAGCTAGCACTGAATGATCTTTGTTCTAAGATTGGTGTGGAAAAATGGTTCTTTGCGTAGATATTTTTTACATCAAGCAACATATACAGAGATAGCTGAAAGTAAGACCTTCCTTTGCTGAAAGTAAGACCTTCCTATGCATACTACTTGGGATGACCCATCTAAAATGTGTTGCAGATGACTGGAGTGGTGAAGATGATGATGACAACGCCAGTGACTGGGAACAACTACCTAGACCAGGGCGCAATGCAGAAGCCAGCAGTAGGACCTCTGTGGACCCTCCTTCTAGACCAGGGCGCCATGCAAAAATTACTCTTCTGGAACCTGCTCAGGCAACCGCTGTGAGTCCAACAGTCTCGGTAAATGCAACAGAAGTACATTGTGTGAGTCCAACAGACTCGGTGAACACATCACAGGCAGATGGTGTGAGTCCAGCGGGTTGCGTCAGTTCAAGACAAAGCCCAGTAGAATCATTGAATACAAGTCCAGTGAAATCAGCAAATTGCGTACCATGCTCAGACTGTAGCCATCCTCATTTGGTGGTCAAGTCAACAAACACTTCACCTGACATCACTATAGAGAGGATCACATCCTCCAGTACATCAGACACCATGTCAGCAAATGTTGTTGCAGAGGACGCACCAGCCAGTAAGTCGGACATTGTGGTTACCGAGGACACACCAGCCAGTAAGTCAGACATCACGGGTACAGAGAACACAGCATCCAATAAGTCAGACATCGTGGTTACGGAAGACACAGCGTCCAAGTTGAATGTCAGTGCTAATGAAGATTTGTCTGCAAGCACGGCACAAGGGCAGGTGGAGAAATCAGACTTCTCTGATGTTGCTGGCTCCCACAGTATAGATCCTGCAAGTGTCTGCAAGACAGGCTCCCACAGTACAGATCCTGCAAGTCTCAGTACAGATCCTGCTGATGCCAGCAACACAAGCCACCTCAGGACAGATCCTGCTGGTGTCACCAACACAGGCCACCTCAGTGTCAATGTCACCAGTGCTTCTGCTGGAGAGACACAGAGGCCAGATCGGCAAGATCAAGGGGTCATGTCAGAAGCTGTGTGTGTGGCAGTGTCTGCACAGGATGATGATGGATTTCTGAAAACAGTTGACAAAGGTGATATTGTGGTGGTGGGGTGCGATCATGGCAGTCCGGTCTCTACAGCCAGTGATAATAAAGGTAGGTATGGCTACAACAATCAGGCTTTCTGTGATAATAAAGGTAGGTATGCTACAACAATCAGGCTTTCTGTGATAATAAAGGTAGGTATGCTACAATAATAATAATAATAATACCGTTATTATATAGGCGCTTTTTCTCAATTTTGGGGAAATCGACTCAAAGCGCCGCGCCTGAAACCCAACACACACGCTCACGAAACAGACACGGATTTACGCCATTTAAGACAAACACAGTACAAGACGAACGAAGGGCCAGTCAGCTACTGAAGTTACAGAGATTTTTGATCGCTTGTATTTGAAATTTGTAAAGTGGCCTGAGACCGGTACCAAAGTGGGGGGGGGGGGGGGGGTGGAAGAACCGGAGTACCCGGAGAAAGAACCCCCGATGGTCCGCCCGAATTAACGGTGTCACTTACCAGAGGAGAAAAGTCCAACGCCGGAACCCGGTATCGAACCGCGCACCTTTGGCATTGGTGGCAGGCGCCTTAACCACTGCGCCACGGACCGCCCCAAATTATATAATTATATAATAACGGTATTATTATTATTATTACAACAATCGGGCTTTCTGTGATAATAAAGGTAGGTATGGCTACAGCAATTGATATCAGGCTTTCTGTTAGCACACAATTTTCTGTATATGATGGATACTTTTTGACACAGATGGAAAAAGAATGAATGGCCGTCCATCATCCCAATGGGCGAAAGTTTAAAAAATGCTCCGGGTCAGTTTAGGCGTGCAGGGGCTGGTTTTATGTTTGGCAGTGTCAGACATGTGAATGCTACCACGTTCAGGTAGAGTCCCTGTCTACCACGTACAGGTAGAGTCCCTGTCTACCACGCAGGCATGGGAATTGTCCGCCTAAAGGCAAATTTCCGCCGAAATGATTTGCTCAGCCGCCAAAAAAAAAAAATTGTCCGCCGAAAAAAAAAATTGGTGTGCAAAAAGTAACTGAGCACCGGTCATTATACACTGCGAGGCCGCATTGGTTCAAGTGATATGCCGCCCGCTAGAGTTACGCGTCGCCTATTGTGGCTTTAACGCAGTTGTTACTTTACCGTGCAAGCGGGCAATACGACACTGAACGCACCGTTTTCATGCTCGCCTACCGTCTCGCGCGCCGTACGTGTGGGGAAAATGGCGGCATCACGAGTTGTTGAAAATTGAAAATGGTGGTGAGAAAGGATATCGTTCAAGACAGAGTGCTGTTTAGTGTGCACCCGATCATGATCCGGTAAGCAACACCCCCCCCCCCCCCCCCCTGTCGTTTGATTTTTTGGCCGCTGAAATGAAGGACCATGCTACTTCCCCCCCCCCCCCCCCCCCCCCCCCCCTCGTTTGATTTTTTGGTCGCTGGAAATTTCAGACTTTTTTCACTTTTCTAATTCCCATGCCTGTACCACGTTAGGTAGAGTCCCTGTCTACCACGTTAGGTAGAGTCCCTGTCTACCATGTTCAGGTAGAGTCCCTGTCTACCATGTTCAGGTAGAGTCCCTGTCTACCATGTTCAGGTAGAGTCCATGTCTACCATGTTCAGGTAGAGTCCCTGTCTACCACTTTCAGGTAGAGTCCCTGTCTACCATGTTCAGGTAGAGATAAAAGGTACGTGGCTGCCTGGGCTGCCAAGATTATGTAATGGCTTTCTACCTTCTTGGGGGTTGTGGGTGTGTGTGTGTCTAGTTGTCAGTCTAATACGTTGTGTTTGACAAACGTGGAACAAGACATTCATGTGCAGCGTACAGAATGTGTGTGTGTGTCTGGTTGTCGGTCAATACGTTGCATGTAATAGACATGGAGGACTTGGACCAGGAGCTAGCGGCATGGGTGAGTGTAGTCCTGCGCCAGTCTCTAAGCGTGGCGCTGCGCTATAGTGGAGCATCTTGCCTAGCGGCTGACACAGAACTAAGCGCACTCCGGCAACTGACTCGGGGACCTCAATATGTAGCTGACAATGCCAGTGTGCATGACTGTCTATTGGTCAGTCTGTCCATCTGTCAGTTGGTCTAATACTTTGTGCATGTGTGACAGCCTTCGAGGACTGGGATCAGGACCCTGATGCGCATCTGATAAAAGAAGTGTGTCTCTCTGTGTGTGTCTGTGTGTGTGTGTGTGTGTGTGTGACTGTGTGTATGTGTGTGTCTGTGTGTGTGTGAGACTGTCTATCAAGCAGTTGTTTGGTCTCATACTCTGTGTATGCTTGACAGACTTGGAGGACTGGGAACAGGACCTTGATGTCGAGCTGACTGAAGAAGACATGAAGGCTGCTGAAGAACTGGCCAAGTCCCTGGGAAAAGACATTAACCTGGAGGTGAGATCTTGATGACATTATTAACCTGCAGGTGAGATCTTGATGCAATTATCAAAAGGCAGATCTGTGCACATAATGATACTCATCTCTATCATATTAACATGTATTACCTCAGCATGCACCCATCAGTCTTGAGAGACCATGGATAGTGCCTTTGAGATTGCCTCTTTTGTCGTTGAACAATGCCTGCTGTGGCTGTTTGGGCCCACACAGGAATGACAGTCCCTGTCACAGCATTGACACTTACAGGCAGACCCCTTGGGGTCCCTCTGGCTGTTTCTCTTGGCACATTGTTCTGTCAGATTGTCATTGCTTGCCTTGAGGCATTCTTCAGTCTCCTTTCACTGGCATCTGTCCTTCGCAAGCTTTCCCCACTTCTCTGTGTCCAGCACTTTGAGATAGTGATTAGAGACATCCTTGCAGAGAAGGTGGGGGCGCCTGGCAGTTCTCTTGCTACTAGCCATCTGACCATAGAGGATGTCCTTTGGGATTCTGCCATCTTCCATGCGGCATACATGACCCAGACATCTGACCATAGAGATGTCCTTTGGGATTCAGCCATCTTCCATGCGGCATATGTGACCCAGCCATCTGAGATGATACTGGTAGTAGCTCTCTTACCAGCAGCCATCTGACCATAAGTGGATGTCCTTGTTACGTGGTTGGGTCGTAGTCGTCGTATGATAAACACACCAGACGCACGCACGTAAGGTTCTTTTTAAATAAACTTCATTCAGCTGCAACCCGTCGCACGTGGCTTAAGGATGTAGACAATACTGGAGTAAAAGTTCCAACAATATTTTAATTCAGCGATGTGATCTCCACACAATGTATTCCCAAATGCACAAACACTGATACAAAGTCTCTTCTGCAAATGTCCACACTGGCAACGCAAAGTTTCTCATCCAATGTACACCCTATACGGGCCACGTACCTACGATAAACTGTGTGTCTCTACAACTGACAATGCAAGACAATGTACGAATGTGCTTTCCTAGTGCCCTCTTTATATATACAACTACTTTCCAGAATAATCCAAGAAAATCATACAACGCAACCAATCAAAACGAAACACGCAACTGAAACTCATAAATATTAATAAAGAATGAATTTTCTAGAATAACTACAATAGGCTACAAAAATTCAGCTGCTCATTTCAGCCCCAAATCCTATTGTATAATGATATCACACAATAGTATGGCTGACCATTCACGACCTTGCCTATACTTTCTGGAAGCTTCACAATGTTTCATAAAACATAAAAATTGGCTATTAACTTCACGCGCACAGTAAACAACTTGCTGCGAAAAATGTTCCCAATTCACCAACGTCACACATACGAGGTCACTAGACAGTGCGACCTTTCTAGAACGTTCTGGACTAAACTTAACGTATCATAACAAAGCAAAATCCACTCTACGCGCGAACGAATGACAATCTTACTGAAAAGGTACGTGATTCGTAACCATGATAGCTCAAATAAATATCGGATCGTTTCCTTACAATTAACACATGCATGCTCTCACAGGACAACACAACCACAGTCGTAACATTACCCCCCTCTTTAGAACGAAATTTCACAAAAATTTCTTCTCAAATCTCAAAAATACGGTTGTGGCTGTGTAAACCTACACAAAACCATAAATAATAAGAATTTCACATCAAAATCAAGTCAAATCAACCAGTTAAAAATGCATTTTTCTTTAAAAGGTATTTTTTCGAAAAATACTTACCGATGACATGACCTTATGGGAGATGTCTACTACTTACGCAATTCTAGCCTAAGAGCTCGTTGTGTTACCACACAACCCGGGAGGCACTCGGGGAACCCCGAGGGGGCTGAGAGTTATCTCCCGATACTTCCCATCTGGGACAGAGTACCCATAGTCCTTCAGTCAGGATACTTAGCTTACCAGCGGCAAGCGGGGCAGGTGGGAGGGTCGTCCGAGTCATGTCATCGGTAAGTATTTTTCGAAAAAATACCTTTTAAAGAAAAATGCATTTGTTTCTTCAAAAACATTACCGATGACATGACCTTATGGGAGAATGGCGAAAAGGAGGAGGGTGCCGCGCTCTAGCACACCTAAGGCCCCAAGGGCCGTCCTCCCAACCGCAAACTCCCGACAACTCTAGGAAGGTATAAGCGACGGCGCTGAAGCGCCAGGAGGGAGGAGAGCCCCCCCCCCCGGGATGTCCCCCACCAGAGCGAGTAACCTCGCTAGGCTGACAGAACTCTGCGATCGAGAGTACCTGCGCGCCAGCCCTCCAATAGCCACGATGAGGGCAGCCCAGTTCCTGACGGCTGTGGCGTTCATGGCCCTGCACGTAGCTGATTGGACGTAATTAGCCTCTAAGCTCCCTGAGGGAGGGATCCTGGACTTTGGATCGTATGACTGAGCGTAGACAGGAGGATCGACTGCCCTGTAGCTTCAGAGCTGCCGGGCACGGCCAAGAAGCGTGCGCGTCCGCCCGGACGGCTATGTCGTCGTAGGCATACGTGAGGCAAGCTCAGGCTATCCTGCCTAGTCTCCTGGGGATAAGTCTACCAGCTGGGGTCAGCAGGGTCAGTAGGGGAGAGGTGACGGACGCCGTCCAAGAGCACAATGCCTCGCCAACTTCATCGTAGAGGCGTCAAGTTGGGGAAGCGGGCCGTAGCGAGGCTTCGACCGCTGCCCATGCGCAGACTCCAGCGTTGAGGGTCTGTCGCAAACCGCCAAGGTGCAGGGGTAGGCGCTCCAGCAAGGCGGAACAGTGACCATCGCGGCTGCATGCGGACCTAGTAAAATGCGGGAAGCAGTAGCGGGGGGTCCGTGGCGAGCTGAGGGGAAGGAGGTTCAGGACCGGTGCCAGGGAAAGGGGTGACCAACAGGACGAGAGGAGGATCCTTCCCAGGCTAGGTCAGAGCGTTGGCATCTCGTCCAGGAGGGCTATATCCCACGAAGGCGCGGGGAAGCCAGAGATCCCACCTTGCGGCGAACAGGTCCACTAAGCCATCTCGCCGATCCTCCGAAGGTATCCTCGTGCATACCGAGTGAAGCAACTGGTTCCATCGGGGAAAAGGCTGGCGCAGACCTCCCACGAGCCGACCTCCTAGTCCGTGTCGGATCCAAGCCGTTCACGCTCTTGTCCTCGAGGTCCGGAGGCTAGGCTGGACCTCGAGAAGAACCACGGAAGTAGGGGGCGTAGCTATAGCAACCGGGCTGCGAGACGACCGACGGAGAGTAGAGCCGACTTCTGAGCAGTGGCTAGGCCCTTCCACCGCGAGCACCGCCGCAGCCGTACCACCTGTCCAAACTCCGGCGTACCCCTGTGCGCCCAATGGGGATGTCGAATAGGTTAGGCACCCGGGAGACGGCGCTGCGCTTTGGTTCCACAGTGTCCATGGGTAGGTTGAGGACCCCCGGTGAATCCAACGGAAAACCGAACAGGAGCGGAGCCTACATCAGCGGTGACTCCTCCTTCGCAGGTGAACCGAGGAACGTTGTGGAGGCCGAGTGCACGGGTAACTGGAGTCAAGGGTCGGCAGCTCCGGAAGAAGGCGCAGCCCAAGATCCGGAGGCGGAGCCGAAGACCACCTGCGCGGACCGCATCCCATCGCCATCTGGCACCAGCGTAAGCGCAACCAAGGTCCTAGCAGCCTCCTCCGGTCTGCTCCCCGAAGTGAAGTCCAGGAACTCCGAAGAACCTGGGTCAGCCGAGTCGTCAGCACAGGGGGTCCTTCCGCGGCCAGACGCCCTGCCAGGGGCCAGGAGCCGTCCACTGGAGAACGAAGAGCAGGGTAAGGAGCTCCCCGATCCCACGCAGTGTAGGTTGTTACGGACGAGAGAGGTCATCTAGTCCAAGAAGAGTCAAGAGCGGATCCGCAGCCGGTAGGGGCAGGCAAACTCCTGAGACCTCCCGAGAACCGGTCCCGCCGAGGGAAGCCAACAGCTGACCACTCCAAGGAGGGCGAAGCAAGAAGCTCCGGGAACCGAGAGAAGAAGCGCAGGGTAGTCGAAGCGCCTGTCACGAAGTGCGGCAGCCGCGGCCAACTCCGAGCTGTATCCGAGAGGGCACCAGTGGAGACAGAAGCCGAAGCGCTCGCAGACCTGTTTACCCCCCGTGTGAAGTCAAAACCCTTCCAACTGACTAAGGGTAATTTGGATCTCACGCGTAAAAGGTCACAAGCTAGTGAGTAGTCAGATCTCCAAAGGTGTATATAGTGTATAACTGTGTAGAAAGTGTACATGTAAGTGTAACCCAAGCAAATATGTGTACTTTAACCCCCAAGTGTAGGTAAACAGGTCTGTGCTAGGCGAAGTAACGACAGCGTCCTCCCCGAGGATCCACCGGAGGGGGTCGAGCGTCCAGAAATGGAGCGACTGCAGCCAGGCGCCCTGGGACGGAGCACGAAGAAGGGGAAATGGCTGAGTGAGGGGAGAGGAATGGGATGAACGGCAGCCGGACGCGAAGGGGACCGACGAGCGAGACGGGACAGGATCCCTGGAGCGACGTGAAGAACGGCAACTCGTAAGCACGCCCGCAGTGGAGAGAGCGGAGTGTAGACGTAGAGTGCTCGAGGAGTGACTCCAACGATGGCGAACCGTAGCGGACGAGCATCCCATGGAGCGGTCCCTCCTTGCGTGTAGGAGTTCGAGAGAGGAGGTCCAACGTTGCCGAGAGGATTCCAAATCGTGCCGTGAAAGTGTACGCGTGCGTGAATGTCTCCGCGAACCGAGCTCTATGGCGAGGTGGGCTCGCTGCCGGCGAGGAGACTCCGCGTAGGAGCCAGCGGGCTTTCTAGGAGACGAGCGGGGATCGGCATTGGATCAAGGACGGAATGGCGCACGTCCCTCGGCACCGAGCTCCGTGCCGGTGCTGGTTTTCTGTCTGTCATAAGGTTTGTTCTTGGTGCGTTCCCTCCTAGGAACGACCGCATCGATCAACCCACTCCGCGTACTGGAACGTTGCAACCGGCGTGGTGATCTCTCCCCAAGATCGTCAAGGAATCGAGCGGTAAGAACGGAGACTGGAACCTCTGTCTAGCCGGCTGTCACCAACAGGACCCTGTAACCACTAGCCGCCGGCTCAGTGTGTCTCCCGACGAGCAGCGCTGTCCTGGTGGAGCCCCCTCCAGGGAGCGAGGGCGGTGCCAGCATACCCGCTCCGAGCGCGATAACCTGCGCCTCGTCATCGGCTGCCTGGACGGCTTCCAAGCTGACCTTGAGCGGTGTGTGGGTTCCGTACTGTGCGCCCAGCGGATTCCATTTGTGCCGAGACGATGCATGCGTGCGAGAATGTCTCCGCGAACCGAGCTCTATGGCGAGGTGGGCTCGCTGCCAGCGAGGAGACTCCGCGTAGGAGCCAGCAGGCTTTCTAGGAGACGAGCGGGGATCGGCATAGGATCAAGGACGGATAGCGCACGTCCCTCCGCACCGAGCTCCGTGTCGATGCGGGCTTCCTGTCTGCCACAATGTTTGGTCCTGGTGCGTTCCCTCCTGGGAACCACCGCATCGATCAACCCACTCTGCACACTATACTGACGTGTCCGGCATGGTGATCTCTCCGTCATCTCGTCGGAACTCGAGCGATCGTAGTACCGGGAACAGCAGCCGGTATTTCAGCAGGTCTGGAACCAGTCACAGGTGCCGGGCGAACTCGCCAAAGGAAGCCCCAAGTAGCGCCCAGCGCCGTTCCGGTCACGTGGAGCAGACGTCACACCAACGTTCGGAGGTACATCCGGCACATGGTAGACAGACCTTGTGCGAGTCCGACGGTCACTGGAATCCTCCATGTAGTGAGCAGGTCGTCCAGAGACCACTGCAACATATAAAAACCGAAGGCACGCGGGCGTGGGCCTGAGGGACCCTGCCCTGGTAAGGTTAACCTTCGCAACACATCATGCACAACAACTCAAGCATGTCATGACAAGTATAGGCCTGAAGCAAGCGGCAGGCACAGTAACCTTAGTCGGAGTGGTGCCCTCCGCTGAACACCGGCGCTGTACTATAGCGACGGGCCTCCAGGTGCAGCTTTGATCGTAGTTTTATGTTGCCTATACAGGCCATTAATCTCCTTTCGACCGTAATTTGTATTCACATGCACAAGCCTTAGGCAAGGAGGAATTTAACCAAAGAGCATATACTAAAGTGTTCAGGAGACATAGGGCTGTCTTAGCACTCTGTTTCCGTCAGGTAGGTTCGGGTTGGGATGAGGTCACTGGCGCCGGCCCTTAGCTGCCTAGGCGACGGGCTCCACCCGTCCGAAAGCAATGTCCATTTCGTAGCTCTGTTCCTGTAACTTGCGGAACGAGCGCATGCATAAATGTGAGCAGCACCTGTGGCGGCAAGCCAAAATTTTTTTTTTTTTTTTTTTTTTTTTTTTACAGCCACAAAAAGGTCATCTTGGACCTTAAAAAACGGCAGCAAGGCGTGGCGACCAGTGGCCCTGCGCTCAAGTAGGCAAACGCCTGACATCCAAGAACAGAAACATGTGATGCCAAGTATAAAAGTGCACAAGAATGTTCACCCACCAGCCAAATCGTGTACCTAATAAGCCCCCGAGTAAGGTAACAGGGCTGCATTACGCAAACCAGGCATTACGTGACCGACACAGTACCAAAGTAAGCGTCGGCTCTTGCCACACTCACCAACGCAATGCGTCAAGGAAATGCTGGAGCATAACACATTCCCCGAACCCCACAAGGTACAAAAAGAGTAGGTGAGGAACAAGTGAGTAGGTAAGCGCCCGAATAAAGTTAGACTTAACTGTCACCGATCTTTCCCACCACTCCCATTCCATTAGAGGTTTTAACCGCGAGGAAAAGGTGCTCTGCATCGCTAGACGCCATCTTGGAAAACGAAGCTGACCACCTGTGGATCTGAGCCGTTTAAGAATGACCGTTCCAGCTAAAAACGTCTCATTCCTTTCCTCACGCGTAAACGCCCTCTTTTGAGAAAGGGAGATTTTGACCCTGTTAAATAATAATGCCACACCAACACGGAAGGAGATAGGGAACGGGCGCGAGGCCCGCCAAGTAAAAGTCAAGAATCTTGGCGCAAAGCAACCGCGCCGAAGAAGACCGCCTTCGAGCCTGCTCAACCAGTGCCCAGCGCGGGGACCGGCCGAGGGCCAACCCAACTACCTTACCTTTTCCCGGACCGGGACCGGGGAAGGGGGGAGAAAATCTCAACCAAGGCACGCGCGGCGAAGTCACAGCGAAGCAGACAGCACAGCCCAGGCCGGAACCAAGAAGCCAAAGGGCAGCTGCCAACGAAAAGGGGACACCAGAGCCACGCGAGGCACAGGGAGGACGGACGAAGAAGAATTCAAGCGAAGAACCCAGGCCGTCGACGACCGGCGACCCGGTCGAAAATCCCAAGTCCGTAGGCTAGAGCAAACACGTCTGAACAGCGTAAGCCTAAGTAGACTGACTGAAGGACTATGGGTACTCTGTCCCAGATGGGAAGTATCGGGAGATAACTCTCGGCCCCCTCGGGGTTCCCCGAGTGCCTCCCGGGTTGTGTGGTAACACAACGAGCTCTTAGGCTAGAATTGCGTAAGTAGTAGACATCTCCCATAAGGTCATGTCATCGGTAATGTTTTTGAAGAAACAAATAATCGTTTCACAGTTCCTGTAAACTGTCCTGAGCACCGAAATGTTTCTTCAAATTGTTCTGAACACAGAAATGCTCATTCAAACTGCTCTGCTCAGGTAATGCGCTCCAAAGTTCTGCGAACCCTTGATAGACTGTAGTTTAACGTCAAAATTCTGCAAGAACATCGCCCATCTAATAATACGAGAATTTGTAAACTTTGCAGAGTTTGGATAGTTCAAGGGCTGATGGTCTGTTTGGAGAACAAATGGCACTCCCAGAAGGTACAGTTCAAATCGCCTTACTCCCCAGATGATGGCTAGACACTCCTTCTCAATGGTTGTGTAGTTTCTTTCAGCTCTGGTCAACTTTTTGCTGGTGTAGCTCACTGGGTGGAGTTTTCCATTATCTTCTGGCATCAAGACTGCACCTACTCCTTCGTAGGAGGCGTCTGTTCTCAAGAAGAACGTTTTCAACGGGTCAGGGAGGTGTAGAACATGCTTCTCGGTTAGGATGTCTCGAACTGCCTGGAATGCTCGCTCTTGGGCCTCCTCCCACTTCACTATGTTTGGTTGTCCTTTTCTCAGCAAATCAGGGGTGCTGTGTCTGCTGCAAAGTTAGGTATGAATTCCCGGTAGTAGTTCGCCAAGCCCATAAATGAGCAAACTTGCGTCTTGGTCGTAGGTCGCGGGGCATCCCTGATCTTCTGCACATTGTCATCGTGTAGCCCCTTTAAACCTTTGCTCAATTTGTGTCCGATTAAGTCTATGTTGTCAGCCCCAAAAATACACTTGCTTGGACGAATGGTGAAATTTGCATCTGACAGTCTTTGGAACAGTTCTCGGAAGGTTTTGAGGTGATCCCCCCAAGTTTTGGTATGGATCAAAATGTCATCCCATTAAAAGACCACATTCTGCATGTCTTCTAGGATCTTCTTCAGTCCTCTCTTCAATATGGCACCACTGTTCACCATACCAAAAGGCATCTTCAGGAACTCCCAATGACCGTCGGGTGTGACGAATGCTGTCTTGGGGATATCTTTTTCTGCAACCTTGATTTGCCAATACACTTTGTTTAAGTTAATTTTGGAAAAAAATCGGTCCCCACTGACCTTCTGGAACAGTTCTTCCGCTGTGGGCATAGGCTCTGGATCAAAGATTGTTAGTTTATTGAGTTTGCGGTAGTCCACACACACCCGGTTGGATCCATCTGATTTCTTCACGTTGACAACTGGGGACGCATATGGTGACTTGGACACCCTGATGACTCCCAGGTTCAGCATTTCTTTGATATCCTTTTTCAGTTCTTCCCTCGTGTTATAAGGAAGACGATAAGGTTTGCTGCAAACTGGCTCGTTTGACGTCAGGTTAACTTCGTGCTTGACAGTGTCTGTTGTCCCTGGGTCAGGTGTAAACTGATGCTTGAACTCTTGAGTCAGGACGCGCAGTTCTTCTCGTTGAGTTTGGGTCAGATTCTGACCGAACTGGATGTCAAACAGGTTTTTGTCGTCTAGTCTTTCGTCATCAGCAAGACGCACCGATGCCGCCAGTTGTGTTTTGTCTTGACGACCTCTCTCAATATACTTCTTTAGCAGATTAGCATGGTAAGTCTTCACCTTGTTGTTGACCTTGACTCTGTAGCCGTTGATGCCAACCACTGTATCGACAACGTAGGGTCCTGTCCACTGCATCAGGAGTTTGTTGTTATCAGTAGGAAGAAGAACCAACACCTGGTCACCTGGCTGGAATCGTCGAGGTTTCGCCTTACGATCATAGTAATGCTTCCTTTTGTTCTGCACCTTCCCCCAGTTCTTCTCGAGCCATGCTTAGGGTATCTTACAGCTTCTCTCTCAGGTAAAAAATGTACTGGTAGCTGATCTTCACCTCAGGTCGATATCCTTGGTCCACAGCTCCTTCAGGATGTGCATGGGCCGCCCCCTTACAGTCCTACCGTACAGTAATTCAAAAGGGAAAAACCCTGTCGAATCCTGAGGAACTTCACAGTATGCGAAGATTGATATATCTATGCCACAATCTTTGCTGCTCAGCGCACAGTTTCTTCAACATAGCCTTCAATGTTCAATTAAACTTTTCAACCAGCCCATTACACATGGGGTGATAAGGGGTGGTAGTAAGGTGTTGGATGCTCAATTGCCGATTGACTTCCTCCATGCAGTTGGAGACGAACTGAGTTCCCAGGTCACTCAGGATCTCTTCAGGAATCCCCAAACGGCTGAACATGTCGATGAGCGCCTCTGCCACTGTTGGAGTGTCAATCTTCTTCAATGGTATGGCCTCAGGATAAGGTGTAGCGTAGTCCACCAGAGTCAAAATGTAGCGATGACCATCTTCACTTGGAGGGGATATTGGCCCCACCAGGTCCACAGCTACCCGCTTGAAAGGCATATCGATCAGTGGCATTTTCTCTAGAGGAACCTTGGGCACCTTTCCCTTGGAGATTGTCTTCTGGCATATGTCGCATGACCTGCAGAATCGGGTGACGTCGCCTCCCATATCAGGCCAGTAGAAGACGGCTCGGATTCTATCGAGGGTCTTGTTGATTCCCAAATGTCCTCCCAATATGGAATCATGGGCCAATTTCATCACCTGCATTCTCAAAGGTTCAGGAACTACTATTTGACGCACAGGTTTATCTCTATTGCTGTCGAATATCCGGTATAGGATATCTTTTCTGGTCTCGAAGGTTATCTCCTTTCCCTTTCGCGTTACGGGTTCAGTCTGACCTCGGAACTTGTCAAGCGTGGGGTCGGTTCTCTGTAGCTCTACCAGCCTGTCCTTATTCACCACGGCTGCTTCCGTGTTGTCCGCCACTTTTGGAGGGATGGTCTGGTGACTCTTATTTGCTTCTCATGATAACAGCACATGTTTCCAATCTCCACTCTGGATTTGGATCATCTGCGTTTCTGGCACCATCAATATTTCCGATGATAAGATCATAGACAGGGGTCTTCACACACAACGCCTTCACCTCTCCTGTCAAGTATGGGGTGTCGACACTGACATTGGCAAGGGGGATAATCCTTACAGTTCCATCGGCCAAAATGAGGGTGGTTCACTCCTGTAGCTTCTGGTCTTCAGCTACTAGGTCCTCTCTCACGATGATGCAGCTACAACCAGTGTCTCTCAACACTCTCACTGATGCCTTGCCGACGAATCCTGACACCACCGGCATGTTCAGCACTTCATTCTCAGGCAGCGCGATGTTTGAGACTGGTAAGAATGTAGCCCCATCTCCTACTGGGATGCGTCCATTCTTTCTGAAAGATTCAATAAGCTCCGGTGTCACTCGCGTTTCTCTAGACTCAAAGTCACTGGATGACGTCACATCATTGGCTAATACAGCAGCGGCTCTGTGTTGAGACGTGGTACTGCTTCTGCCTGGTATCCCGTGATCTTGGTTGGATCTTCTGATGTTGTCGCCTCGGGGAACATCTTTGGAAGGACACCGTATTGCTTTGTGACCTTTCTTTCTACAAATAAAACACATCAGGCTCTCCATCGGCAGGTGTTTTGGGATGTCTCTGACATCATTGATTTCTTCTGCTGGTGCAGACACATGCTGCGACTTACTGGGTCCGAACTTCATGTTGTGGGCGTCGAGGTATCTTTGAGTGAAGTCTGCCAGGGCCTTCAGGGACTGGTCTTTTTGCTCTCTGAGGTGGGCGGCCAGGTCCTTAGAACATGCGTTGAAGACTTGTTCTTTGATGATGAGGTCACACAGGTCCTGGTACTCTTTGTTTGAGCCAGCCAGCTCTATCCATTTCTCTAGGTAGCTCCTGATTCTCTCAATGAATAGGCCAGGTGTTTCTCCTTCTTCAGGCTTGCAGTTCCGAAATCGTCGCCTGTAACCCTCTTCAGTGAAGTCGTACTGTCTCAGCAGGGCGGCTTTCAACTGCGTATAATCTTCGGCTTCTTCTCTTGGCAAGCGGGTGTAAAATTCAAGTGCTTTGCCAGTTAAAAGTGCACTCAGTTTGATAGCCCAAGTCTCTTGTTTCCAATTGTTGCTAATTGAGAAACGCTCGAATCGCTCTAGGTAAGCGTCCATCTTATCTGAGTTTTCTGCGAAAGGTGGAAGTTTGGCGCACGGGCTGTTTGCTCTCTGCTGGCTAAGGCTGTTGCTTCAGAAACCCTCTGGCTCTGTGCCTCTATCTCCATCTGCTTCAGATGAATTTCATGTTGTCGCTGCCTCTCCGCCTCTTCTCGCCATTTCTCTGCCTCTTCTCGTTCTTCTTCTCGTTGTTTCTCTGCCTCTCTTCGCTGTTTCTCTGCTTCATCTCGTTTCTCTGCCTCTTCTTGCTGAATTTCGAGTTTCCTAATTTCACGCTCTTTAGCTCTTTCTTCTCTCTCCAATCTCTTTTCTTCTTCGAGTCTCTTTTCTCTTTCTCTCTCCAGTCTCTCTTTTTCTTCTCTCTCTTGTCTCTTTTTTTCTCTCTCCAGTCTCTCCTTCTCTCTCTCTCTAGTCTCTCCGTCTCTCTCTCCTTTACAAACTCGAGGAGTTGAGCTCCTTCGAGTCCACATTCCTTTCCAATTTTCAGGAATGTCTCCATCTCCGATGTCGCCATCTCTGCTTTTCACTGCTGGCTGTTTTCTCCTGCTACCCTTTCCACTGAGCCAACTGAAGTAGTCCCAACGAAGGTGCCAAAATGTTACGTGGTTGATCGTAGTCGTAGTATGATAAACACACCAGATGCACGCACGTAAGGTTTTTTTTTAATAAACTTCATTCAGCTGCAACCCGTCACACGTGGCTTAAGGATGTAGACAATATTGGAGTAACCGTTCCAACAATGTTTTAATTCAGCGATGCGATCTCCACACAATGTATTCCCAAATGCACAAACACTGATACAAAGTCTCTTCTGCAAATGTCCACACTGGCAACGCAAAGTTTCTCATCCAATGTACACCTTATACGGGCCACGTACCTACGATAAATAATAATAATAATTACGGTATTTATAATGCGCTTATCTTATAATAATTATAACTCTAAGCGCACACTCACAACTCGCACACGCATGCGCACGCTTTAGACAATGATAAACTGTGTGTCTCTACAACTGACAATGCAAGACAATGTACGAATGTGCTTTCCTAGCGCCCTCTTTATATATACAACCACTTTCCAGAATAATCCAAGAAAATCGTACACTGCAACCAATCAAAACAAAACACGCAACTGAAACTCATAAATATTAATAAAGAATGAATTTTCTAGAATAGTTACAATAGGCTACAAAACTTCAGCTGCTCATTTCAGCCCCAAATCCTATTGTATAACGATATCACACAATAGCATGGCTGACCGTTCACGACCTTGCCTATACTTTCTGGAAGCTTCATGATGTTTCATAAAACATAAAAATTGGCTGTTAACTTCACGCGCACAGTAAACAACTTGCTGCGAAAAATGTTCCCAATTCACCAACGTCACACATACGGAGGTCACTAGACAGTGCGACCTTTCTAGAACGTTCTGGACTAAACTTAATGTATCATAACAAAGCAAAATCCGCTCTACGCGTGAACGAACGAAAATCTTACTGAAAAGGTACGTGATTCGTAACCATGATAGCTCAAATAAATATCGGATCGTTTCCTACGATTAACACATGCATGCTCTCACAGGACAACACAACCACAATCGTAACAGTCGTTTGGGATTCAGCCATCGTCCATGCAGTATACATGACCCAGCCATCTCACCATAAGTGGATGTCCTTTGGGATTTAGCCATCGTCCATGCAGGATGTCCTTTTGGGATTCAGCGATCGTCTATGCAGTATACATTACCCAGCCATCTCACTATAAGTGGATGTCCTTTGGATTTAGCCATCATCCATGCAGCACACATGACCCAGCCATCTCACCATAAGTGGATGTCCTTTGGGATTCAGCGATTGTCCATGCAGCACACACGACACAGCCATCTCACCATAAGTGGATGTCCTTTGGGATTCAGCGATCGTCCATGCAGCACACACGACCCAGCCATCTCACCATAAGTGGATGTCCTTTGGGATTCAGCGATCGTCTATGCAGCACACACGACACAACCATCTCACCATAAGTGGATGTCCTTTGGATTTAGCCATCGTCCATGCAGCACACATGACCCAGCCATCTCACCATAAGTGGATGTCCTTTGGATTTAGCCATCATCCATGCAGTATACATGACCCAGCCATCTGAGATGACGCTGGTAGTAGCTCTCTTACCAGCAGCCATCTGACCATAAGTGGATGTCCTTTGGGATTCAGCCATCGTCCATGCAGTATACATGACCCAGCCATCTGAGATGATACTGGTAAAAGATGGTGAGGATACTTGGGATCTAGACATGATTGAGGACTGTTCTGCTTGTGATCCTGTCTTTCCATGAGTTCCCATGGATCGGCCTCAGACAGTGCATGTATAAGGCGCTCAGTCTCCTCTCCTGCAACGCCTAGAGCGTCGGGACTTGCCAATGTACAGAAATGTGCTCAGTACGCAGGCATGGTAAAGTTGATGGTTAGCATGCTGTTCCACACTCTGTTTATCAGGCTGGCCAGGGTTGAAGATGCCTTGCTTATGTGCTTGTTTATTTCAGACTTCCAGTGACAGGTTCAGACCTGTCTACCATATGATTTTTGGGCATAAT
This sequence comes from Semisulcospira habei, assembly GCA_036245525.1. Taxonomy (NCBI): domain Eukaryota; kingdom Metazoa; phylum Mollusca; class Gastropoda; family Semisulcospiridae; genus Semisulcospira; species Semisulcospira habei. The sequence continues at coordinate 217,136,153 of BTPG01000005.1, read as the reverse complement.
TTTACGATTTTTACCGGCAAGTACGCCAGTATGCCGAATACGACAAAAAGTACTAAATTCGGCAAATCTGTCGGATTTTCTTTTTGGGTACATTTCTGTTTATAGACGAGTTGCTTCTTCAGGTTTTCAGTAAATAGTATTACGTCAGCCATTTTGAAAAAAAAATGCTGCCACCGATGAAATCAAAGAAACGCTGCCATGCAAGAGAGCTGCTTGATCACCCTGACAAATACCACTTTACGATCAGACAGAACCAATGAGTTCTATGATTCTGTCAGGAGGTACTTAAGCCACCTGTTCATATCTTCTGAAGAAGCTTGCACTGAATGATCCACATCTAAAACATGCCGCCATTCTTGTGGATTTTCCAAACAGTCGACAGCTTCTCAAGATGATCTCAGGTTTTTCCTCAAAAGATTCCTAGCTTTTCTGCCTGCTGGTACAACAACAGAAATGAGAGACAAACAGTTTGCCAGTTATCAGGTGACCAACATCACTGACTGCAAAGCTGACACTGACAGGGTTGATGAAACCTGGGGTTGCCATCACAGGCATCAGCAATTGCCATCCAGAGCTGAAGTCCTTGTGTGAGGTTATGCTTGGAGTATGCACCATCCCTTACAGCAGTGCAGCATGTGAGGGGATTTTCAGCAGTGTCAGGAAGACGTCTACAGACCAGAAAACATCTCTTAACCAAGACACTGTGGAGTCGTTAGTGGTGTTGAAATAAAATTCAAAGCCAGACAAATAAGCAATCCAGACCAAAAAGGTGACTGCCAAGCGTGTGAAATGCAAAGAAGTACCCAACGGAGAAAGAAACACGCTTAGAAAAAACGGTACAACACAATTTATTAATATTTCGGGTAAATACCCTTTGTCAAAATAGACAAACAAACAGAGACATTAGCCGCTACTTATCTTCATATGCAGAAGGAGTTGCCACATTCCTTCTGCATATGAAGATAAGTAGCGGCTAATGTCTCTGTTTGTTTGTCTATTTTGACAAAGGGTATTTACCCGAAATATTAATAAATTGTGTTGTACCGTTTTTTCTAAGCGTGTTTCTTTCTCCGTTGGGTACTTCAAAGCCAGACAAAGCTCACACCAAAAATGAACTTCTCCTGCTAAAAACCTCCTACACCAAATGTCAGCAAAAATACCAACAGTGAAAAAGAAGCATTGCAGTGTAATTCATATCTTGGATTGTAGGATCCCCACTGCTATCTTGATGTAGGATCCCCATTGCTGAATGTCCCATGAGAAGGTCTTTCCAGAGCCCAACAAGGATTTGAGTTAGCCTCAAGAATTGAATTTATCACGTACACCACCTTAGGTATTCTTCTTCTTCTTCTCGAACGCCGTCACACTTGGAGTTTGGCTCTCAAAATGAAATCTGTGGTCTTCTGTAGCGCCTCCACAGGCCCGTACAGTTTCTCTTGTAGAGTGGCGGGCTTCGGCCATATCTCCTCCCTCAGCGGCTGGTGGTTCCCACAGTCCTGGAGGATGTGCTCTGCGGTCTGCTCTGCTTCTCCACAAGGGCACAGGGGAGATGGCACGAGGTGGAAGCGTCTGTGCAGGTGGAAATTGAGTCGGTTGTGCCCGGTCCTCAGACGAAAGATGGTCACCTGCTCTTGTCTGGACAGCTGATGGTAACTGTCTAGGGGCCGTTGTAGTGGTCTGTACACAGACTTAATGATGGTCTTCATCTCTGTGAAGCTGACTCCATTTTCATCTTGTTCTTTCTCTGCGCCCACTTTTGCCATTCTGTCAGCTTCTTCATTGCCGTAGATGCCACAGTGTGAAGGGATCCACTGCAGCACCAGTCTGGTGCACTTGATGTTTTGCAGTGCCTCTTGTAGACGTGGCAGTTTGCTTGCTGTTGCTGCCTCAAGGACAGACATGGCATCAGTAAGGAAGACAATCTGGGCATCAGGGTCTGCAGTGCCACTAAGGGTGTTAGCTGCGCGGACTAGGGCTTCCACCTCAGCTCTGTAATTTGTGCAGTGAAGGCCTGTTGGTACTGCCTTTGCCTGCCATTTTCCGTTTGGGTACTGAATGTACACCCCAGCCCCTCCATCCTGAACTGCATCTGTGGCTGATCCATCGGTGTATGCCCGTATCCATGCTTCCTGGGGATACTTTTCTTCGAGCATGGCCAGTGTCAGGGCTTTCTTGCTCACAGTGCTGTGCTCATCTCTGGTGGTGATGTAGGGTACCGTGGAAGAGATGGTGATGTTTTCTGGCTTACTTTCCCAAGGTGGAAGGTCGCTAGCAGGATTCAGAGCCTCTACCTGCGCAGGCAGCTTTGCCTGGTGTTTTCTCTGCAGTGCTCTCGTCTCCTTCACAAAGCTTGATCTTTTCAGTCTCCCTGAGGTTGGTTGTTTACCACCTTAGGTATCAAAAGTACTCTTTTTTGTCTCTGAGTACTAAAATTTGCTTTGTGAAGTACTACTAGATCAGTTTTGAGGTAGACAGGTCTGCAGGTTGTCTGCGAGGATGGAACCCAGGTAGATAAACTGGTGTACAACTTATAGTCACTGATGGTGATGGTGGGTTAGGTGTCTTGGGCCATTACAATGGCTTTCTTCAGGCTGATGGTCACGCTGAACTCTGAGCAGGCTTTCTCTGATAACTGCCTCCAGCACCTTTTATTTTGCCTTTGAGCGTGCCAGGTTGGACAGCCTGGTGTTGGCTATGGTGCATAGATAGATCCCCTTTGTTGCCAAACCAAAGGTGTGCTTCAGCAGCACTACCAGGGAATGAAGAGTAGGGATCCACCGCAGCAGTGAGCACCAGTCTGGTGCACTTGATGTTTTGCAGTGCCTCTTGCAGACGTGGCAGTTTGCCCGCCGCTGCTGCCCCAAGGACAGACACGGCATCAATCAGGAAGACAATCTGGGCATCAGGGTCTGCAGTGCCACCAAGGGTGTCTGCAGAGTGGACCAGGGCTTCCACCCCAGCTCTGCAACTTGTACAGTGAAGGCCTGCTGGCACCGCCTCCACCTGCCATCTTCCGCCTGGGTACTGAATGTACGCCCCAGCTCCTCCATTCTGAACTGCATCCGTGGCTGATCCATCGGTGTATGCCCGGCATCCATGCTTCCTGGGGATACTTTTCTTCGAGCATGGCCAGTGTCAGGGCTTTCTTGCTCACAGTGCTGTTCTCATCTTTGGTGGTGATGTAGGGTACCGTGGAAGAGATGGTGATGTTTTCTGGCTTACTTTCCCATGGTGGAAGGTCGCTAGCAGGATTCAGAGCCTCTACCTGCGCAGGGAGCTTTGCCTGGTGTTTTCTCTGCAGCGCTCTCGTCTCCCTCACAAAGCTTGATCTTCTCAGTCTTCCCGAGGTTGGCCGTTTCATCCTGGCGTTCATAAGATGGTCTTTGGAAGACTTGACCTTTGTGAACTACAGTGGAGTCCGCTTAACACGAATTTCTGGGGACACGGAAAATCACTTCGTGTTAAACGTATTTCGTGTTAACCAATATGGCCTCAAAATTGATCACTGCCCTCTCGGCAAGGAAAACGTAAGAGATGCGTGCATGAATGAGTACGAGGTTAAAAGTGCATATTATCATACTAAATATGCTTACCTTACCTTCAGCTCGCTAGGAAAACACAAGGAGACGTGTACAGCTCACGTATTTAATGTAAAAACCATCAGGTAAAATCCATAGTAAAGTAAAAGCAACACGGGCTGAAGTACAATCTCGCATCGGTAAAAGCAACACGATCAAAGTCATTTAAAAGAACGCCATGATCGAAGTCTGTGCGTATTGACAGCCCGTGTAGAGAGACAAAAGATCTGGGAGCAAAAGAAATGGCCAGTAGAATGGACACAGTCTCTAGTGATCCCACTCCCCAAGAAAGGAAACCTGAAACAGTGCCAGAACTACAGAACTATCAGTCTGATAAGTCACCCTAGCAAAGTAATGCTTAGAATCATTCTCAACCGCCTCAAAACTTTCGCCGAGGAACTGCTGGCAGAAGAACAGGCTGGCTTCAGAGTTGGAAGAAGCACTGTAGAGCAGATTTTCAACTGCCGCGTCCTGATCGAGAAACATCTGCAGCATCAGCGCGAACTCTACCACAACTTCATTGATTTCAGGAAAGCATTTGATCGCGTCTGGCACGACGGACTCTGGCAAGTCATGAGATCGTTCAACATAGAGGAGGGACTGATCCAAATGATAGAAGCGCTTTACAAGAACGCCTGCAGCGCGGTTCTACTTAACAATCAGTCAGGCGAGTTCTTCAGGACGACGATCGGTGTCCGTCAAGGATGCCTGCTCTCTCCTGTCCTTTTCAACATATTCCTGGAGAAGATCATGCAGGAAACCCTCCACGACCACCATACTTCAATCTCTATTGGTGGCAGATCCCTGTGCAATCTTCGATTCACAGACGACATTGACCTCATGGCAGGCAGCAATAGTGAGCTCCAAAACCTGACAGACAAACTTTTAAGTAGCGCAGGGTCTTATGGCATGGAGATCAGTACGGATAAAAGCAAAGTGATGATCAACACCACAAGCGACAGCAGCAGCAACATTCACATGAACGGCCAGAAGCTAGAAGAGGTCAATAGCTTCAAGTACTTGGGAGCCACCCTGTCCAAAGACGGTAGTTGCATAGCAGAGATCCGTATCAGGATAGGTACAGCAACATCCGCAATGGCCAGGCTGGACAGGATATGGCGAAGTAACCCCATCAGCTTCACCATCAAGTACAGGCTTTACAAGTCCCTCGTAGTGTCTATTCTACTCTACGGCTGTGAGACTTGGACACTGCTTGCAGACTCAGAAAAGAAAATCCAGGCCTTTGAGAACAAGTGCCTGAGGAAGTTGCTCCGCATCTCGTACCGCGAGCACAAGACCAACGAATATGTACGGAGCATCGTCACTTCCCTGGTGGGCCCACATGAACCCCTTCTGGCAACCGTGAAACGGCGCAAGCTTGCTTGGTTTGGCCACGTGACCCGACACAACACCTTGTCCAAGACTATCCTCCAAGGCACTCTCGAAGGAAGTCGTCGGCGAGGTCGTCAGAGAAAGAGTTGGGTCGCAAACATAAAAGAATGGACCGAACTCGAGATGCCAGACTTGCTTGCCACCGCCCAAAATAGAACTCAGTGGAGAGCACTGTCTGTTGCTGCTGCCTTTCAGTCCCCCCAACGCCCAGTTCGGGCAAGGGACTGATGATGATGATGATGTAGAGAGACAATCGTGGATCTCATTAATCTTGTTTTTTCACTTCAAGCGTAATCGACTTCTCTTTTACCTAGGGGGTAGCCACGATCGGTGGTTAACTGAAGTGAGCGAGTGTTGGGTTGTGTTGGTACACGAATGATGCATGAATACAGTTCAGAAACTCTAGCCAATGAGAAGATGGATTACAACAACTGAAGGCTATTCAGCCAATCACAGGCTCGAGTTCGTTCTGATCTGTGTCATGTTTACTACAGCACGAGAGTGACACGTGGAGTGCCCCTTTCATGAATTGGTTTTCGGTGTTTGAGACTGGAATCTGTGTTCGTGTTAAACAGGTGAATAATAGTGAAATTGCTCTGGTTGGGAACCGAAAACAGCTTCGTGTTAAGCGAAATTTCGTGTTAAGCATTTCGTGTTATCAGTGAAATTTTAATACAGAATAAGAAGGCCGTCGGGCGGGAATGCAAAAATGGTTCGTGTTAACCGGAAATTCGTGTTAAGCGAGTTCGTGTTAACTGGACTCCATTGTATATCAAGGCTTTGCAGTCTCTTTTCATGTGCAGGGGTGGGATGCCTGTTGTCTCTTCCATCTTTTCCATCTCTCGCGTCCTTTTCGTGCCGCGTTGATTCAACATGGCTACAAAAGAGAGCAAGAGTGCACGAGACCGACGAAAGTGATGAAGAAAGCGGAATTTTTTTTTTTTGAGGAAAAAGAAGAAAGTTATTGCTACTTCAGTGCTGACCTTGCGTTCGAAATATGCAGAGAAGTATCCTTTGCTTCAGAAGTGCGAGAAAGGCCCACAGTATGCCTTTTGCATTGCGTGCAGATGGGATTTTTCTGTAGCCCATGGCGGTATTGATGACTGCAGGCCCACAGTATGCCTTGTGCATTGCGTGCAGATGCGATTTTTCTATAGCCCATGGCGGTATTGATGACTGCAGGCCCACAGTATGCCTTGTGCATTGCGTGCAGATGCGATTTTTCTATAGCCCATGGCGGTATTGATGACTGCAGGCCTTGTGCATTGTGTGCAGATGTGATTTTTCTATAGCCCATGGCGGTATTGATGACTGCAGGAGGCATGTCAAGGCACAAAAACATGTTAATGCAACAAAGCCGAAGGGTGCTAATGCCATCACGAACTTCTTTGCTCAGAAGGTGACTGGGCCGTCGGTTGAAGAGGTTACTTGTGCTGAAACCATGACGTGGAACTGATCGCAGAATTCAACCTTCCGCTCGCCGCAGCTGATCGTTTCAGTGAAGCTTTTAAGTTATATTCAAGGACTCAAAAATAGCAGCTGACTTAGTTGTGGAGGGAGCAAAGCAACTGCTATTGTAAAGACAATAGGGAAAAGCTTCAATTATTTATAATGTTCTTTCTTTTACATACACATATGCAGCATTTTTTACTTTACCAGCAAAGTCAGAAGGTTTTGTTCTCCTCACTACTGATAAGTCTCCCAAACTACTGAATATTGTGGTTTTCTGATGGGCAAACTACTGAAGGTCATTTTTAGGGGTAGGCAGGTGAGCCATCATGTGAAATGCCTCAGATGTTGAACCATGGTACTGCATTATGCTTTTCATGTTGTTGGATGGGAGCTGGGTGGCTTGGTGGTAGAGCATTTGCCTCTCAACCGAAAGGTCCTGGGTTCGAATCCAGCTTGGGTCAAAATTTGTTCAGACCCTTGTTCGGTGCCCCGTCTTTGAAATCACCTTCGTGGTGGACAAAAGACGTTAAGCCCTAAACATTTAACATTTTGTTGTTGTTGTTGTTGGAAAGGACTGGTGTGAGGGGTGGCATAGGAGGGATAGTTTTGGCGCACATTGAGAAGCAAAAGTGAATCTGTGTTCTGGGCCAGTGGTCGTCCCTCCCTCATTCGTGGTAAAATTTGGAGGTGGCATTTAAATGGAGACTATTCAAGCCAGTCTTGAAACTTGGCCCAAGAATACTTTGTGGCAAGACTTTTCTGAACATTCCAGTTTGGGTGACCTCTGTCAAAGGTCAAAGTCACACGAGATCAGGAAATACTTCCAAATAACCATATTTTGACAAAATATTTTTGACAAATTAATTTTTCTCAAATACTATTAACAACTTCAAAATCAAACTTGGTACAAAGATACCTTTCAATGCATACTAGTTAGATTTACTCCTCGGAAAGGTCAAAGGTCAAGAGCCCAGTAAATAGGTTAAAAAAAATAACCATATTTTGAAAAAAAAGATGTGTTTTGCTCAAATACTATTCACAACTTAAAACACAAACTTGGTACAGAAATATGGTGAGACCTATCTATGCATACTAATTTTGATGACCCCTTGGAAAAGTCCAGGGTTGCAAGAGGTCATCAAATGTGTGTAAACTCTTTTTTTTTTGGTTTCATTTGTAGTGTCGTAACTCAAAATCTATCTGTCTATGTAGGTTATTAATTTTGACATGGAATAAACACAAAATCTTAGATTATTAATTTTGACATGGAATAAACACAAAATCTATCTGTCTTTTGTAGATTATTAATTTTGACATGGAATAACCTTTTACTGTATATTTGGACCCAGCTTTGTAGGTTTTTAAAACAAGAAGAAATTAGCGCTGAAATCTATAAACGTCTTGCAACTTTGCACTGACTCTGTCAAGCTAAGTAAGGCTGAGTTGGTATACCTCGCCCTATGCCTAGGTGACATGCACCAGCGCGGCCATTGTTGCTATTTTCTTACCTGATCCGTCGCTCGGACAGCTCTTGTGCACCAGATTGGTTTAGAGCGTGTGCTCTTTGCACCTGTAATGAGCAATCTCGGAGAAAGAATCACTTGACGTTTGATTATTGCAACTGAAATAAGATGAATAAAGAATACACCTTTTGCCATAAGCAGTCCGGCAATAATGCATCCTTATGCTAGCACCATGAAACATTACACGATTTGGCAGATTTGAAAAATAGTTTAGTTTTTCCTCAATGGTGGTGATTTTGCTACATCAGCATCGCTTTGCGGCAGAAAGCAACATGGTAGCCATAGCGGTATGAGAGTAGTGCACTACAATGGACTTGATTCAGGAATACGCAAGTTCTGAGGAGAATGACCAACCCCCACAGACCTATCTTTTTCCAGCAGGGACGTACATTTTATGCTCAAGGGGAGTAAGGCTAAAACCGGAAACGAACCGTTTTTCGACTGCGATCACAATCTTTCATGGGAACGTACGAGGCAACACTTCAACTGCAGAAGCCTACCTGCGCGTGCAGTTCTGGTGCACAGGACCCGTGCGAGCCAGCGGACAGATGCGAAAATCACAGTAATGGCGCCACTGGTGCGTTTAACCTAGGTACAGGGCAAGGTCTACCAACTCGGCCCAAGTAAGAAACAGACAAGCAGCACCACACATATTGTTTCTATTCCCAGTGAAAATCGCAGTAATGGCGCCACTGGTGCGTTTAACCTAGGTACAGGGCGAGGTCTACCAACTCGGCCCAAGTAAGAAATAGACAAGCAGCACCACACATATTGTTTCTATTCCCAGTGAAAATCGCAGTAATGGCGCCACTGGTGCGTTTAACCTAGGTACAGGGCGAGGTCTACCAACTCGGCCCAAGTAAGAAACAGACAAGCAGCACCACACACATTGTTTCTATTCCCAGTGCATTCTTTCACCCTTATCATTCGGAATACACCAGTGTGTGAAATAAGTTTTGACTAAAATAGTTCAAGGGTAGTGCCAGAATAGCTTGGTGCCTCTAGATGCCAAGCTATTCTGGCACCACCCTTGAACTTAAAGCTATTGGTCTATAGCCTTGTCTGTAAGTACCATAATGTAGCTTGCATATGACAGTGTACAAATTTGAAGCTTTTAGCCTCAGTATGGTACGGGTTAAATTACACCAGCAATAAAAATGTCATTTGTCAGTGAGAAACAGTGAGAAACAGTATTAACAGTTTCAGGAATATGAGTAATATGAACAAACTGCAATTTGGACAATGTGAGGTGTAACCATACATGTTGCGAGGCATTTGCTTCATGTTCATGCAGCAAGCAGTTCCTTGTTGTCTGCACTGGACAATATTAGTTGTTTACATCTGTGGCAAAATCATGGCTTTTGGTGACATACGTCGCTAAAATAATCTAAACGAGAATCTCTGAGTTTTATTTGTGACAATCAAGATCTGACCAAAAGCCATAATTTTGTCTCGGATCTGAACAGCTAAAAACACTAAACAAGATGGGATGAACCATAACCCACAAAATCCCCTTCTGTAATAGAGCTAACCTCGCTGTCAAGGGTCTCTACCTGTTGTATTTGATCTGATTCTGAAATACCTTCTGTTGAAAAAGTCTCACAGATTTTTCAATGCCTCTATAAGTTTCAAAAATGCAGTTGTCATGGCGTAATTTTACTTTTGATAATTTGATATTTTACATGACATGAGTTTCACTTTGCCTTCCAGACTGGAGAAAAATGGTGATGAGACTATAATTTGATGGTACAATTTTGGTCTTGCTATAAATTGTGAAGTTGACTTTACCAGGGACAAACAAGTAGTATTGTATTGTTTTGTATTGCATTGTATTAAGTTAAGTGAGATGAGCTGTCATGTGATGGAACATAGAGTTGAGTCCATGAGCAGGATGACCGGCCAGTTTATTTCAGCTTTGTTTGCTGGGTTTTCTTTGTGTGCAGGATGACTGGGAAAGTTGGGAGTAGTTACAGATGGGGTCAGCTTGTTGGATTTCTGTGGATGGATCCCCATGGCGATGGATCCCCATGGCGATGGATCCCTGTGTTGATAGATCCCTGCTTTGATGGATCATCCACATTGCTGTGTACAAATCTGTGTGAAAACCTTCAGCAAGTAGATTAAACTGTGATCGTATAGTCAAAGGGTCTCTTATCAAGATCTTTGATGTGGTCGACACTTTATAGCTATTGTTAAAAAACAATAACCTTCAGCAAGTAGATTAAACTGTGATCGTATAGTCAAAGGGTCTCTTATCAAGATCTTTATGATCTTTATTTGGTCGACACTTTATAGCTATTGTTAAAAAAACAATAACCTTCAGCAAGTAGATTAAAAGGGTCTCTTATCAAGATCTTTATCATGTGGTCGACACTTTATAGCTATTGTTAAAAAACAATAACCTTCAGCAAGATCTTTGATGTGGTCGACACTTTATAGCTATTGTTAAAAAACAATAACCTTCAGCAAGATCTTTGATGTGGTCGAGACTTTATAGCTATTGTTAAAAAACAATAACCTTCAGCAAGATCTTTGATGTGGTCGACACTTTATAGCTATTGTTAAAAAACAATGCCTTTGCTTTCTTTTATTTACTTTTACTCCTTTTTGAGCAAGTAAACATGGAGAGAGATTTTGTGAGGTCACCATGGAGAGAGATTTTGTGAGGTCACCATGGAGAGAGATTTTGTGAGGTCACCATGGAGAGAGATTTTGTGAGGTCACCATGGAGAGAGATTTTGTGAGGTCACCATGGAGAGAGATTTTGTGAGGTCACCATGGAGAGAGATTTTGTGAGGTCACTATGGAGAGAGATTTTGTGAGATCAGCACATCCTTTCAGATAATGGAGAGAGATTTTGTGAGGTCACCATGGAGAGAAATTTGGTGAGGTCAGCACATCCTTTCAGATCATGGAGAGAGATTTTGTGAGGTCAGCACACCCTTTCAGATCAGTCTGCATGCATACAAGTTGCAAAGGGTTTCAGATAGTCCTCCGATGTATCAGTGTACCGAGTGTGTCACCTTCTGCAGAGCAGCAAAGTCTTTTTTGGCTCGTGTGAAATTGCAAAAGCAAGTTTAATGATTGGGCCTCCCATCATCTGTGGTCAGCTTTAACGTAGGCATTTTTTCAGAGACTATTCAAGACGCAGACTTCAACCTTGGCCTAAGAATGCTTTGGGACAAAACCTTTATAAAAATAACAATGTGAATGATCTTGCTCAAATATGAAGGTGTAGGTGGGTCAAAAATTAGTTTGACAAAAAAGCTGTTAAAAAAAGTGTCTTTTATTAAAACAGTTTTATTAAATACTGTTTTTAACTTAAAAGCCAAACTTGGTATACACAAACCTTGTGCTAAGACCTTCCTGCGTATACTATATTGGCCGACCCCGCTGAAAGGTCATGGGTCACAGGTTGTCAGGAACTACTTTAAATTTTCATTGCACTTTTGCATACATTTCAAGCAACTTTACAGAAGGCTAAGATCTTCCTATACGCACTAAATTGGCTGGCAGGCCACTCTTAAAGGTCAAGGGTCATGGAAGGTCAGCAAATTTGTGAAAAATGCACATATGCTGACGAGGAATAAGATTTTGTAGAGACTATTGACATTTAAACGCCTGCCCCTATGAGTTTCCTGTCAGAAAGATCAAGGTCACAGGTCCGATCAATCATTCACATGAGCCATAAAGACGTTGCCATTTTTGTTAGAAATTATAATGCATCACACCGTATAACATATGGAAGTTGTTTGTAACAATTACTATATAGTTCATTTTCTCACAGTCCATCAAGTAAATTTTATGCAATCGATACGAGGCGGGATGCACTGTTGCTAACTACTGATGCAATCAATACAAGGCAGAATGCATTGTTGCTAACTACTGATGCAGGATGCATTGTTGCTAACTACTGGTGCAGGATGCATTGTTGCTAACTACTGATGCAGGATGCATTGTTGCTAACTACTGATGCTGTAAATACAAGGCAGGATGCATTGTTGCTAACTACTGATGCAGGATGCATTGTTGCTAACTACTGATGCTGAAGATACGAGGCAGGATGCATTGTTGCTAACTACTGATGCTGAAGATAAGAGGTAGGATGCATTGTTGCTAACTACTGATGCTGAAGATACGAGGCGGGATGCATTGTTGCTAACTACTGATGCTGAAGATACGAGGCAGGATGCATTGTTGCTAACTACTGATGCTGAAGATACGAGGCAGGATGCATTGTTGCTAACTACTGATGCTGAAGATACGAGGCAGGATGCTAACTACTGATGCTGAAGCGTGAACACTGCTTAGAAGGATGCGCAAAAGCAACATCAACTTTCATAAGTCACTCCTAGTCTCCTCTACTTTTGGGAAACATGGACCCTGCTTGTGAGAGTTCGTGTATGTTTAATTATTCATCAACAAAGAAATCAGCTACTTCATTTTTTAGAGGAGACTAAAACATCCTTGAATCGTGCCATGTTGACATTCTGAAGATGTGTCCAATGCAATAAAGGGAAAATGTTACACATACAAGGTTCTGCTGAAGTTTAAAATATGTGTATACCAAAAATCACGATTTGTCCAGCTGTTATTGAGATAGAGTACTGTGGATCCATCGATACCAGGATCCATCGACATCGGTATCCATGACACCACAATCCATAGACACCAGGATCCATAACACCAGGATCCACAACACCAGGATTTATGGACACCAGGAGCCACAACACCAGGATTCATTGACACTGGGATCCATTGACACCCTCATCCATTTGATGCAGGGATCCATCAACAGGGATCCATGAACACCAGGATTCAAAGTCACTGGGATCCATTGACACAGGGATCCATCGATGCAGGGATCCATTGATGTGGACCTGTTATGGACATCAGTCATCATACAGCTTTCGTCTTGGGACATCTACATGTACATATGGTCTTCACGGTGGCTACACCACAGTTATACAATGTGTGGTCATTCTTATTGTCTACAACCATGTGTGGACTACTGAACAATATATGGACATTGATGCCTTCCTGCTGCATATGGACATTATGTTTTATATTGCCCTCTACGGTATGAGGATATTGTGGTATTACACACTACTGTATGAGGACATTGTGGTATTGCCCACTACTGTGTGAGGACATTGTGGTATTGCCCACTACTGTATGAGGACATTGTGGTATTACGCACTTCTAGGGATATGTGGACGTAGTGGTATTGCTCACTACTGTATTTGGACAGCTCAGACTCGATATGGTAGTGTGCAATGCCAGCAACACACTGTCCAAATACAGTAGTGCCATATACAGCTCAGACTCCGTATGGTAGTGTGCAATGCCAACAACACACTGTCCAAATGCAGTAGTGCCATATTCAGCTCAGATTCGATACCCCCACCCGGGTCTGCCCTGGGGGACTTGGGTGGGGTTGACTACTTTTAGTAAGTTCCCAGGGTCACCCTGGTCAGCCTCACAGGGTGGGTTTTCCCCTCTATTCTGGGGCATGTGTTTCTGTCTACCCTTGGTCCATTCACCTGTATTTGCCTTTTTCATACTCTCTCTACTGTCTGCGCTGCCTGTAGCTCTTGATATTGGATGTGTTGCTAAATGGTCTTATCTTTATTTAGCATATTAGACCGGCTGGCGACATACATTCAATATTCTATATAGTTTTGTTTTTTTTCCCACAAGCAGTGCAGGCATGTCCCGAGAAAGTCTTGTTGCTGTCGGGACGTTAAGCAATGTACAACCAACCAACCAATTGTCCATGAAACATGTGAACAATAAAAACTGCTTCAACTCATTCTACCCCAGACACACCACAGCAAGATAAGGATCCACCATGATAGTTCAAGGGTGATGCCAGAATAGCTTGGCGCCTATGGGCGCCAAGCTATTCTGGCATCACCCTTGAACTATCATGGTCGATCTGTGTCTTGCACTTAAATGCAGTCTTCACAGGACAACGGCAACATTTGGGGATTTCGGTCTTGGGGTAGAATGACTTAAGGAAGGGATTGCATGATGGGCAAGACCCAACCATTGGTGGCCCAGTGATTTGTTTCTATTTATTTAGGGGGTGCTCCTGTTGCTTGTGACGAGCACAAAGGGGTAACACAGAAAACTAATGTGCTTTGCAGGGCTGGAAAGGTGAAAAGACTTCAAGGGTGTTAAATATAAAAAGAAAAACACAAGCTTTTGTAGAAATATTTGCTGAATCAGTCCTAACTTATATTTTATGGCGGGTAGGCTATTTTGGACATCGTACCCCACCCGGGTCTGCCCTGGGGGACTTGGGTGGGGTTAGGTATTTTTTAGTTCCCAGGGTCACCCTGGTCAGCCCCACAGGGTGGGTTTTTCTCTCTATTCTGGGGCATGTTTCTGTCTACCCTTTGTCCATTCACCTGTATTTGCCTTTTTAACACTCTCCCTACTGTCTGCACTGCCTGTAGCTCTTGATATTGGATGTGTGTTGCTAAATGGTCTTAGCTTTATTTAGGCCCCATGTGTTAGGTTTATTTAATGTATTTGACCGGCTGGCGACATACATTCAATGTTCTGTTTTTTTGTTTTTTTTTCACAAGCAGTGCAGGCACGTCCTGAGAAAGCCTTGTTGCTGTCAGGACGTTAAGCAATGTACAATCAATTATTTTGGACATCGTGATCATGCGTACTATTAGCATTGTCCACAGAAATCAACTAGCAGTCTGAGAGGGGTCGCAAGATTTAATAGAGAGTACATAGGTATCATGCTTACTGTTGTCATTGCTTACTAGCTGTGAGGTGGAATCAATTAGCAGTCTGAGATGGGTCACTAGATTTTAAAGAAAATACATTGCGTATATTGGGTGTAAGGATTTTTACTCATGCCATAGCAGGTGTCAAGCTTCCTGTTGTTATTGCTTGCTACATTGCGTATATTGGGTGTAAGGATTTTTACTCATGCCATAGCAGGTGTCAAGCTTCCTGTTGTTATTGCTTGCTACCGGTAGCTGTGAGGTGGACTCAGCCGCCTGAGAGGGGTCACTAGATTTTTAGGAAATAAATTGCCTTTATTGAGTGTATTGTATTTGACACATGCCATAGTAGGTATCATGCTTACTGTTGTCATTGCTTACTAGCTGTGAGGTAGAATCAACTAGCAGTCTCGGAGGGATCACAAGACTTGATAGAAAGTACATTGCCATAGTAGGCATTATGCTTACTGTTGTCATTGCTTACTAGCTGTAAAGGCGGAACCAATTAGAAATCTGAGAGGGGCCGCTGGATTTTATGGGAAGTACATTGCGTATATTGGGTGTAAGATTTTTGACTCCCTGCCATAGCAGCTATCATGCTTGCTACTCGCATTGCCTACTAGCTGGGAGGTGGAATCAACTAGCAGTCTCAGAGGGGTCACTGGATTTTAGAGGAAGTACACATCATTTATTGAATGTATGGATTTTAACTCCCCTGCCATAGTTATCCCCTCCCCCCCCCAGGTCTGTCCTTGGGGACTTGGGTGGGGTTGGCTACTTTTTAGTTTCCAGGGCCACCCTGTCAGCCCCACAGGGTGGGTTTTTCTCTCACTTCTGGTGCTCGTTCCTGTCTACCCTTGGTCCATTCACCTGTATTTTCTTTTTAAAATTCTCCCTACTGTCTACGCTGCCAGTAACTCTTGATATTGGGTGTCGCTAAATGGTCTGTTGCACCTAAGAGACGACAAGTTATGTGTTTGCGGTTCATGCATTTTTTATATATATATATATCATTTACCTGTACATATTTTGGAGTAGTAATTTTAGTTTTTTGTTTTTTTTTGGTAAACATGGGTATGATAAATTAGCAGGAAGGTGCAGCGTCTCTAGCATGTGTTAGGTTTATGCGGCATATTAGAGCGGCTGGTGACATGCATTCAATATTTTGTTTGGTTTCTTGGTTCACCTGCAATAGCAAAAGGTAGTCTGTGTAATGGGCCATCTGTTGTGTGTCCAGTGTTCGGTGTCTGTTGTCTGTAGTAAACTGTAACATTGTCTGTGGTAAACTGTAACGCTGGCATTTTCTCGGAGACTATTCATGCCTCAGACTTAAACTTGCCGCAAACCTCTCTAAACATACCAATTTCAGTGACCTCTCTCAAAGGTCAATGTCACAGGGGTCCAGAAAAAGTAAAAAATAGCCTTATTTTGACACGAATTGCTTTTCCTGAAATGCTATTTTCAATTTCAAAAGCCAAACTTGGTACAGAGACACCTGATGGTAAGACCTTTCTATGCATACTAATTTGGATGACCCCTCGGAAAGTTCAAGGGTCACAGGAGGTTAGCAAATGTGTTAAAAATGACAGTTTTTGATAGAATTGCAGTTTTTATCAAAGTTTTGGCCAAGTTTTAAGCCTGATTGGCACAAAGGTGCCAGATGATAAGACCTTTGTATGCATATTAATTTACTGGTCCCCTCTCAAAGGTCAAGGGTCATGGGGGGGGGGGGGGGGGGCAGAAAGGGGTCCAAAATAGTCGTATCTTGACAAAAAGTGTTTTTCTCAAATACTATTTTCAACTTCAAATGCAAACTTGGTAATGAGATTGATGATAATGCCTTTCTGTGCATACTAATTTATGACCTCCCCACCACCTCCCTGGAAAGGGCAAGTGTCACAGGTTGGCAAGTGTTTGAAAAATGCCAGTTTTTGATAGAATTGTAGTTTTTAACAAAGTTTTTGCAAACTTTTCAATAAAATTTGGCATAAAGCTGATGGTAACACCTTTCTATGAATACTAATTTAGTCGACCCCTCACAGAGGTCAAGGGTCACAGAAGGTAGAGAAATTTGTGAAAAATGCATACATTTTGAGAAAATTGAGATTGGCTGGTATAAAAGCCTACCCTTTACTTATATTTGGCTGGTACAAAGCCTACCCTTTACTTATATTTGGCTGGTACAAAGCCTACCCTTTACTTATATTTGGCTGGTACAAAGCCTACCCTTTATATTTAGACACCAACACTCATTTCTGTGACCTGTTGGACAGATAAAGGTCACAAAGGTCACAGTTAATATGTGGATTGGCCATATACATGAGCCATGAGGGCTTTGCCTTTCTTGTTTCACAAGCAGCGCTGGCACTCTGAAAGTCTTGTTGCTACCAGGACGCTAACCCCTCTCATACCAAGGCTAAACGCTTCAAATGTGTACACTACCATATGCAAGCTACATTATAGTACTTACAGATAAGGATATCGACCAATGGCTTTAGTTCAACCCATATCATACTGAGGCTAAACGCTTCAAATGTGNCTGAATCAATCCAGACCAAAAAGGTGACTGCCAAGCGTGTGAAATGCAAAGAAGTACCCAACGGAGAAAGAAACACGCTTAGAAAAAACGGTACAACACAATTTATTAATATTTCGGGTAAATACCCTTTGTCAAAATAGACAAACAAACAGAGACATTAGCCGCTACTTATCTTCAGATGCAGAAGGAATGTGGCAACTGAAGGTGACGTAAAAAGAAAAAGAAAAGGAAAGGAAAGGAAGAACAAAAGTAAAAATGACGTCAAAGAAAAAAATCGTAAGAGAAAGACTCCGAGAGAGACTAAACACGAGAGACAAGAGTGTGTGTAAGCGCGCGCAGGAGCGAGCAAAAGTAAATGCGCGTGTGTGAGGCCGGGGAGAGAGAGAGAGAGAGAAGAGAGACAGCGAGAGAGAAAGAGGGGGGGGGGGAGGGGGGGGGGGGGGGGGGGGGGGGGGGGAAGAGAGAAAGAGAGAGAGAGAGAGAGAGAACGAACGGGGAGTACCCTTGGGCACGAAGTAGGCTGAGTGTCTAATACACAAAGCCAGCTAAACACCAACCCGAAGGCAAACCTTATATCACCATCGAGTTGAGGACTACCTCGGGGAAAAACGGGAGGACCCCGGGAAAAAAACCCCAGCATTTAGCATGGTACACAACAAGGAATATCGATGAAACAAAGCAAATAATCAAATTCAGTAAGAGAATAATGGTATAAGAGGAGAGTAGGTAGTTGTGAAACCATCTTCAAGGGTAACTCAAAAAAAAAAAAAAAAAAAAAAAAAAAAAAAAAAAAACGGTGTGGGGGGAGAGAAAGACAAAAGGGGCGGGGGAAGGGGAGGAGGAAAGGGAAGAGAGAGAGAGAAAGGGGGGGGGGAGAGAGAGAGTGAGAGAGAGAGAGAGACCTCCGGGCCGGAGCCTGTTGAGGGAGACACATCTTCCAGTGACGATAACTCTACCCAGGATGGTTGCGCTGCTCACGCACCTGTTTGGGTCGTTGGAGCTGCCCGTCCTCTGCCATTGTCCAAAGTTGAGGATGGTGTTGCCGTTAGCGTGCCTACGTCGGATGTTGCCGCCGCCCCATCTCTTCCTTCATCCGGAAAGGTGACCTCCGATGCTTACGGAGAGATTGGTGTTGCCGCTTGCGCACCCACATTGGACCTTAGCGGCACCCCTCCTTCGACTTCCGTTTTACATGACGTTGAGGCCACTTGCACTCCGTTGCTTACTACGACACAAGACCCCTCTAGTACTTTGTCTGACGCTGTAACCACTACGCACCTCCACTGCGCCTTAGTCGGTACTACTACACCTCACAGGAATCTAGTGCAGTGCATTCCTGAAGATTTAACTCTGACAAACGATGAAAGAGCTGTCCTCTCCAGAGGTTTAAAGTTTGTTCCGAGACAGCCTACTATAAACAAATACGAACTCATCAGAGATCTCCAGATTTTCTATAGGTCTCTTCGATGGATGGCTGTCCTGGGCCATCGACCACGAACTCAGAAGGTTGGTGACATCTTCGTTGATCGTTTTGCCACGCCTGTCCGCAGAGAACCACCTCATGGTAAACTTCCTGAACTTGAATGCTACATTAAGAAAACCATGTCTGACATTGGAAAACTCAAGTTCAATTCCATTCCTCGCTCCAATCTTACAAAAGCTGAACTCGACGCTCTCACTAATCTTCGTAACAGAAGCGACATCGTCATCAAACCAGCCGATAAAGGTGGCGCCGTCGTTGTATGGGACAGGGATCTGTACATCAAAGAGGCCTACAGACAGTTAGAGAACCCAGAACACTACCAACACCTTGACGAAAGCTCCCTCCAAGCTGCCCAAAAGCGCATCTCCAAGACAGTCAAAGAGATGATTCTTCAAGGCGAGCTTCCTTCAACAGCTAATCTCCTCATCAAAAAGCGGCCTAAGCAACCTAACTTTTACCTTCTCCCCAAAATTCACAAACTCAACAATCCCGGCCGCCCCATAGTGTCAGCTTGCAGCTGTCCCACAGAACACATCTCCGAATACCTGGACATCATCTTCCAACCCTTTGTCCAGTCTCTACCTACCTACATTAAAGACACCAACCATGCTCTAGAGATCATAGACCAAGTCAACCAGAAACAACTTTTCAAACCTGAACTGTTGTTTACACTTGATGTCACTTCACTATATACTGTCATACCGCACAATGACGGCCTCAATGCACTTTCGTACTTCCTCAACCAAAGAAGTCATAAACAACCTCCTACTCATACTCTTATACGTCTGGCTGAATTGGTTCTCTCTCTTAACAGTTTCTCCTTTGATGGCGTCACCTTCGCTCAGTGCAGTGGCGTAGCGATGGGCACTAAAATGGGACCCAGCTATGCCTGCCTCTTCATGGGTTTCCTTGAGAACCAAATACTTCAGACATACACCGGGCCTGTCCCTGAGATGTATAAACGCTACATCGATGATGGTATCGGAGCTACACACATGACCCACGCTGCACTTTTAGACTTCATTCACTTCGTGCAGGATTTCCACCCATCCATCAAGTTCACATACAATATATCAGCTACTTCCGTCGACTTTCTGGACATGAGCATCAGTATTGACTGCGGAATGTTGAAAACTTCAATACATTACAAGCCTACCGATTCACATTCATACCTCGACTACCGCTCTTCGCACAACCCCAAATGTAAGAATAGCATCCCATTTTCTCAGTTTCTTCGGCTTAAAAGAATCTGTTCCGAAAAATCAGATTTTGATGTTCAATCCAAAGAAATGGCTGGATTTTTCATCGACAGACATTACCCACATACTGTTGTTCAAGGTTCTCTCCAAACAGTACAAAAACTTAGTCGCGCGAGTATACTGCAGACTAAGCCTACCGCTGAGAGTGACAGGCCCATCGTAACCATGGTTTACCATCCGCACACCAATCCGGTTCGTAAAATACTTCTTTCTAACTGGGGTCTCTTGTCATCCAGTAAAGAGTCCGCTGCTATCTTTTCTGAACCTCCGTTGGTGGCTTTCAAGAGGGATATTAATTTACGAGACATGCTTGTTCGCTCTACTCTTAAGCCTCGTTCTACCACCAGACCCTCCGGCTCCACACCGTGCAATGTTCCAAATTGCAAGACATGTCCTTTTATTTGCCCTTCTACAGTGGTGAATGGTCCACGCTACAACTTCAACATAGACAGATACTTCACATGTCAAACCACCAACGTGATTTATGTCATCTCCTGTGTGAAATGCGGCCAACTCTATGTTGGAGAGACGGAAAGAACCATCAACGACCGTTTTAAAGAACATCTTCAGTCGGTCAAGTACCATTACAATAGACCGGTCGGGCGACATTTCAACCAGGCCG
Source organism: Semisulcospira habei (assembly GCA_036245525.1). NCBI lineage: Eukaryota > Metazoa > Mollusca > Gastropoda > Semisulcospiridae > Semisulcospira > Semisulcospira habei. Next base: position 217,115,559 of record BTPG01000005.1, on the reverse strand, counting down.
ATCACTCCGTCTCGGACATTCGTGTTAAAGGCCTCTGGCTTATGCAAACCAGTAATGTCTGGGAAAGGAAAGACCGAGAAAAATTTTTGATTAATAAACTGGGCACTGTGGCGCCACTCGGGATGAATATGAAAGATTAACTTTTTGGACCTTACCTGTGTCTTCTGCTAACTGTCATTTACCTTACCGAGTCGCTTCTGTATGACTACTCACTAACCAGATAGGTGCGGCTGGCGCTGATTGATATGTACTTTGTGCCTCCCATGGGGACTTTTCCAGCGCTGGCCTTACGTTAAGTTGGATCCCTTGCCCTTCCCTGTCGGGCGCTTGGTCGCCGGTCCTTGGATTTATGCGCGGGTGTGGGGGCGATCATGTGCATTCCCTTGGGGCTGTATGTGGTCGTCTTGTTCGCGTGCCTGTGCGTTCGTCCGTGGGCTGGAGGGTGCCTGTTGGGTGGGGCTGGTGGCTCTGTTTGTTTGCCTTCCCCCCCCCCCCTCCCTTTTTGTTTTTTCTCTCTCTCTCTCTCTCTCTCTCTCTCTCTCCTCTCTCTCTCCTCTCTCTCTCTCTCTCTCTCTCTCTCTCTCTCTCCCCCCCCCCCTTTCTCTCTCTCTCTTCCCTTTCCTCCTCCCCTTCCCCCGCCCCTTTTGTCTTTCTCTCCCCCCACACCGTTTTTTTTTTTTTTTTTTTTTTTTTTTTGAGTTACCCTTGAAGATGGTTTCACAACTACCTACTCTCCTCTTATACCATTATTCTCTTACTGAATTTGATTATTTGCTTTGTTTCATCGATATTCCTTGTTGTGTACCATGCTAAATGCTGGGGTTTTTTTCCCGGGGTCCTCCCGTTTTTCCCCGAGGTAGTCCTCAACTCGATGGTGATATAAGGTTTGCCTTCGGGTTGGTGTTTAGCTGGCTTTGTGTATTAGACACTCAGCCTACTTCGTGCCCAAGGGTACTCCCCGTTCGTTCTCTCTCTCTCTCTCTCTCTCTCTCTCTCTCTCTCTCTCTCTCTCTCTTTCTCTCTTCCCCCCCCCCCCCTCTTTCTCTCTCGCTGTCTCTCTTCTCTCTCTCTCTCTCTCTCTCTCTCTCTCTCCCCGGCCTCACACACGCGCATTTACTTTTGCTCGCTCCTGCGCGCGCTTACACACACTCTTGTCTCTCGTGTTTAGTCTCTCTCGGAGTCTTTCTCTTACGATTTTTTTCTTTGACGTCATTTTTACTTTTGTTCTTCCTTTCCTTTCCTTTTCTTTTTCTTTTTACGTCACCTTCAGTTGCCACATTCCTTCTGCATCTGAAGATAAGTAGCGGCTAATGTCTCTGTTTGTTTGTCTATTTTGACAAAGGGTATTTACCCGAAATATTAATAAATTGTGTTGTACCGTTTTTTCTAAGCGTGTTTCTTTCTCCGTTGGGTACTTCTTTGCATTTCACACGCTTGGCAGTCACCTTTTTGGTCTGGATTGATTATTTCTCATTGACTGCATCTCCATGTTTGTCTCGTTTTTCTTGTACTAGCATGCCTTCGTCAACTTTTTTCACTGGCTTGCATTCACGTTTGGTTTCACGTTTTGCTTTTTTGCCACCGATCCTTTTCTTTTTGTCATTTTCTTATGCTAAAACTATTTTTTCTAAAACTAAATGCTCCAGTCATCTTGCTTTTCTCAAAAAATGTATTCGCCTTCGCATAATTCCTGTTGGTTTTCAGCTTAAACATTCTCCTTCCGATCTGAATAATTCTTCTCTTTTGCAGGCGACTAACACAATTCTTGAGAAAACTAGCTTTAAGTTAATGACGTGTCACATTCAGTCATTAAATCACAAAATCTCAGATCTTGATTCGACTCTTGTTATGTTGAAGAGACAGCTGATTCAGCTGTGTGATCTTCATACTGCCTTCTTAATCAAATCCGTTGTGCATGATTTTAATACTCTTGTGCATGCTCATGTCACTAAAACTAAAGATCATAAGCTATCCAAATTCAACACTAATCACAACAAAAACTCTGCTTCAGCGGCCCCCCTTCCTACCCAATGTGATACCCGGCGTCTGGTTGTGCCTACTGTCCATCCGCTTACTACGCTTGGTGCTGAATGTGGTTCTGGTGTTGGTGCCGTGCTCCCCACATCGGCTTCATTTTCTGGACTGGACGGTTGTGCCCCAGCGCTGACGGTAACCCATGGAGCTGCCCTTGATGCCACATCTTTGACCTCCTCCGGGCCGGAGCCTGTTGAGGGAGACACATCTTCCAGTGACGATAACTCTACCCAGGATGGTTGCGCTGCTCACGCACCTGTTTGGGTCGTTGGAGCTGCCCGTCCTCTGCCATTGTCCAAAGTTGAGGATGGTGTTGCCGTTAGCGTGCCTACGTCGGATGTTGCCGCCGCCCCATCTCTTCCTTCATCCGGAAAGGTGACCTCCGATGCTTACGGAGAGATTGGTGTTGCCGCTTGCGCACCCACATTGGACCTTAGCGGCACCCCTCCTTCGACTTCCGTTTTACATGACGTTGAGGCCACTTGCACTCCGTTGCTTACTACGACACAAGACCCCTCTAGTACTTTGTCTGACGCTGTAACCACTACGCACCTCCACTGCGCCTTAGTCGGTACTACTACACCTCACAGGAATCTAGTGCAGTGCATTCCTGAAGATTTAACTCTGACAAACGATGAAAGAGCTGTCCTCTCCAGAGGTTTAAAGTTTGTTCCGAGACAGCCTACTATAAACAAATACGAACTCATCAGAGATCTCCAGATTTTCTATAGGTCTCTTCGATGGATGGCTGTCCTGGGCCATCGACCACGAACTCAGAAGGTTGGTGACATCTTCGTTGATCGTTTTGCCACGCCTGTCCGCAGAGAACCACCTCATGGTAAACTTCCTGAACTTGAATGCTACATTAAGAAAACCATGTCTGACATTGGAAAACTCAAGTTCAATTCCATTCCTCGCTCCAATCTTACAAAAGCTGAACTCGACGCTCTCACTAATCTTCGTAACAGAAGCGACATCGTCATCAAACCAGCCGATAAAGGTGGCGCCGTCGTTGTATGGGACAGGGATCTGTACATCAAAGAGGCCTACAGACAGTTAGAGAACCCAGAACACTACCAACACCTTGACGAAAGCTCCCTCCAAGCTGCCCAAAAGCGCATCTCCAAGACAGTCAAAGAGATGATTCTTCAAGGCGAGCTTCCTTCAACAGCTAATCTCCTCATCAAAAAGCGGCCTAAGCAACCTAACTTTTACCTTCTCCCCAAAATTCACAAACTCAACAATCCCGGCCGCCCCATAGTGTCAGCTTGCAGCTGTCCCACAGAACACATCTCCGAATACCTGGACATCATCTTCCAACCCTTTGTCCAGTCTCTACCTACCTACATTAAAGACACCAACCATGCTCTAGAGATCATAGACCAAGTCAACCAGAAACAACTTTTCAAACCTGAACTGTTGTTTACACTTGATGTCACTTCACTATATACTGTCATACCGCACAATGACGGCCTCAATGCACTTTCGTACTTCCTCAACCAAAGAAGTCATAAACAACCTCCTACTCATACTCTTATACGTCTGGCTGAATTGGTTCTCTCTCTTAACAGTTTCTCCTTTGATGGCGTCACCTTCGCTCAGTGCAGTGGCGTAGCGATGGGCACTAAAATGGGACCCAGCTATGCCTGCCTCTTCATGGGTTTCCTTGAGAACCAAATACTTCAGACATACACCGGGCCTGTCCCTGAGATGTATAAACGCTACATCGATGATGGTATCGGAGCTACACATCAGACCCACGCTGCACTTTTAGACTTCATTCACTTCGTGCAGGATTTCCACCCATCCATCAAGTTCACATACAATATATCAGCTACTTCCGTCGACTTTCTGGACATGAGCATCAGTATTGACTGCGGAATGTTGAAAACTTCAATACATTACAAGCCTACCGATTCACATTCATACCTCGACTACCGCTCTTCGCACAACCCCAAATGTAAGAATAGCATCCCATTTTCTCAGTTTCTTCGGCTTAAAAGAATCTGTTCCGAAAAATCAGATTTTGATGTTCAATCCAAAGAAATGGCTGGATTTTTCATCGACAGACATTACCCACATACTGTTGTTCAAGGTTCTCTCCAAACAGTACAAAAACTTAGTCGCGCGAGTATACTGCAGACTAAGCCTACCGCTGAGAGTGACAGGCCCATCGTAACCATGGTTTACCATCCGCACACCAATCCGGTTCGTAAAATACTTCTTTCTAACTGGGGTCTCTTGTCATCCAGTAAAGAGTCCGCTGCTATCTTTTCTGAACCTCCGTTGGTGGCTTTCAAGAGGGATATTAATTTACGAGACATGCTTGTTCGCTCTACTCTTAAGCCTCGTTCTACCACCAGACCCTCCGGCTCCACACCGTGCAATGTTCCAAATTGCAAGACATGTCCTTTTATTTGCCCTTCTACAGTGGTGAATGGTCCACGCTACAACTTCAACATAGACAGATACTTCACATGTCAAACCACCAACGTGATTTATGTCATCTCCTGTGTGAAATGCGGCCAACTCTATGTTGGAGAGACGGAAAGAACCATCAACGACCGTTTTAAAAAACATCTTCAGTCGGTCAAGTACCATTACAATAGACCGGTCGGGCGACATTTCAACCAGGCCGATCACTCCGTCTCGGACATTCGTGTTAAAGGCCTCTGGCTTATGCAAACCAGTAATGTCTGGGAAAGGAAAGACCGAAAAAAATTTTTGATTAATAAACTGGGCACTGTGGCGCCACTCGGGATGAATATGAAAGATTAACTTTTTGGACCTTACCTGTGTCTTCTGCTAACTGTCATTTACCTTACCGAGTCGCTTCTGTATGACTACTCACTAACCAGATAGGTGCGGCTGGCGCTGATTGATATGTACTTTGTGCCTCCCATGGGGACTTTTCCAGCGCTGGCCTTACGTTAAGTTGGATCCCTTGCCCTTCCCTGTCGGGCGCTTGGTCGCCGGTCCTTGGATTTATGCGCGGGTGTGGGGGGCGATCATGTGCATTCCCTTGGGGCTGTATGTGGTCGTCTTGTTCGCGTGCCTGTGCGTTCGTCCGTGGGCTGGAGGGTGCCTGTTGGGTGGGGCTGGTGGCTCTGTTTGTTTGCCTTCCCCCCCCCTCCCTTTTTGTTTTCTCTCTCTCTCTCTCTCTCTCTCTCTCTCTCTCTCTCTCTCTCCCCCCCCCCCCCTTTCTCTCTCTCTCTTCCCTTTCCTCCTCCCCTTCCCCCGCCCCTTTTGTCTTTCTCTCCCCCCACACCGTTTTTTTTTTTTTTTTTTTTTTTTTTTTATTTTGAGTTACCCTTGAAGATGGTTTCACAACTACCTACTCTCCTCTTATACCATTATTCTCTTACTGAATTTGATTATTTGCTTTGTTTCATCGATATTCCTTGTTGTGTACCATGCTAAATGCTGGGGTTTTTTTCCCGGGGTCCTCCCGTTTTTCCCCGAGGTAGTCCTCAACTCGATGGTGATATAAGGTTTGCCTTCGGGTTGGTGTTTAGCTGGCTTTGTGTATTAGACACTCAGCCTACTTCGTGCCCAAGGGTACTCCCCGTTCGTTCTCTCTCTCTCTCTCTCTCTCTCTCTCTCTCTTTCTCTCTTCCCCCCCCCCCCCTCTTTCTCTCTCGCTGTCTCTCTTCTCTCTCTCTCTCTCTCTCTCTCTCCCCCCGGCCTCACACACGCGCATTTACTTTTGCTCGCTCCTGCGCGCGCTTACACACACTCTTGTCTCTCGTGTTTAGTCTCTCTCGGAGTCTTTCTCTTACGATTTTTTTCTTTGACGTCATTTTTACTTTTGTTCTTCCTTTCCTTTCCTTTTCTTTTTCTTTTTACGTCACCTTCAGTTGCCACATTCCTTCTGCATCTGAAGATAAGTAGCGGCTAATGTCTCTGTTTGTTTGTCTATTTTGACAAAGGGTATTTACCCGAAATATTAATAAATTGTGTTGTACCGTTTTTTCTAAGCGTGTTTCTTTCTCCGTTGGGTACTTCATATCATACTGAGGCTAAACGCTTCAAATGTGTACACTATCATATGCAAGCTACATTATAGTACTTACAGATAAGGATATAGACCAATGGCTTTAGTTCAACCCATATCATACCGAGGCTAAACGCTTCAAATGTGTACACTACCATACGCAAGCTACATTATAGTACTTACAGATAAGGATATAGACCAATGGCTTTAGTTCAACCCATATCATACCGAGGCTAAACGCTTCAAATGTGTACACTACCATACGCAAGCTACATTATAGTACTTACAGATAAGGATATAGACCAATGGCTTTAGTTCAACCCCTCTCATACCGAGGCTAAACGCTTCAAATGTGTACACTACCATATGCAAGCTACATTATAGTACTTACAGATAAGGATATAGACCAATGGCTTTAGTTCAACCCATATCATACTGAGGCTAAACTCTTCAAATGTGTTCACTATCATATGCAAGCTACATTATAGTACTTACAGATAAGGATATAGACCAATGGCTTTAGTTCAACTCATATACCGAGGCTAAACGCTTCAAATGTGTACACTATCATATGCAAGCTACATTATAGTACTTAAGATAAGGATATAGACCAATGGCTTTAGTTCAACCCATATCAAACTGAGGCTAAACGCTTCAAATGTGTACACTACCATAATATGCAAGCTACATTATAGTACTTACAGATAAGGATATAGACCAATGGCTTTAGTGCAACCCATATCATACTGAGGCTAAACGCTTCAAATGTGTACACTAACATTATAGTACTTACAGATAAGGATATAGACCAATGGCTTTAGTTCAAGGGTGGTGCCAGAATAGCTTGGCGCCTAGAGGCGCCAAGCTATTCTGGCACTACCCTTGAACTATTTTAGTCAAAGTTATTTCACACACTGGTGTATTCTGAATGATAAGGGTTAAGCAATTTACAACCAACCAACCATAGCGGGCATCATGCGTACTACAATCATTGCCCACTAGCTGGGAGATGGAGTTAGCTAGCAGTCCGAGAAGTGTCGCTAGATATAATTATTGGGGTGTAACTGTAAGGTCTTTGCCTTGTGCCATAGCAGGTATCATGCTTACTACAAGCATTGTTGGGAGGTGGAATTAACTAGCAGTCTGAGAGGTGTCGCTGGATTTAGTATAGGAAGTACTTTGTGTTTATTGTATGTATGATTTGTGACTTGCTTGCCATTGCAGATGAGTCCATGTACTGAGGCTGAAGTGGTCACCATAGTAACCGTACCCCATGTACACTGTCCTATGTTAAACTGTGTCTGAGGTGCACTGTCCCATGTTAAACTGTACACAATTAATTTATATCGAGCTTTTCAAATCTGATATTGTACAAAAGAGCCGGCTCAAAGTCAAAGTGCTACAAACTAGCCAGTTGCATGGGAAGTTGGGATAGATCCACATTATCTCACACAGGGTTTAACTCGTTCTACCCAAACACTGAACTCCCCAAATTTGACCGTTGTTTTCTGAAGACTGCATTGCAGTGCAGGACACAAATCGACCATGATAGCTCAAGGGTGATGCCAGAATAGCTTGGCGCCAAGCTATTCTGGCATCACCCGTGAACTATCATGGTCGATCTTTATCTTGCTGGGGTAGAATTAGTTAAATTAAGGGCTTGTGAACATCTTCCCCTGAGCTGAGACCGTAGTGCTTGAAGATGTATTGTTACATTTATGGTATTTCGGCATGTTCAGTTTGAGGGAGTTCATGAGGATCTCATGCTGATGTCAGCTCGAGGCATAGACCCAACTTGACAAGACTCATGAGGGTCTCTGGTTTGTACAAGCTCATTATCATCTATTTCAACTTGACAAGACTCATGAGGGTCTCTGGTTTGTACAAGCTCATTATCATCTATTTCAACTTGACAAGACTCATGAGGGTCTCTGGTTTGTACAAGCTCATTATCATCTATTTCAACTTGACAAGACTCATGAGGGTCTCTGGTTTGTACAAGCTCATTATCATCTATTTCAACTTGACAAGACTCATGAGGGTCTCTGGTTTGTACAAGCTCATTATCATCTATTTCAACTTGACAAGACTCATGAGGGTCTCTGGTTTGTACAAGCTCATTATCATCTATTTCCCCTTGACAAGACTCATGAGGGTCTCTGGTTTGTACAAGCTCATTATCATCTATTTCAACTTGACAAGACTCATGAGGGTCTCTGGTTTGTACAAGCTCATTATCATCTATTTCAACTTGACAAGACTCATGAGGGTCTCTGGTTTGTACAAGCTCATTATCATCTATTTCAACTTGACAAGACTCATGAGGGTCTCTGGTTTGTACAAGCTCATTATCATCTATTTCAACTTGACAAGACTCATGAGGGTCTCTGGTTTGTACAAGCTCATTATCATCTATTTCAACTTGACAAGACTCATGAGGGTCTCTGGTTTGTACAAGCTCATTATCATCTATTTCAACTTGACAAGACTCATGAGGGTCTCTGGTTTGTACAAGCTCATTATCATCTATTTCAACTTGACAAGACTCATGAGGGTCTCTGGTTTGTACAAGCTCATTATCATCTATTTCAACTTGACAAGACTCATGAGGGTCTCTGGTTTGTACAAGCTCATTATCATCTATTTCCCCTTGACAAGACTCATGAGGGTCTCTGGTTTGTACAAGCTCATTATCATCTATTTCAACTTGACAAGACTCATGAGGGTCTCTGGTTTGTACAAGCTCATTATCATCTATTTCAACTTGACAAGACTCATGAGGGTCTCTGGTTTGTACAAGCTCATTATCATCTATTTCAACTTGACAAGACTCATGAGGGTCTCTGGTTTGTACAAGCTCATTATCATCTATTTCAACTTGACAAGACTCATGAGGGTCTCTGGTTTGTACAAGCTCATTATCATCTATTTCAACTTGACAAGACTCATGAGGGTCTCTGGTTTGTACAAGCTCATTATCATCTATTTCAACTTGACAAGACTCATGAGGGTCTCTGGTTTGTACAAGCTCATTATCATCTATTTCAACTTGACAAGACTCATGAGGGTCTCTGGTTTGTACAAGCTCATTATCATCTATTTCAACTTGACAAGACTCATGAGGGTCTCTGGTTTGTACAAGCTCATTATCATCTATTTCAACTTGACAAGACTCATGAGGGTCTCTGGTTTGTACAAGCTCATTATCATCTATTTCAACTTGACAAGACTCATGAGGGTCTCTGGTTTGTACAAGCTCATTATCATCTATTTCAACTTGACAAGACTCATGAGGGTCTCTGGTTTGTACAAGCTCATTATCATCTATTTCAACTTGACAAGACTCATGAGGGTCTCTGGTTTGTACAAGCTCATTATCATCTATTTCAACTTGACAAGACTCATGAGGGTCTCTGGTTTGTACAAGCTCATTATCATCTATTTCAACTTGACAAGACTCATGAGGGTCTCTGGTTTGTACAAGCTCATTATCATCTATTTCAACTTGACAAGACTCATGAGGGTCTCTGGTTTGTACAAGCTCATTATCATCTATTTCAACTTGACAAGACTCATGAGGGTCTCTGGTTTGTACAAGCTCATTATCATCTATTTCAACTTGACAAGACTCATGAGGGTCTCTGGTTTGTACAAGCTCATTATCATCTATTTCAACTTGACAAGACTCATGAGGGTCTCTGGTTTGTACAAGCTCATTATCATCTATTTCAACTTGACAAGACTCATGAGGGTCTCTGGTTTGTACAAGCTCATTATCATCTATTTCAACTTGACAAGACTCATGAGGGTCTCTGGTTTGTACAAGCTCATTATCATCTATTTCAACTTGACAAGACTCATGAGGGTCTCTGGTTTGTACAAGCTCATTATCATCTATTTCAACTTGACAAGACTCATGAGGGTCTCTGGTTTGTACAAGCTCATTATCATCTATTTCAACTTGACAAGACTCATGAGGGTCTCTGGTTTGTACAAGCTCATTATCATCTATTTCAACTTGACAAGACTCATGAGGGTCTCTGGTTTGTACAAGCTCATTATCATCTATTTCAACTTGACAAGACTCATGAGGGTCTCTGGTTTGTACAAGCTCATTATCATCTATTTCAACTTGACAAGACTCATGAGGGTCTCTGGTTTGTACAAGCTCATTATCATCTATTTCAACTTGACAAGACTCATGAGGGTCTCTGGTTTGTACAAGCTCATTATCATCTATTTCAACTTGACAAGACTCATGAGGGTCTCTGGTTTGTACAAGCTCATTATCATCTATTTCAACTTGACAAGACTCATGAGGGTCTCTGGTTTGTACAAGCTCATTATCATCTATTTCAACTTGACAAGACTCATGAGGGTCTCTGGTTTGTACAAGCTCATTATCATCTATTTCAACTTGACAAGACTCATGAGGGTCTCTGGTTTGTACAAGCTCATTATCATCTATTTCAACTTGACAAGACTCATGAGGGTCTCTGGTTTGTACAAGCTCATTATCATCTATTTCAACTTGACAAGACTCATGAGGGTCTCTGGTTTGTACAAGCTCATTATCATCTATTTCAACTTGACAAGACTCATGAGGGTCTCTGGTTTGTACAAGCTCATTATCATCTATTTCAACTTGACAAGACTCATGAGGGTCTCTGGTTTGTACAAGCTCATTATCATCTATGCCTTAGGAAATGTATGGCATGAGCGGCACGGTTATTGTAGGCACAGAACTCCTGTCAGCGAGACACAGACCCTCATGTGCCAGCTAGCATGACGTGGGCAACAGTAACTCAGTAGGCCTACCGTTGTCTATTCACCCTCATGTGCCAGCTGTAATGACGTGGGCAACAGAACTCAGTAGGCCTACCATTGTCTATTCACCCTCATGTGCCAGCTATCATGACGTGAGCAACAGAACTCGGTAGGCCTACCGTTGTCTATTCACCCTCATGTGCCAGCTGTAATGACGTGAGCAACAGAACTCAGTAGGCCTACCATTGTCTATTCACCCTCGTGTGCCAGCTGTAATGACGTGAGCAACAGAACTCAGTAGGCCTACCGTTGTCTATTCACCCTCGTGTGCCAGCTGTAATGACGTGAGCAACAGAACTCGGTAGGCCTACCGTTGTCTATTCACCCTCATGTGCCAGCTGTAATGACGTGGGCAACAGTAACTCCGTATAGGCCTACCGTTGAATCGCACAGTGGTTATGAAGCGTTTTGTCTCCACAGGCCAGTATAGTTAAACAGATAAATTGCGTTAGCCAGTTCGAGTCGGCACAGCCGGCGAGGGGACGAATCCCGCCAAGACAACCAAGGCGTGATTTCTCTGTGTGCACTGCTTTGTCTTCTTTGAACCGCACACTCCACTCAGCACTGATCCTCGTGTATCCTTACAGCGTGAGTGATTCGCATGAGCTCCTGCCATGCAAGTCAGATCATGAGGATCTGTGCTACTTGAAACTTTCATTTCACACCTAAAATGATGCTGACACTGACAAATTTGCAAATTAGTTATTTGGGTTTAACGCCGAGTAGGCCATCTCACGGCTGACAAGTTTGCAATTGGCATAGATCTCTTATATTATTTGGACACCCGTGAACAATATTCCACATCTCCACAGCAAAGCCAGCTCATCAATTTTCTTGTGATAGCTTGACTTTCCTTCTGATATTTATGCAGTCGGCGTCATTCACCAGTGTAGGGGGCAATAGATGATCATAAGCATTTGAGGCCAAACAGCTTTGCTTGAATCCTGCTGAAAAAGCACCGATGAGTAGTTGTGTTTGCAATCATTAATCAAAATTCAGGAAGCACTGTACATACATCCTCAAATACATGTATAAGAACACATGCTCAAATATAAGAATACATCCTGGAATACAAAAATACATCCTCGAATATAAGAATACATCCTCAAATACTTCTGGAGTCTTGAAGATTGTCATGAGCCCTTAACATGTCTACAGGTAAGTCACGCATGTGAGTCATAAGGGCTTTGCTGTTCATGCTGAACAATTTAGGTTTAAATTTTTCTTGGGTGTTTTCTGTGGGAAATCATTTTAATCATGATGTAAATCAATGTGATCCATCTGTCTGGGCTCGGCATTGGACTGCAGGCATCATGCCCAAATGTGAATTGTTACGGTCAGGGCATGTGATCTGTCTGGGCTCGGCAATGGAATGCAGGCACCATGCCCAAGTGTGAATTGTTACGGTCAGGGCATGTGCTTCTGCTGAGCTTGGCAATGGAACACACGCATGCTGACGGATTTGTCAGAAATAATTAAATATTCATGGACAAAGATCTTGGTGTTGTGTCATGAATAACCATTGCATACTTTCCACAGAACTTGGTGACGTGAATAACCATTGCTTCATTTCCACGAAACTTGATTTGTCATCAAAATCCGGACCCAAAAACGGGTGACTGTCTTGGGTGTAAAATGCAAGGAAAATCTCAAGAAAGAAACACGGTTAGAAAAGGTAATTAGGACACCATTTATTACATTTTCAGGTTATAACCCAACGCAGTTGCCTTTTCACCAGAGAAAAGTTAAGTAGAGCACTGTGTGTGTGTGTTTGCATGTTTATTTTGAAATGCAATATACTGTCCGGCATAATAAAACTAAACACTTTGCGTTTAGCAGGAAAATATTTGATTTACAAATATGATAATAAAACTAATGTTGGTAGATAATTATTCACTCGTAGCGAGCAGTAAACACTTTTCATTTATGAGCGGTGCTGGCAAAGGATTATTAGTGTATTCGTGCCATCTCCCATGTGCCCTTGTGGAGAAGCACAGCAGACCACATCTTCCAGGACTGTGGGAACCACCAGCTGCTGAGGGAGGAGATATGGCAGAAGCCCGCCACTCTACAAGAGAAACTGCACAGGCCTGTGGAGGTGCTACAGAAGACCACAGATTTCATTTTGAGAGCCAAACTCCAAGTGTGACGGCGTTCGAGAAGAAGATTAGTGTGTTTTAAGTCTCTTGTATTTATAAAAGATACTTTTTAGGATGGGTCGCGTGGAGCAAATTCAAAAGAATGCCCATGATGACATGGGCAGGCAGGTCCGACAACTAGCAGATCGTACTGTTGGTGGGAAACACCGTATGTGTGTATGTATGTATACTATGCGTTTTTCATGATGGTGCTTGCTATGTTGTTACGATTACTTCCCTTGTAACCGACATAATTCTCATATAAATTCTGTGGATATATAACAACAATAAAAAAAAATGTGTTATACAGTCACTGTGTTATATCCCAAGTTTACTGTATTTAAATCGTTGAATCTTCCGTATGCTTCACCGTCCATCTAATGTGTTTGTACATATGACGTGTAATGGCCAGGGATAAAAACAACTTCAGCAAAGAAAGGAGTCTGTGTCAATGAATTCTTCAGTCTTAGGATTGATTGATTGATTGTACATTGCTTAGCGTCCCGACAGCAACAAGGCTTTCTCAGGACGTGCCTGCACTGCTTGTGAAAAAAACAGAACATTGAATGTATGTCGCCAGCCGGTCAAATACATTAAATAAACCTAACACATGGGGCCTAAATAAAGCTAAGACCATTTAGCAACACACATCCAATATCAAGAGCTACAGGCAGTGCAGACAGTAGGGAGAGTTTTAAAAAGGCAAACACAGGTGAATGGACAAAGGGTAGACAGAAACACATGCCCCAGAATAGAGAGAAAAACCCACCCTGTGGGGCTGACCAGGGTGACCCTGGGAACTAAAAAATACCTAACCCCACCCAAGTCCCCCAGGGCAGACCCGGGTGGGGTCTTCAGTCTTAGGAAAAAATATACATATATATATATATAATTTTAGTTTGGTTTTTTTTTTGTTTTTTTTTTTGGGGTGGAGAAATGGTTTTTTTCAGCGGAGATTGTAAAATTCAACAGGGAGAGAGGAGAAGTTTTCATCCCTGATGTCTTTTCTTACCAGACTTTCACATATTTTCATGTTGCGTGTTTGACCAACGACGTAACACATGGTGTATCTATGTACAATGTTAGGATTGAAAAGCCGTTGACCCTGTCCATCCGGATGCACTGCTGCATGAAATAAATTTGACTAGATGGTTCAAGGGTGGTGCCGGAATAGATTGGCACCCTGAGGCGTCGATCTGTTCTGGCACCGTCTTTGAACTAAAATGGTTGGTCTGTCTCTTAATCTGTCGTGTCACATAGCCTGTCATTGAAGAATGTCAGCCTCGTGATTTACCGGTAATAGGTTAACCCTTATCATTCGGAATACACAAGTGTGGGAAATAAGTTTGACTGAAATAGTTAAAGGGTAGTGCCAGAATAGCTTGTCGCCTCTATTCGCCAAGTTATTCTGGCACCACCCTTGAACTAAAGCCACTGGTCCATATCCTTATCTGTAAGTACTATAATGTAGCTTGCATATTATGACAGTGTAGGCAAACCACCTCAGCTGGTGGGCTAAACCACGTGAGGGGGTGGTGTTCACATTGCACCACTAGGCGGATGAGCTGTTTCTGACAGCCAACGGCTAGAGGACGGAGGAGATCAGGTTAGATCCAACGGCCAAATGTGGGGGAGTAAACCCTTCAAATCAGGAGTGGAGCCCCGAAGGCAGACAGCTGCCTGTATTCACGCACTGTTCTGGCAGCTCCTGCAGCCAAACTGGTGCCAAACGTACTGCTTTGCATTCCTTTGGATACATCAGCGAGGCCGAGAGGGGGATCTTGACGACTGGGCATCCCAGGATCTCCATACACTTCGCCCAGGCTTGCGCACTGGAGAGGTCACTCCAGTGACTGACCCAGCAAGCGCATACTCCATTGTCTTTCGAGACAGGATGCCGAATGTATAAACACGAGAATCTCCTACGTTTGTGTATTATAAGATTGAAACTTGGGGAAGTGCTTTGTTTAAAGGGTGCCTAGGAGAGCCTCCGAGCATATTAAAATTGGGTGTCTCACCACGCAGACATCCACACAATACTCTAGATATGTCGTCTGTCTGTCTAAGGACAGATGTGTAAAACAGCCCAGCGTGCCTACTGTCTTTATCCTTACAAAATAAAGGTTCAGTTCTCTCTCTCTCTCTCTCACACATACACTGATGGACTGTCAGAAGAGCATGCACGTGTACAGTAGAATATCATTTATCCAAAGTCAACCTCGCTTCACACAAAATAATAGCGCAAGACTGAAATTGTACCGTGAAATTCTAGTTTTGTCATTGTTTTCAAGTCCAGAAGGCAAAGTTGTTTTTATATTTCGTAAAATAAAAAAAATTTACGTAAAAACTAAAATTATATCGTGACAAATGACGTTTTTCAAACCAATGACATCCTAGATAGCGTGAAGGTTAGTGGCATCCTAGACAGCGTATATTATATATGTTACTCCATTGCACACTGAAGTGGTTTGCCACCTGTAGACGGACAAACCAGCCTGCAGCTGACCAAGACCTTGCTTCCACTCATTTTCAGAGGGACTTATAAAAGATAGATCAATACGTTTTTGCCACCCCCCCCCCCCCCCCCCTTTTTCAACTGTGCAACAACACTGCGCTTCTTAGTTTAAAATCCTGTGGAACTCGGCACTTTTCCAGAATAAAAATAAAAATGCATGTGCCGCAGGAAAAGCATTAGTCATCAAGTTGGGGTCATTATATGAAAAAAGCATTTATGTGCACGATTATCATAAATTACATGTTTAGTTGTTTTTTTTAACACTAGCCATCAAGTAGGGGGTCATTATATGAAAAAGCAGTTATGTGCACAATTATCACAAATTTCATGTTTAGAAGGCACCATAAATTGTGTGTCTTTTCTACGACCATATCTTTCTTTCTTAAGTCTTTGCAGCCTAGTCCAAAAGAAACGCGACAGCTCTTTTTCAAAATATCTAAGGTTCATTCTTTATCTTTTTTCACATTTATAAGACGACACAATTTTTTTAAGTTCCACAAATACACCATGTTTTCCACTTTCTTTACACTCCTTTTGCGTGTGTATGACTGGGAGTTCATGTGGAGACTGTTCACTTTGTTATCTCATGGTCTGGTCTCCTGGCCTTCCTAGCGAGATTTGAAAGCCAAACACAGTGTAACACAAGACACTGTATGTCATATACACTGTAACACTAGACACTGTATGTCGTATACACTGTAACACTAGACACTGTATGTCGTATACACTGTCACACTAGACACTGTATGTCATATACACTGTCACACTAGACACTGTATGTCATATACACTGTAACACTAGACACTGTATGTCGTATACACTGTAACACCAGACACTGTATGTCATATACACTGTCACACTAGACACTGTATGTCATATACACTGTCACACTAGACACTGTATGTCATATACACTGTAACACTAGACACTGTATGTCATATACACTGTAACACTAGACACTGTATGTCGTATACACTGTAACACTAGACACTGTATGTCGTATACACTGTAACATGTCGTATACACTGTAACACTAGACACTGTATGTCGTATACACTGTAACACTAGACACTGTATGTCGTATACACTGTAACACTAGACACTGTATGTCGTATACACTGTAACACTAGACACTGTATGTCGTATGCACTGTAACACTAGACACTGTATGTCGTATGCACTGTAACACTAGACACTGTATGTCGTATGCACTGTAACACTAGACACTGTATGTCGTATGCACTGTAACACTAGACACTGTATGTCGTATGCACTGTAACACTAGACACTGTATGTCGTATGCACTGTAACACTAGACACTGTATGTCGTATGCACTGTAACACTAGACACTGTATGTCGTATGCACTGTAACACTAGACACTGTATGTCGTATGCACTGTAACACTAGACACTGTATGTCGTATGCACTGTAACACTAGACACTGTATGTCGTATGCACTGTAACACTAGACACTGTATGTCGTATACACTGTAACACTAGACACTGTATGTCGTATACACTGTAACACTAGACACTGTATGTCGTATACACTGTAACACTAGACACTGTATGTCGTATACACTGTAACACTAGACACTGTATGTCGTATACACTGTAACACTAGACACTGTATGTCGTATACACTGTAACACTAGACACTGTATGTCGTATACACTGTAACACTAGACACTGTATGTCGTATACACTGTAACACTAGACAGTGTATGTCGTATACACTGTAACACCAGACACTGTATGTCGTATACACTGTAACACTAGACACTGTCATATACACTGTAACACTAGACACTGTATGTCGTATACACTGTAACACTAGACACTATGTCGTATACACTGTAACACTAGACACTGTATGTCATATACACTGTAACACTAGACACTGTATGTCGTATACACTGTAACACTAGACACTGTATGTCATATACACTGTAACACTAGACACTGTATGTCGTATACACTGTAACACCAGACACTGTATGTCGTATACACTGTAACACTAGACACTATGTCATATACACTGTAACACTAGACACTATGTCGTATACACTGTAACACTAGACACTATGTCGTATACACTGTAACACTAGACACTGTAACACTAGACACTATGTCGTATACACTGTAACACTAGACACTGTAACACTAGACACTGTATGTCATATACACTGTAACACTAGACACTGTATGTCGTATACACTGTAACACTAGACACTGTATGTCGTATACACTGTAACACTAGACACTGTGTGTCATATACACTGTAACACTAGACACTGTATGTGACATACAAAGTCCTAACAAGATGGGATGAACCATAACCCACAAAGTCCCTTCTATATGAGAGCTTTCCTCGCTGTCAATGGTGTCTACCTTTTGTCTTTGACCTGATTCTGATGTTGAATTATCTCCTATTGAAAAAGTCTTGCAGATCTGCCAATGCGTCGGTGAGTTTTTTAAGGGGCGCCGGACAGGCGTCATTGATTTGTCAAACGTCATTTGTCATGATGTAAGTTTTAGTTTTTACGTAATTTTATATTTTACGTGATATGAGTTTCACTTTCGCTTCATAGGCTTGAGAAAATGATGACAAAATAGAACTTCACGGTACAATTTCAGTCTTGCTATAATTTGTGTAAAAACAGGTTGACTTTACCTAGCTACATGATATACTAAGTACACGGCGGGTCACCTGCATGCTCTTCTAAAAGCGCGTCGGTATGTGTGTTATTGCGTGCGTGCGCGCGCTCTCCAAACATTTCCAAGAGGCATAGATCCTCATGCACCTGGAGGGCGCATGAGGATCTATTCCTCCTGGAGATGCGCGCATGTTTGTATGTGTGAAAGAGACTGAAATTTTTCTGCATAACGTATAAATTATGATTTTTCTTTTTTAATGGTGAAAAAAAAAAGGGCTATTTTTTGGTTGTTGTAACGTTGAATATTTCTAAAAATTGAAAAAAACCACTTACCTCTATGTACATGTATTTGGTTTGAAAACCCCCCCTCTTTGTGTCTCTGACCCGGTGCTATGCAGGATAGTGACACGGTGTATGGTTGGCAACGTACCCCTGTTACACTGAGCTACTCACGTTGTGCTATAGAGGATAGCGACACGGTGTATGGGTGGTAATGCAACACTGTTACACACGTTGCGCTATGCAGGATAGCGACACAGTGTAGGGGTGGTAGTGACATTTAAGATATTCTGTTTTCTTCTTAAACGATATACCTTTAATTTCGATTGCCTAGATTAATAGGCGTGTTTGCGTGGGTGTGTACAGTATGCATTGGTTTGTGATATTAGTTGCTTAGTTTTAAAGTTTTTACTGTGCGTGTAGGGCATAGGATTTGTGTGATAGAGTATTAATTGGTTGCTTTTTTTGTTGTTGTCGACTGTGATGTTTGTAATTGTAACGACACCAGCACACATTCCTATGCTTTATGTTCTTGAGGCAAATGGCAATAAACAGTAGTATTAGTAGTAGTACCTCTGTTACACCGGGCTACTCACGTGACTTGTGAAAAGATGGGTACTAAAATCTTTACAACACCAACAATGAAAGTGAACACCTTCTACCCCAGACACACCACAGCAAGACGCAGATCGACCATGAGAGTTCAAGGGTGATGCCAGAATAGCTTGGCGCCTATGGACACACCACAGCAAGACGCAGATCGACCATGAGAGTTCAAGGGTGATGCCAGAATAGGTTGGCGCCTATGGACACACCACAGCAAGACGCAGATCGACCATGAGCGTTCAAGGGTGATGCCAGAATAGCTTGGCGCCTATGGACACACCACAGCAAGACGTAGATCGACCATGAGAGTTCAAGGGTGATGCCAGAATAGCTTGGCGCCTATGGACACACCACAGCAAGACACAGATCGACCATGAGAGTTCAAGGGTGATGCCAGAATAGCTTGGCGCCTATGGACACACCACAGCAAGGCACAGATCGACCATGAGAGTTCAAGGGTGATGCCAGAATAGCTTGGCGCCTATGGGCTGACTGACTGACCGCCAAGCTATTCTGGCATCACCCTTGAACTATCATGGTCGATCTGTGTCCTGCACTGCACTCTTCAGAGGACAACGGCAACATTTGGGGATTTCAGAGTTATTTGGTGGAGTTATGGCTTGCAAGGAGTTATGTGGAATATTTTGATTATGGTGAAACTGACTTTATTTCACAACAATAGAACTAGAAGTTTTGACAAATGCAAACACATCACATTTCAAACCTGCCATTGCTAATGTACTACTACATGAAATATAATTAGGATAAAGCAAAAATGTAAACGAGTACACATCAGAACAAAATCAATGCTGACACAATCCACAAGTCGGGGCAAGTGATAAATGTAACAATTGTAAGAGTGGCAAAGCCTTTGTCTCCATTGCATGACTGATCCACATCAATTATTTAGTCTGACCTTGGTGATCGTAATCTTTCACACAGGGTAACTGAAATAAGCAAGTGATCAAGGAGTTTGTGACAAAGTTTTTGTACCAGCAAAATATACATTTTCTCAAAATATGGATGTTTCACAGATCTGTGAACCCTGTGACTTGCATGGGGCCAACTAATTTAGAATGTATAGGAAGGTCTTATCATAGGAAGGTCTTATCATCAGCTACCTCTGTGCCAAGTTCGATTGAAAAGTTGATTGAAAATGCTGATGAAAACTACAATTCTACCAAGAACAAACAAAAAAAATGGCGTTTTACACGCATTTGCTGACCTCTTGTGACCCTTGGCCTTTTTAATGGGTCATCCAAATTAGTATGCACAGAAAAGTCTTACCATCAGGTACCTCTGTACCAATGTTGGGCTTGAAGTTGAAAATAGCATTAGAGAAAAATAACTTGTCCCTCTGTGTGACGCTGACCTTTCAAAAATGTCAAAGTATCCTTGTCACAAGTCTGGCTTGAATAATCTTAGAGAAAATGCCAATGTTATAGTTTACCACGGACACCGCTAGTCGGAACGGCCACTGGCTCATTTTTACTTCGCATGCGAGCCAAAAACACCTGAGAACCCTTTGTTGTAGAGCGCTGGTAGAAACAGCCACTCAGCCCAAGTACAAAGGGCTCTCAAAGGAATACTGCTAAACGGGCAGTGTACAAAGGCTGTCAAAGGAATGCTGGTGCCGTTTGCAGCCAGTTTGTTCAATGGACGACCAACACAATAAATTCCTGATGAACAGCAGCATCAGGACGCTTGTTCATTGGTAACCCCTCATCATTCGCAATACACCAGTGTGTGAAATAAGTTTGACTGAAATAGTTCAAGGGTAGTGCCGGAATAGCTTGGCGCCTGTAGGCGCCAAGCTATTCTGGCACCACCTTTGAACTATCCTCATCTGTAAGCACTATAATGTAGCTTGCATATGGCAGTGTACAAATGTGAAGCCTCAGTATGATAGCGGCTAATGTCCCGACAGCAACAAGACTTTCTCAGGACGTGCCTGCACTGGTTTTGAAAAAAAACTAAACAGAATATTGAATGCATGTTGCCAGCCATTCTAATATATGCTAAATAAACCTAAGACATGCTAAGGATGCTGCACCTTCCTGCTAATTTATCGTACCCTTGTTTACACAAAATCATTACAATTACAAATTATGTACATAAAGAAATGCATCAATCGCCAACACATAACTCATCATCTCTTAGGTGCAGCAGACCATTTAGCAACACGCATCCAATATCAAAGGCCACCGGCAGCGCAGACATGGAGAATTAACCGGCAGCGCAGACATGGAGAATTTCAAGAGGGAAAATACAGTTGAATTACCAAAGTGTAAACAGAAACATACGCCCAAGAAAAAAGGAGAAAATCAACCCTGTGGGGCTGTCGAGGGTGACCCTGGGATCTAAAAAGTAGTTAACCACACCCAAGTCCCCCTGGGCAGACACGGGTGGGGGGAACCGCATCAAGACACAAAGCTAGAAAGCAAATAATGCCTCCACACTGCATAATACTTCACTAACACCTTCCCCAGTGTCATTACTCCATGACAGTTCAAAAGACTATACTCTAGAGCATGACCGTGTGCACTAAGTGTCAGTCTGCAGAAAGAGATGGAGCATTGTCCAATGCTTTTAGAGGTTGCCGTGGTGATGAGAGAAGGTTACAACTGCCATGTTGTTGAGGAATACTGTCAGGACACGCAAACAAAAGCTTCTGTCTGTCTAAACATTTGGACATCAAAGCCTGGCAGCTGTCCTCCCCCTGGGATCCAGCTGTTGTCAGTGACCCAAGCTTGCTAAGAGATACCACTTTTGCCACCGAACCCATCTTGTCTGGGGACCTGATGATTGCCAACGAACCCATATTGCCAGAAGATCTGGCTGCAGAACCTCTCATGCCAGGGGATCTAAGGGTTGCAGCCGATCCCATCGTTGCAGGGGACCTGACTGTTGCCTCCAAATCTACCTTGGGATTCTGACTGTGGACTGTGATGCCATTTTCTTTCAGATGCCTCTTGAGCAGAAGTGGCTGTGTTGGCGTGACAACCGGACTGTTTCTGTAATGGGCCAATCCAGGTGTGCCAACCGGAGTTTTCCAGTGACCCGGCAATCTAGATGTTCCAACTGGAGTAATCCACTGAGCTGGAAATGCAGGTGTGCCAACTGGAGTGTTCCAATGAGGAGAGCATGGCGTGGTGGGGCTGTCAGGAGCCACAAAGTATTTGTACAGACCACTGTGCCTTTCACCACCTGGCAAGCTGACACCTCCCATGTCATCACGCCTATCATCACTTTGTAAGCCGACACCTCCTGTGTCATCACGCCTATCATCACATAGTAAGCTCACACCTCCGGAGTCAATGAGTCTGTCACCACTCAGTAAACCCACACTGCTTCGGTCACCACATATATCACCACTTGTTAAAGCCAAACTGGCCGAGTCCACAGAATTAAAGAAACTGCATGTTCTTGTCCACGGTGCATTTAATATCATATGGTGTGGCGATGAAGCGATCGGGATTAGATGTGATACAGATGGCTTTCTACTGGCACTTAGTGGATCTGGCTTTTTAATGCGAGTTGATGGAACTGGTTTTCTGCTGGAAATTGATGGAACTGGCTTTTCTATGAGACTTGATGAAACTGGTTTTCTATTGGAACTTGATGGAACTGGTTTTTCAATGAGACTTGAGGGACCTGGCTTTCCAATGAGACTTGATGAAACTGTCTTTTCAATATGACTTAATGGAATTGGCTTTCTACTGGAACTTGATGAAACTGGCTTTTCAATTAGACTTGATGCAACTCGCTTTCTACTGGAATTTGATGGAACTGGCTTCTCACCGTGTCTCATGTGCAGCCCTGATATTGGATCTGTGTGGCTGCCTTCTCTGATGTCCACACAAATAGGTGGCCGATACTGTCCACTCACATACATGTCTGGTGAAGACTCCAGCGTGTGCAAGCTGCCATGGCAACATATGTGAGGAGACTCTTGCTTATCTATGATGTCAAGCACTTGCAGGCGCTGGAGACTGTCTGCATTACGTTGTAGGGCCCAACCACCTGATATTTGCCCTTTAGACGAACACTGTGAAACCTGCCCTACATCTGAATGCGAACCCTGCCCTTCTGACAAGCATGAAATCTGCCCTACAGAGGAACATTGTGAAACCTGCCCTGTAGAGGAATGCTGTGAAACCTGCCCTTCAGACGAACGCTGTGAAACTTGCCCTTCTGACGAGATCTGTGATAGCAGCCCTTTAGACGAACGTTGTGGACCACAGTGTTTGCACACTCCACCTGAACGTTGTGGACCACAGTCTTTGCACACTCCACCTGACTGTTCCTTGTAATTTAAACGCTGAAGCAATATATCGATGATGACTTCACGAGGGTCGCAGCGCTGCAAGTACCTTTCACTTTCCATCTTGGGTGCAGGGTCAAGGTTGAGGTAATCTAGAGCCCAGGGCGTGTCTGGCAGCCACCGTTTGCATGTTGGTGGTGTGGCTTGGGACAGGGGTGACAGCGGGCTGCCTTGCATACCAAACTGGCGGCATACGGAGGACGTGCTGTGGCTGCGTGACAGACCTGGGGAGAAAGCAGAACTTGCGGGACTGACTGTGACCGGCTGACTGTGCCTGGAAGAGGAAAAAGAACACATGCTGCAGTCAGGCGTCAGGTCATGTAGGTCCGCCACGACCCAACATTCGCCAGTGTTCACTCGAATACTCGACCATGATAGATCGTGAAGGTCAGCCATGTGCGAACGCTCACCAATATTGACTTGAACACTCGACCATGATGACTCGCCTCTCTCGCAGTCTCCTGAGCAACGAGCCATGTGTAATCTATTTAGGTCTATGCCACAGTGTACAGTTTCCAGGTCTGTCGCACAGTGCTCTGCCAAGTGTAGAGTATCCTGGTCTGCACCATATTGTACAGTTTCCAGGTCTGTCGCACACTGCTGTGCTAATTGCAGGAAAATCTCATACTCTGTGTGTGGCTCTGTCACAGAACAGTGAGACACATCGGGACTGACGCCCCACAAGGACTCTCCACCAGCTGCAGATACCTCACCGACATGGCCATAGGAAGCCAAGTTCACACAGGGAGAGGCACCTACAGATGTCACGGCATCAGGCAGCTTGGTGGCAGTAAAGCCATCCAGGAAACTGGAACCAGAGGGAAAAGCAGAGTGGCCCTCAAGATGTTGATGATTGGCCATAGTTTCACAGCAACCGTTTGCATCATCTCTCTTCACCCGTGGTAGTGACAGCCAGGGCATGTTGTGTGTGGTACAGGCCTCACATTGACTGTGGCTGCAATTTCTTCCCCTGGTGTGTGAGCTGTCAGTGTGAGAATTGAAAGGCTGAGCTTCATGCTGACTGAAACCTGTCCCTCCCTCGTGACTAGAGCCCCTCCCTCCCTCAGGACTAGAGCCCCTCCCTCCCTCATGACTATAGACCCTCCCTCCCTCGTGACTAGAGCCCCTCCCTCCCTCGTGACTAGAGCCCTTCCCTCCCTCATGACTAGAGCCCCTCCCTCCCTCGTGACTAGAGCCCTTCCCTCCCTCAGGACCACAGCTCCCCCCTCCCTTATAACTAGCACTCCTCCTTTGTTCACGACTACAGCCCCTCCCTCTGTCCCTCCCTCTGTCACGACTACTGTCCCTCCCTCCCTCGTGACTAGCACTCCTTCCTCCCCCGTGGCAAGTATACTCCTCTCCCTCTCTCCGACTGCCCCTCCCCCCCTCGTGACTAGCACTCCTCCCTCCCTCGTGACTAGTATACTCCCCTCCTTCTCCCCGACTGCCCCTCCCTCCCTCATGACTAGTTCCCCTCCCTCCCTCGTGATTAGCACTCCTTCCTCCCCCGCGACTAGTATACTCCCCTCCCTCCCTCCAACTGCCCCTCCCTTCCTCATGACTAGTGCCCCTTCCTCCCTTGTGACTGTCTGTATCACATGGGAGAGGCAGCTGTCGGCTACAGCCATTTTTCCTGTTGTAACCTTCACTAAGCTTGGCTCTTGACTTTGCACTATCACTGTGAGTGGGTCCTGTTTGTCGGTTGTTGTCACCATAAGCTGCACCCTCACTATGAGTACTTTGCTGCGATTGGTAACTGAAGTCGCCTTGCAAGATACGAGACACATCCTCCCCGCCATCTGCATCACCACAACAGCCAGCATGCAGCTGGTCATGCTGGAATGTGGCCCCTATGTCCAAATAACTGGGGTCGCTAGTAGCAATGTCTTGTTGACTGTTGGGCCGACTGCCCCTTGACTCTTGTTGACTGTAGAGCTGACTGTCCCTTGACTCTTGTTTAATGCAAAGCCGACTGTCCCTTGACGCTTGTTTACTGCAAAGCCGATTGTCGCTTGACTCTTGTTGACTGTAGAGCCGACTGTCACTTGACTCTTGTTGACTGTAAAGCCGATTGTCGCTTGACTCTTGTTGACTACTGGCAAGTGAGAGCCGGGTGTACGAGCTGCTGGAGTGTTTGCACATTGTGGGGAGGATGGGTGATCGTGGCACGGAGTCAGGTAATGCAGAGTTTTCTGACTGGGGTTTCCTCAAGAGCCTAAGAGACTCTGCCGATCTGAAAAGACAACAGCCCATAGTTAAACACTGCCTTCCCCCAAATAGTCTGCCGACCTGAAAAGACAACAGTCCATAGTTAAACACTGCCTTCCCCCAAATAGTCTGCCGATCTGAAAAGACAACAGTCCATAGTTAAACACTGCCTTCCCCCAAATAGTCTGCCGTCCTGAAAAGACAACAGTCCATAGTTAAACACTGCCTTCCCCCAAATAGTCTGCCGACCTGAAAAGACAACAGTCCATAGTTAAACACTGCCTTCCCCCAAATAGTCTGCCGACCTGAAAAGACAACAGTCCATAGTTAAACACTGCCTTCCCCCAAATAGTCTGCCGACCTGAAAAGACAACAGTCCATAGTTAAACACTGCCTTCCCCCAAATAGTCTGCCGACCTGAAAAGACAACAGTCCATAGTTAAACACTGCCTTCCCCCAAATAGTCTGCCAACCTGAAAAGACAACAGTCCATAGTTAAACACTGCCTTCCCCCAAATAGTCTGCCGACCTGAAAAGACAACAGTCCATAGTTAAACACTGCCTTCCCCCAAATAGTTAAGTAAGGCCGTTAGTGAAGCAGCCACATTATACAGTTGTTCATAAATGGTTCACTTTTTGTAAACTAATTAAAAATTTCTGGGAATGCTCATGAATAACATAGAGTCAAAAAATCTTATTGTGAATGGAGAAATAATAAGTTTGGTTTGAAGCCCTGTAGCAGACAGTGAGCAGTATGTAACAAAGACTGGCACTGTTTGAGTGGGCAAGCACATTTTTTAACAGAAACCTATGAAATCCTGTTTACTTCTCTCTGTTAGCACAAAAGGCACCAGTTTGCAGCCGATTATGAGCCCTAGTGTATTAGTTCTTACTTTCTGTCAGCCACGTTCACCAAAACAAGCCGTATCGAAAGTGGCACACCAAGGTCAATTTCGCACGATCAATGCTGAATATTAAATTCTGAATTATTTTTCTAGTGAACAGTCAGAAAACACGTACTCAGTGTTAAATCGCATGACAATATGTACACAGTGCGGCTCATAACGTGCTTTCCAAAAGTCAAACTGAAATTGACAAGCTGCCAGCAAGAGCGGTATTTGCGCATGACCATGACCCCTTGCAACTGCAGGGTTCGCTCACAACACATATTTAGGTCAACTATAGCAGAAGCCTCAGACGCACGAAGTTTGATCAACTTAGCTACTTTTACGAATATAACAGTGAATGGATGCATGGTCTGCGGCAAATGTACCTGGCAAAATGTGTCTTCGCATCAGGACGGCAGTCTTTTAGCACTTAAACAAATGCATAGACTCTTCAAGTCTTCATATGATCCTTTCACCAGAAAAAAAGATGAGTGTAATGTTGCAGTACATTGTACAAGAAAGGCAAAGCCCTTACGGCTCACGTGTATGTATGACTGATCCACATGTGTGACAATAAGTAAAGAGATGGCTTCTGCACCAACAAAATCCATGTTTTCTCAAAATTAATCAGTTTCTCACATCTGTGAAACCCGTTGACCTTTGCGATGAGTTGACTAAATTAGTATACATAGGAAGATCTTATCATCAGCTACCTTCGTGCCAAATTTTATTGAAACGTTTACAGAGATGTTGATAATAATTACAATTCCTTCAAAAATTGGTATGTTATACACATTTGTCGACCTCTTGTGACCCTTGACCTTTTCTGCGGGGTCATCCAAATCAGTATGCGTAGATAGGTCTTAACATCAGGTATATCTGTACCAAGTTTGGGTTTGAAGTTGTCAATAGTAATTGGAAAAAAACAAACATTTATTGTCAAAATATGGATATTTTTTACCTATGTCCTGAGCTCGTGACCCTTGACCTTTCCGAGGGGTCTTCCATATTAGTATGCATAGATAGGTCTTACCATCAGGTATCTCTGTACCAAGTTTGGGTTTGAAGTTGTGAATAGTATTTGAGAAATAAAAATTGTCAAAATATAGCTATTTTGGACATATTTCCTGAGCTCTTGTGACCCTTGCCCTTTCCGAGGAATCAACCAAATTAGTATGCATAGATAGGTCTTACCATCAGATATCTTTGTACCAAGTTTGGGTCTGAAGTTGTGAATAGTAATTGAGGAAAAACATCTTTTGTCAAAATATGGCTATTTTAGACCTATTTCCTGAGTTCTTGTGACCCTTGACCTTTCCAAGGGATCAACCAAATTAGTATGCTTTGAAAGGTCTTACCAACAGGTATCTTTGCACCAAGTTTGGGTTCGAAGTTGTGAATTGTATACTTAGTTTTGTGTATATTAATAGTATTGTGGTATTAATAGTATTGATTCTTCATAAATAGGCCGGTTGTGAGGTCCCAAGCTGCGCAAGACTGCTCACTAGATTACGCGACTTTGAGCCGAGACTAGACTTTGCGAGCCATGAAATGTGTGAAGCCTGTTCCAAATCTGCGTTCCTGAGAATGACAAACTAGATTTGTATATATCAATTCTTGTTTTGGGGACGAAGAAAAGTTGCCTAATATTACTAAGCCTAGATTGCGACTTGGGCTAAAGAGCAGGCTAGTTTGGGGAAACCCACGACCTCAGTATTGAAGTATTGTCGTCTGAACTCAAATTAAAATTGTCAGTTTCAAAGAAGCGCAGCTATCTCACGTGATTTCCAAAGTTTTCATTTAAGTCATGTGTTGGCTGTCCACGTTAATGTTTAGTGTAGATGTACTGTTGGCTGTCCACTTTAATGTTTAAGTATTACATCAGTGTAGATGTACTGTTTAAGTATTACATCAGTGTAGATGTACTGTTTAAGTATTACATCAATGTAGATGTACTGTTTAAGTATTACATCAGTGTAGATGTACCTTTGGCTGTCCACTTTAATGTTTAAGCATTACATCAGTCTAGATGTACTGTTGGCTGTCCACTTTAATATTTTCGCCGTTGTTTCTCAAATCTGTGTTTCGATTTATGGACTTCTTATAGTGAATCAAAACAAAATCATTATATCTGCGACATCTCTGGGCACCCAGCATCGTCACACCAAGCATCATCTCTCAATACCAACACCAAGCATTGTCTCTCGATACCAAACTGCCAATAATGACGATGACAAAAGTATGGCATATCTTACATCTCGATTAACAAATACAGTGGAGTCCAGTTAACATGAACTCACTTTACACAAATTTCCGGTTAACCGTTTTTGCATTCCCGGCCGACGGCCTTCTTATTCTGTATTAAAATTTCACTGATAACACAAAATGCTTAACACGAAATTTTGCTTTATACGAAGCTGGTTTCGGTTCCCAACCAGGGCAATTTCACTATTATTCACCTGTTTAACACGAACACAGATTCCATTCACCGAAAACCAATTCACGTGTCGCTCTCACGCTGTAGTAAACGACAGATCAGAGCGAACTCTAGTCTGTGATTGGCTGAATAGCCTTCGCTGTTGTAATCCGTCTTCTCATTGGCTAACGTTTCTGAAATGTATTCATGTTGTTTGCATCATTCGTGTACCAAACAACCCTTTTACCGATGCGGGATTGTACTTCAGCCTGTGTTGCTTTTACCTGATGGATTGTAACTTACTATGGATTTTACCTGATGGATTTTACATTAAATACGCGAGCTGTACACGTTTGCAATGTGTTTTCCTAGCGAGCTGAATGTATGCATATAAAGTACGATAGTGTGCACTTTTAATCTCGTACTCATTCACGCACACATCTCTTACACACTTTCTCACTGAGGGCCGTGATCAATTTTGAGGCCATATTGGTAAACACGAAATACGTTTAACACAAAGTGATTTTCTGTGTCCCCAGAAATTCGTATTAAGCGGACTCCAGTGTCCTCGCGCTGGGACCATATGGCGTTGAGGCGCGTCCCCTGGGTGGTGGATAGGGGGTCCCTCGTGAGAGGGGTGCACCAAATGAAATAAGGTGCCGTGAACCAACATGGTCTAAGGGAAGGTGACCCCGACAGAAAACCCCTGGTCCTCCTAGTAAGGGGGTTGGGCATGGGGGTAGCTTCCCCACCCTGCAAAAAAGGAAATAGCTACAAAAACGCAGACGAAAAGACTAACAGCAATTCCTTTCCTGGAGGAGGAAGGTTCTTCTACCAGAAGACGTACGACATCCTGTGGTGAAAGCCGGAAGTCTTCGGAAGCCACAGGACCGAGCCGCCTCTCTCTATCCAGGGATACAACCATGGGCACATGGAACGTCAAGACCATGTATCAGAGCGGCAAGGCCGCCCAGAGAGCAGCGGAAATGCAAAAGTACAACCTTTCCCTGCTAGGTATCAGTGAAGCCAGATGGACGCAGTCTGGCCAGAAAAGGCTGTTAAATGGGGAGATGATCATGAAGAGGAGAATGCCCCCCATACAGAAGGTGTAGCATTCATGCTGTCACCAGTGGCACAGAGAGCGCTGATGGGCTGGGAACCTCTTGGGCCAAGAATTATCACAGCAGCCTTTAGAACCAAGAAAAAGCTCAAGCTGAACGTCATCCAGTGTTATGCGCCCACTAATGACAGTGACGAGGAAGAGAAACAAGAGTTCTACGACCGACTCCAGAGTGCCTTGGACAAATGTGCGGAGCGAGACATCACCATCGTCATGGGCGATTTTAATGCCAAAATAGGGGAAGACAACACCGGATACGAAGAGGTGATGGGGAGACAGGGACTAGGCTCGGAGATGAGTGAGAACGGGGAGAGGTTTGTAGACTTTTGTGCTCTAAACCGACTTGTCATTGGAGGCAGCATCTTCCCACACAGAAGAATACACAAAGCAACTTGGGTCTCACCTGACCATACAACAGAGAACCAAATAGACCATATCTGCATTAGCAAGAAATTTAGAAGATCCCTTCAAGATGTTCGAGTGAGGAGGGGAGCAGATGTCGCCTCCGACCACCGTCTGCTTACCTTAAGAATGAAGCTCAAGCTAAAGAAAAGCCGCACAGAGACAACAAGAAGACAGCGCTATAATGTAGGCCTCCTGAGAGAAACTGGAGTTAGAGAAGAGTTCAAACTGGTGCTGTCCAACCGGTTTCAAGCGCTACAGGAGCTAGTAGATGAAGAGGAGGCGGTCGCCACAGAGCAGCAGTGGAAGGCAGTTAGAGAGGCGCTGAACTCAACCTGCAAAGACACTGTAGGGTTCAGGAAACACCATCATAAGGACTGGCTGTCGGCACAGACCTTGAAGAAGATAGAAGTGAGGAAGAAGAAGAAAGCAGCTGTCAACAACAGTCGCACGAGAGCAGCCAAAGTAAGGGCACAGGGGGAATACTCGGAAGCCAACCGCGAGGTGAAGAGTAGTATCAGGGCATACAAGAGGGCCTACACAGACAGCCTGGCAGCAGAGGCAGAAAAGGCAGCGGCAACATGAAACAGCTCTACGACATTACCAGAAGATTGTCAGGCAAGTATGGCCATACAGAAAGACCAGTAAAAGACAAAGAAGGCAAGCCTATTGCAGACAGAGCAGACCAACTCGAGAGATGGGCCGAGTATTTTGAAGAGTTACTGAACAGACCTAGCCCACCTGACCCCCCAGACATCCAGCCGGCAGAGACCGACCTACCCATCAGCTGTGACAGACCCAGCCGGGAAGAGATCAGCAGTGGCATTCTTGAAGAACGGCAAAGCAGCAGGCCCAGATGGCATCCCAGCGGAGTCTCTGAAAGCAGACCTAGAGACAACAGTAGAGATGCTGTACCCACTGTTTGGAAAGATCTGGGAAGAGGAGGTGATGCCGGCTGACTGGAAGGAGGGGTACCTAATCAAGCTTCCCAAGAAAGGCGTCCTCAGCAAGTGTTCCAACTACAGAGGAATCACCTTGCTGTCAGTACCAGGGAAGGTCTTCAACAGGATCAATCCAGACCAAAAAGGTGACTGCCAAGCGTGTGAAATGCAAAGAAGTACCCAACGGAGAAAGAAACACGCTTAGAAAAAACGGTACAACACAATTTATTAATATTTCGGGTAAATACCCTTTGTCAAAATTATTTACCCGAAATATTAATAAATTGTGTTGTACCGTTTTTTCTAAGCGTGTTTCTTTCTCCGTTGGGTACTTTTTTTCAACAGGATCATCCTGGAGAGAATGAAGAGCTCCGTTGACCCCCAGCTGAGAGACCAGCAAGCAGGATTCAGGAAGAACCGATCATGTACAGACCAGATCGCCACTCTCCGCATCATCGTGGAACAGTCTCTGGAGTGGAGCTCCCCGCTGTACGTCAACTTTGTGGATTATGAGAAAGCATTTGACAGTGTGGACCGAGAGACTCTGTGGAAACTCCTACGACACTACGGTGTACCCACAAAGCTCGTCCGCCTGATCAAGAGCAGCTACGATAGCATGACATGTCGCGTGATCCACGAAGGGCAGTTCACCAGGGAGCTCCAGGTCAGAACCGGTGTCAGGCAGGGGTGTCTGCTGTCTCCGTTCCTCTTCCTACTGGCCATAGACTGGGTCATGAAGATGACCACAGAGCACAGACGAAGTGGAATACAGTGGACACTGTGGACACAGCTCGACGACCTCGATTTTGCAGACGACTTGGCATTACTGTCCCACACTCATCAACAAATGCAGGACAAGACCACGAGGCTTGCTGACATCTCGTCCCAAGTGGGCCTCACCATTCACAAACAGAAAACAAAGACAATGAGGCTGAACGCAACCAGGGAAGAACCAGTCTTGCTTGCTGGCACCCTGTTGGAGGAGGTGGAGTCCTTCACCTATCTCGGGAGCATCATAGACAAAAAAGGCGGCACTGATGCAGATGTCAGAGCAAGAATCGGTAAAGCCAGAGCAGCCTTTCTCCAGTTGAAAAAAGTGTGGAGCTCCAGAGAGCTGTCACAACACACCAAAGTTCGGATTTTCAACTCCAATGTAAAAGCAGTTCTATATGGAGCAGAGACTTGGAGATTGACAAAAACCACAGTCAACAGAGTACAGACCTTCATGAACAGTTGCCTTAGAAGAATTTTGAAAATCCACTGGCCAGAGAAGATCAGCAACGTCAGACTCTGGGAGAGAACAGAGCAGATAACAGCAGAGAATGAAATTGGGCGAAGAAGATGGGGATGGATCGGTCACAGTCTGAGAAAGCCAGCTTCCAGTATCACTAGGCAGGCATTGTCATGGAACCCCCAGGGAAAGAGGAAAAGAGGTAGGCCGAGAAACTCCTGGCGTCGAGACCTCCAAGCAGACATCAAGAGACTGGGAACCACCTGGAGTAGAATCGAAGGAGAAGCACAGGACAGGAGTTGCTGGAGGTCTCTCGTCGACGGCCTATACCCGGGTAGGGGTGACAGGCGTAAGTAAGTAAGTAAGGACTCCAGTGTAAATTTTAAAAACAAAAATAAAAACCCTGAGGCTGGTGTCCCTCAGTACTGCATTCACATGATATGAGGTTGGTGTCCCTCAGTACTGCATTCACATGATATAAGGCTGGTGTCCCTCAGTACTGCATTCACATGATATGAGGCTGGTGTCCCTCAGTACTGCATTCACATGATATGAGGCTGGTGTCCCTCAGTACTGCATTCACATGATATGAGGCTGGTGTCCCTCAGTACTGCATTCACATGATATGAGGCTGGTGTCCCTCAGTACTGCATTCACATGATATGAGGCTGGTGTCCCTCAGTACTGCATTCACATGATATGAGGCTGGTGTCCCTCAGTACTGCATTCACATGATATAATTTGATAAGGTAGGACTGCTATAGCATCAAAATAATTCTGCCATTTTTGGTATTATGGCAAGCAACGAACAATTTTATTGGCTGGTGGCCACTCAATATGCCTCGCGCATGATGAAAATAGAGCACGTTCTATCCCCCATGCGGCATACAACAGGCCTGATCATGACGTCAAATTCAGCTCATCCCCATAGCAACTCATATGATCCATCAGTCGTAAGGCACTGCCTTATGGATCATCATCTAGCCCCATCAGACATCCGGCAGGGCACAATCATGACGTCATATTCAACCGAATCCCATAGCAACTCACATGATCATTAGTCGTAAGGCACTGCCTTATGCATCATCAACTAGCCCCATCAGACATCCAGCAGGGCACAATCATGACATCATATTCAACCTATTCCCATAGCAACTCACATGATCATTAGTCGTAAGGCACTGCCTTATGCATCATCAACTAGCCCCATCAGGCATCCGACAGGGCACAATCATGACGTCATATTCAGCCTGTTCCCATAGCAACTCACATGATCCATCACCACCATATGCATCATGATGGATGGAGACCCTTACCTGAGGCCACAGACAATAGTGGGAAACTCCTCAACGCTACAGTCATGTTCATCAAGAGAGCTGTTGGAGGAGCTGTCAGAGCTGTCCAGGCCATTCTGCCAAGCTGTATGCAGCCACGGGTTACCTGCCCTTCTGCCCGCTGACTGAGGACTGTAGGATTCCGTGCTGAGTTCAAGGGTCATGCCCCCAAAGCTGGAGGCGGTTTGGCAAGGTGTGGACGTCGAGGCCGCTCGCTGATGACTCTGAAAACATTAATGACCCCATTAAATAAGAAGACTGGAGTCTGTCACGTTTGAAACAAGTTATCAGTCCTGAGTCTGTCACTTTTGAAACAAGTTATCAGTTGTGAGTCTGTCACTTTTGAAACAAGTTATCAATAATTTTGCGAGTCTGTAACTTTAAAAAAGAAAGAGTTATCAGTTGAGAGTATTTTGGAACAAGTAATCAGTTGTGAGTCTGTCACTTTGTTTAAAAGAAAAAGAGTTATCAGTTGAGAGTCTGTCACTTTTAAACCAAGTTACCAGTTGAAAGTTTGTCACTTTTGAAACAAGTAATCAATTGTGAGTCTGTCAATTAAAAAAAAAAAAGAAAAGAGTTATCAGCTGAGAGTCTGCCACTTTTGAAAACAAGTTATCAGTTGTGAGTCAGGCACTTTAAAACATGTTGCATTGTATCAGCTGACAGTCTGTCACTTTTCATAAAGCTTATCAGTCGAGTGTCTGTCACTTTTGAAACAAGTTATCAGTTGAGTCTGTTACTTTTGAAACAAAGTAATCAGTTGTGATCTGTCACTTTTTATAACGGTTATCAGTTGAGAGTCTGTCACGGTTGAAATAACTGATCAGTTATGAAGCTGTCACTTTGGGAAGCAAGTAATTAGTTGTGAGTCCGTCACTTTAAAAAACAACAAAGGCAAATAGTCAAGCAGACTACACAATTTCTGCAGAGGTAAGTAATTCGTCAAAAGAGTAACATTGGTTTGCGGGTATGAAACGAAAGTACTAATGTCATATGGTTTATGCATAACAACAATATTTGTCCTTAGGATGGAGACATTTTTTGTAAAAGTGTTTTTTGAGCGCCATTTGTTGGCTGTGGGGGTTGGTTGATTGATTGATTGTACATTGCTTAACGTCCCGACAGCAACAAGGCTTTCTCAGGACGTGCCTGCACTGCTTGTGAAAAAAACAAAACAGAATATTGAATGTATGTCGCCAGCTGGTCCACTACTTTAAATAAACCTACAACATGGGGCCTAAATAAAGCTAAAACCATTTGGCAACACACATCCAATATCAAGAGCTACAGACAGTAGGAAGAGTTTTAAAAAGGCAAATGCAGATGAATGGACCTCGGGTAGACAGAAACACATGCCCCAGAATAGAAAGGAAAACCCATTCTGTGGGGCTGACCAGGGTGACCCTGGGAACTAAAAAGTACCTAACCCCACCCAAGTCCCCCAGGGCAGACCCAGGTGGGGTTTTGGCTGTGGGGGAACCTGTCCTTGTACACATCCTGGATAAGGTGCAAGACATTCTTGTGCATAACATTGAACATTTCAATCATACAAGTTACAAGAATATTCCAGTGATCAAATTAAAATTATGAGCAAGTAAACGTGTATACATATTTATGATAAAATAATTTTTTAAGTAATTTTTTTTAATGCCGTAAGCATACTCGCGTCGCTAGTTTCAAAATGGCG
Source organism: Semisulcospira habei (assembly GCA_036245525.1). NCBI lineage: Eukaryota > Metazoa > Mollusca > Gastropoda > Semisulcospiridae > Semisulcospira > Semisulcospira habei. The sequence continues at coordinate 217,079,957 of BTPG01000005.1, read as the reverse complement.
GTCAGTGAGTTGCCTTTGAAAGTCAATAAGACGAGCACAGTTGGTGCAGGTTTACTTTGCTCCTGAAGTGAGACAGATTATTTTGGATTTGAACTTTGAAGCACATCATATACGTTATTTTCCCTGGTCTTGAAAGCAGCCCTTCTCATAGACCTCGGTCTTTTGTGGGAGGAAAGCATATTGAAAGTAGACTCGCTTTTGTGCATGTTTTGCATTGTGTCTGCCGACCATCTTCAACGTTCTGAAGACTTTTTGTCTAGATACAACATGCATGTTGTTCATCTGTTTTCCAGCCTAACGGCTCTATGTGTAGGCCTGCTCTTTTTTATTAGTGGAGATGGGATGAACTGGTCAAACACGGTCTTATCCGTCTGGTCTTAGGCACAAGCCAGGCAGACTGAAATCCATCTCCAAACCATTTCCATCTAAATCACCATGTTCAGCAGAACACTTAAATATATATAGGAATATTTGTTTTTGCAACCCATTCAACCAATCCGCACTCAAGTACTCACAAGAACTCTTATGATCAAGCTTTATCGGGACTGCATGAGACACAATACAGATAGTAGCCCTCTCCATTATATTACATGTTTTATTTATTTATTATTGATTTATTTATGTATTCACTTTACATATTTATTTATTATTTATCCTCTTAATTATGGATGGAAGGAATTCCTTGATGCACATGATCACTAGTGGTATGGTGATGGCCACCAAGGAGAGGAAAGGATGATTTTTTTTCAATCTGCATACATCTGTGCATGTTCATAATCTTACCTTTACTTAGCATGCATATTCATATGTCCCAGGTATCTCCGACTTATTTTATTAATTTATTTATTAATTATTTAAATTTATTATTTATTTATTTATTTTTGTTTGTTTGTGATGTAGGTCTGCACATACACATCACAGAGATGAGAATCCTAAAATGACAAAAATGCGGAAAAATTCCAAAGTCTGTCGAGTGGCGAAACCACGAGTGCGCGTACCTGCGAAGCAGGTACGCAATGCTAGGGGGGGGACAATTTTTTAAAAGATGGTTAAAATCTATGCATTCTGAGCCTTATTTTATGGGGTCAGATCAGTTGTTTTTGTGACCCTGGGACCTTGCGAAAGAGCGGATTTCCGCTAAAAGGCGGAAGATTCTCATCCCTGACATCAGCATACAAGATGAGAACATACATGTACACATATATGGTAATAGGTGCCATACCACCCGCTCCCCGCCACACACACGCACACAAAACCACAGAATACTCATCAAAAGACATGCAGATCCGTGCATGTTCATAATCCATCCTTTACTTGGCATTCATATGTCCCAGCTATCGTTGACTCACTTATTTTATTTATTTATGTTTGTTTGTTTGTAATGTAGGTTTTGTAATTGTATATACGCATCAGCATACAACATCAAAATATTCACATACATGGCATGGTACCACCTGTTCCCAACCCCACCCCACATACAAAACCGCAGAACACCCACCAAAGACAAGCACAACTGTATACTGAAGGGCATTAGTGGACTGGAAATATACTGAAGGGAATTAGTGGACTGGAAATATACTGAAGGGCATTAGTGGACTGGAAAACATATGTAGACTGGAGGTTAGAAAGTGGCTTGTATTGACTGCCTGTATTTTAGCTGTCCACCTACAAATCTCACTCTCTCTCTTGGCTGGACTTCGCGAACGAAGATTTTATAGGAGTTGCCCACGACGTCTGCAGGCTTGTTCGTGGCTGCGGAGGCCAATCCGGGACAGGCAGGTTCGACCGCAGTGGCTGCAGGGGAAGGTATGGCCAGAGTTCTGAGTTGCGGCATCTCTGTTCTTTCTCCTGAGCCGCTTGTCCTTAAGGCTAGCTCTGCGAGAGTCCTCAAAGGAGACAGCTGCCTTGTAAATAGTGGAGCGCCAGGTGTCACGGTCCACAGCAAGCGAAGACCACTGGTGGTGGTCGATTTGGCAGGCACTAAGTGACTTCTTGAGACAGTCTTTGTATCTCTTCTTTGGTGCCCCTCTGTCACGGTGTCCAGTAGCAAGCTCGCCGAGCAGGGTGATCTTTGGTAGGCGATGATCCTCCATCCTGGAGACATGCCCCGCCCAGCGGAGCTGTGTCCGCAGCAGCAAAGCTTCGATGCTCACGGTTTCAGCCTGTTCAAGGACCTCGACATTGGTGACATAGTCACTCCAGTGAATGCCCAGGATGGTACGCAGGCAGCGCTGGTGGAAGCGTTCGAGGAGTCGTAGTTGGCTGCGGTAGAGGGCCCAGGACTCGGAACCATACAGCAGGGTGGTGAGGACCACAGCTCTGTACACGCTGATCTTGGTGCCTGTTTTCAGCTGTTGATTGTGCCACACCCGCTTGAAAAGTCGCCCGAAAGCGCTGTTCGCTTTTGCCAGCCTGCTGTCAAGCTCCTTGTCCAGCTTGGCGTCCGACGTGATAATGCAGCCAAGGTAAGTAAACTGGTGCACTGACTTTAGTTCAGACTCGCCGATGGTGATGTGAGGAGGGCGATACACTGTCTTGGGTGCCGGCTGATGGAGGACCTCTGTCTTTTTCAGACTGACCTCGAGTCCAAAGAGCTGGGCAGCGTCTGCGAAGCAGGACGTGATGCGCTGCAGGGCTCTCTCTGTGTGTGCAACGAGGGCAGCATCATCAGCAAAAAGCAGCTCACGGATCAGTTGGTCTAGGGTTTTCGTGTGGGCCTGCAGTCGTCTGAGGTTGAACAGGCTGCCATCGAGACGATACCTGATGTACACTGCATCGTCATCATCGAGGTCAACTGTGGCCTGCTTCAACATCATGCTAAAAAAGATGGTGAAGAGGGTCGGTGCCAGCACGCAGCCCTGCTTTACGCCGTTGAGAATGGGGAGAAGTCTGACTGTT
>BTPG01000005.1:217057095-217076559 GCA_036245525.1 Semisulcospira habei | reverse complement strand
ACACCGTCGTTACAGTACAGACCACCACAACGGCCCATAGACAGTTACCATCAGCTGTCCAGACAAGAGCAGGTGACCATCTTTCGTCTGAGGACCGGGCACAACCGACTCAATTTCCACATGCACAGACGCTTCCACCTCGTGCCATCTCCCCTGTGCCCTTGTGGAGAAGCAGAGCAGACCACAGAGCACATCCTCCAGGACTGTGGGAACCACCAGCCGCTGAGGGAGGAGATATGGCCGAAGCCCGCCACTCTACAAGAGAAACTGTACGGGCCTGTGGAGGCACTACAGAAGACCACAGATTTCATTTTGAGAGCCAAACTCCAAGTGTGACGGCGTTCGAGAAGAAGAAGAAAGATCAGAACAGCTGGGAAGATCATTGGCCTAAGACAGTACTCATTAGATGATCTGTACCATAGAGCTGTCCGAAGGAAAGCTGCTAGCATTGTCAGTGATCCTAGTCACCCACTATTTGATCAGTTTCAAATGCTACCATCAGGCAGACGATTTAAAATGCCACTTACAAAAAAGAATGTTTTTAAGAAGTCTTTTATTCCAACTGCTGTCTCGATTTTGAATTCTTGATTATAGCGAGGTGATATAATAATAATCTGACCTACATAACATTACCTTCCATCTTGTGATAGATTGCTGCAATAATTTTAATGGAATGTTCTTAGTGTTTATCAGTGTCTTGTCTTAATAATAATAATAACGGTATTTATAATGCGCTTATCTGATAATAATTATAACTCTAAGCGCGCACTCACAACTCGCGCACGCATGCGCACGCTTTAGACAACGACTCACGTACCACAAATAGTGAAATACAATACGACAGTCTGCTTGGGGTGGGGAGTGTGGTGGTATAGTGCTAGAACTGTTGAAAGAGGTGAGTTCTGAGGGCGGACTGGAAGGAGGAGAGAGAGTGTTTCTGACGGAGAGAGAGTGTAAGGGTGTTCCAGGTGGATGGACCGTATACTGAGAAGGAGCGGGGGGCCGAAAGTGCTGAGTTTGGTGCAGGGGATGTGGAGGCGGAGAGGGTCGGAGGTGGAGCGGAGGGAGCGGGGAGGAGTGTAGGGATGAAGTAAGTTTGAGAGATAGGTGGGGAGTGATGTGGTCGGATTTTTTCTTTCTGAGGACGAGGCAGGCAGCATTGTTCTGGAAGCGCTGGAGAGTGAAAGTGGTGGAGTGAGGGAGGCTGGAAAGGAGAGAGTTGCAGTTGTCGATGCAAGATAAGATGAGAGAGACAGCAAGTTTGGTGGTGGCTTCGGTAGTGAGGTATTTTCTGATCTGACTGATGCGGTGGAGGTGGAAGTAGCATGCTTGGGCTGTGGCGGAGACGAAGCTGGTCATGGAAAGAGAGGAATCGAGGATAACGCTGAGCTTTTTGGCCGAGTCGGAGAGGGAGATGGGGGTGCTGTCGAGTTGAAGGTGGAGGGAGGGAGGGAGCTGGGAAAGTTTCTGGAGAGTGCCTACCAGCATGGCTTCCATTTTGTCATCATTCAGTTTAAGCTTGTTTGCGTCATCCAGTTTTTCACATCTTCGTAGCAGTCAGCCGTGCGAGTCAAGAGTGACTGAGTGTTGTCGAGTTTGTCTTTGTCTAGTAGTTGTGAGTCATCAGCGTAGAGGTGGTGGTGTATGTGGTGAGACTGGATGATGTTGGACAGGGGAGAGGTGTAGAGTGTGAAAAGGACCGAGCCCAGGACGGACCCCTGTGGAACTCTAAAGGAGAGCATGACTGGGTTGGAGGAGACACCGTCGATGGTGACGGACTGCTGTCTGTCGGAGAGGTAGGAGAGAAACCAGGAGTGAGCAGAGTCAGTGATGCCAAATGAGTGGTGAAGGTGGTGGAGGAGGATAGAGTGGTCTATAGTGTCGAAGGCGGCAGAGAGGTCGAGTAGCGTAAGAAGGGAGATGTCGCCCGAGTCAGTGGAGAGAAGCAGGTCGTTTAAGATATGTAGAAGGGCTGTTTCAGTGCTGTGGTGTTTGCGATAGGCAGACTGGAAGGGACTGAGGAGGTTGTTGTCGGCGAGGTGGAGGTTGAGCTGGTTGAGAACGACCTTCTCAAGAAGTTTGGACAGGAAAGAGATTGGAGACTGGGCGATAGTTTTTTTAGTTCGTTTGGGTCGAGGTTGTGTTTTTTGAGGAGAGGACGGACGATGGCGGACTTGAAAATATCAGAGACGGAGCCGTTCTCTAGAGATGTGTTGATGATGTCGGTAATGAATGGCAGAAATTTTGGAAGGCCGTCCCGGTAGAGAGAAGCTGGGAGAGGGTCTAGTTCACAGATTTTGAGAGGCATGGACTTTATGATCTTGAGGACTTTGTCCTGAGAGACGGGTCGGAAGGACGAGAGGGGAGTGCCGGAAAAGGGGGTGTCGGGAGGGCAATGCGGAGAAGGCAGAGTGTCGAGTGTGTTGCGCAGAGTTTGGATTTTGTCGGAGAAATAGGTGGAAAAAGCGGACGGGAGTTCTTCTTTGCTGTGTGTTGGGGAGAGGAGAGTCTTTAGAAATGCCTAGGAGTGTGTTCATGGTAGCATAGAGGGTTTTGGAAGAAGTGGATTCCAGGATTTTGTTTTGAAGGTGTTTACGTTTGGAGTCGGAGATCATTCTGCAGACTTTGGATCTAGTTGTTTGGAAGATCTGTCTGTGAACGGTGAGATCAGATGAGCGCCAGCGGCGTTCCGCTTGTCGGCGCTCGCGCTTGGCCTCAGCTATGTCGTCAGTGAGCCAGGGGGAGGGGGGTCGGTTGGGTACGGAGCAGGTGGTGACAGGTGCATGGGTGTCCAGAAGTTTTCGAAGGGAGGAGTCGAAATGGGATGCAAGATCAGGAAAGGAGGAAGGGTCCAGGAGAAGGTCGACAGCTTCGTCGAAGAAGCTCTCTCGGTTGACAGATTTTAGTTTGCGACGAGAGACAAGGAGCTTGGTTTTTTTTCGTGGGAGGTAGGTTGAGGGAGACGAGAATAGCGAGGTGGTCAGAAGGAAGCACAGAGGAGGTGTCAGAGTCGAGAAAGAGTTGATCGGAGGTGCGGGTGATGTCTTGTTGTTTTATGACGAGCCAAAAGGCAAATTTCTGTCATGCTTTTGACTGGAACAGACAATAAAGTTGTATTGTATTGTATGAGCGGCTTTCAGCTGCAAGCGTGTTCTAGCGATGTCTCGATGTGACCAAAAGCCATAATTTTGTCGCGGATCTAAACAATAAATTTGTCTCGATTCACTACCGCAAATTTCGAAACAAAAGCGACACTCACTTGCGACTGTTAGACATGTCTTGGTGCCCAGACAGCTTCACGCACTCATCAATGTCATGCACATCCACACAAGCATTTGGAACACAGAACCACGCCTCCAAAACACTCAAGCACTTCTTTAAAAAGTTTAAAAACAGTGAATGTAGCCTTCTGTTTGTATAGAGGAAAAAAGGATGAGGTAACAGATAAAACGCAGCGTGTTCTGTGCTGCATCATAGTTCCACACCAAACTGTACAAGCAAAGCTGTCATCAAACCAAGGGGAATTACTCAGTGCTGGACAACAGTTAGATCCCCTGCCCCCGCCTATCAGGCACCTAATCGCCAGCCCACAGAGAAATACGCAGGTATAGAATAAGACGATCATTTGCATCTTCAAATAAGATGCATCAGGTCTCTTATATAACCCATGTCTTTCTCCGGAACTTAGGAAGTAGGCAGGGGAAACATACATACACAAACACGAAGGTGCATTACTATATGTGGTCGGGTAAATACCCTGTATTCCCACAGTAGATGCACAGAACATTACACAACAATGTAACGATACAAATTTGCCTCGAGTTATACTGAGATACTCACAAACCAGATAGGTGAGTAATTCCCCTTGGTTTGTTGTACAATTCTGCCAGCGCTAGCCTCACCTATCTGGTTTGTGAGTATCTCAGTATAACTCGAGGCAAATTTGTATTGTTACATTGTTGTGTAATGTTCTGTGCATCTACTGTGGGAATTCAGGGTATTTACCCGACCACATATAGTAATGCACCTTCGTGTTTGTGTATGTATGTTTCCCCTGCCTACTTCCTAAGTTCCGGAGAAAGACATGGGTTATATAAGAGACCTGATGCATCTTATTTGAAGATGCAAATGATCGTCTTATTCTATACCTGCGTATTTCTCTGTGGGCTGGCGATTAGGTGCCTGATAGGCGGGGGCAGGGGATCTAACTGTTGTCCAGCGCTGAGTAATTCCCCTTGGTTTGTTGTACAATTCTGCCAGCGCTAGCCTCACCTATCTGGTTTGTGAGTAAAGCTGTCATCAGTTTTGCCTGAAATCTCTTGTATAAAAAGATATTTGTCAAAAGCGGAAGAAAAACACACAAACGTGAACTACGTAATATCTTTCATACAAGGGATTTGAGGCAAAACTGATGACAGCTTTACTTATACAGTTTTGTGTGGAACTATGATGCAGCACAGAACACACTGCGTTTCATTAGTGACATCATCCTTTTTTCCGCCATACGAACAGAAGCCTACACTCACTGTATGAACGCAATCGAGAGTGCACGGTTCTGAGGCAAAACTACCCCGGTGGGAAATAAACAGACGCTTCTTTTAAAGTTAAAAGCTCTTGAATAACATTTCTATCATGAACACTCTCAGAGATAATCTGGCACCATAATAGCAGTTCAGTGAATGTTCTTCAAACCATTGTACTCAAAAAAATATGGTGTGCTATTACCCTAAAAAACTGGACTGTATGGTACCGTAAAGTCTATTACTGTTAGTAACAGACTTATGACCATACTTGCAGAAATGCAACCTTCCGTTTACGAAGACACTCAGTAGTCCACGATCATGATAAAGTCAATACACATGGTTCACACAATCGGCTATATATTATTAGGACCTTTACCCAAAGTTTTTGAGTTGAATGGTTTTGGAGAAAGTAGTTTACTGAAGGGGGGGGGGGGGGAGGGGGGGGGGTCTCAGAACCATCCGCTTGCGGACATCAAGCTTTCATCTCTCCTTCGTCCTACCATCACTGGTGCTACGAGCAGCAACGGTAGCGAAGTAAGCCACAGATTCGTGCTACAGGACCACATGCAGTGTTCCGTCAGTGTAGCTATTGTTGCCTAGCGCCATTAATTTCACGCCTAGGAATGGTCTAAATCTGTGAGTAGTCATTGAATAGTAATATTCAGTTCGGGAATCTCCGTCAAGTCGTCAATGTGATATTGACTGTGTCGACACTAGTATAAAGAGGAGTCGAGTGACGTCTCTCTCGAGAGACAACGACCTCTACGGTAGCGAGTGAATGTGTGAGCGCTGAAGTTGTAAATAACCTATATGCCTCTTGTTAGTTATTTGTGCAGAGTGGTTTATATGATGTGAATTGTTATTTGTGTAGATTGGTTTATATGATGTGAATTGTGTGGTTTAATGTATGTTATGAGTGTATGAGAATAAGTTAAACAGAGGGCAAAGAGAGATAACTGTGTGGCCTTTGTCCTTGTTTGTAAGCGCGTGTGTGGTGGATGAAAGAGTCTAGTAAACAGAGATAGAACACCCACCTTTATACAGATTGGCAGAAAGCCCATGCACACACTCATTCCATAAACGTTTATATGTAACAATTTAGTTCAGTAGTACACTAAAAACACCGTCGTTACAGTACAGACCACCACAACGGCCCATAGACAGTTACCATCAGCTGTCCAGACAAGAGCAGGTGACCATCTTTCGTCTGAGGACCGGGCACAACCGACTCAATTTCCACCTGCACAGACGCTTCCACCTCGTGCCATCTCCCCTGTGCCCTTGTGGAGAAGCAGAGCAGACCACAGAGCACATCCTCCAGGACTGTGGGAACCACCAGCCGCTGAGGGAGGAGATATGGCCGAAGCCCGCCACTCTACAAGAGAAACTGTACGGGCCTGTGGAGGCACTACAGAAGACCACAGATTTCATTTTGAGAGCCAAACTCCAAGTGTGACGGCGTTCGAGAAGAAGAAGAAAGATCAGAACAGCTGGGAAGATCATTGGCCTAAGACAGTACTCATTAGATGATCTGTACCATAGAGCTGTCCGAAGGAAAGCTGCTAGCATTGTCAGTGATCCTAGTCACCCACTATTTGATCAGTTTCAAATGCTACCATCAGGCAGACGATTTAAAATGCCACTTACAAAAAAGAATGTTTTTAAGAAGTCTTTTATTCCAACTGCTGTCTCGATTTTGAATTCTTGATTATAGCGAGGTGATATAATAATAATCTGACCTACATAACATTACCTTCCATCTTGTGATAGATTGCTGCAATAATTTTAATGGAATGTTCTTAGTGTTTATCAGTGTCTTGTCTTAATAATAATAATAACGGTATTTATAATGCGCTTATCTGATAATAATTATAACTCTAAGCGCGCACTCACAACTCGCGCACGCATGCGCACGCTTTAGACAACGACTCACGTACCACAAATAGTGAAATACAATACGACAGTCTGCTTGGGGTGGGGAGTGTGGTGGTATAGTGCTAGAACTGTTGAAAGAGGTGAGTTTTGAGGGCGGACTGGAAGGAGGAGAGAGAGAGTTTCTGACGGAGAGAGAGTGTAAGGGTGTTCCAGGTGGATGGACCGTATACTGAGAAGGAGCGGGGGGCCGAAAGTGCTGAGTTTGGTGCAGGGGATGTGGAGGCGGAGAGGGTCGGAGGTGGAGCGGAGGGAGCGGGGAGGAGTGTAGGGATGAAGTAAGTTTGAGAGATAGGTGGGGAGTGATGTGGTCGGATTTTTTCTTTCTGAGGACGAGGCAGGCAGCATTGTTCTGGAAGCGCTGGAGAGTGAAAGTGGTGGAGTGAGGGAGGCTGGAAAGGAGAGAGTTGCAGTTGTCGATGCAAGATAAGATGAGAGAGACAGCAAGTTTGGTGGTGGCTTCGGTAGTGAGGTATTTTCTGATCTGACTGATGCGGTGGAGGTGGAAGTAGCATGCTTGGGCTGTGGCGGAGACGAAGCTGGTCATGGAAAGAGAGGAATCGAGGATAACGCTGAGCTTTTTGGCCGAGTCGGAGAGGGAGATGGGGGTGCTGTCGAGTTGAAGGTGGAGGGAGGGAGGGAGCTGGGAAAGTTTCTGGAGAGTGCCTACCAGCATGGCTTCCATTTTGTCATCATTCAGTTTAAGCTTGTTTGCGTCATCCAGTTTTTCACATCTTCGTAGCAGTCAGCCGTGCGAGTCAAGAGTGACTGAGTGTTGTCGAGTTTGTCTTTGTCTAGTAGTTGTGAGTCATCAGCGTAGAGGTGGTGGTGTATGTGGTGAGACTGGATGATGTTGGACAGGGGAGAGGTGTAGAGTGTGAAAAGGACCGAGCCCAGGACGGACCCCTGTGGAACTCTAAAGGAGAGCATGACTGGGTTGGAGGAGACACCGTCGATGGTGACAGACTGCTGTCTGTCGGAGAGGTAGGAGAGAAACCAGGAGTGAGCAGAGTCAGTGATGCCAAATGAGTGGTGAAGGTGGTGGAGGAGGATAGAGTGGTCTATAGTGTCGAAGGCGGCAGAGAGGTCGAGTAGCGTAAGAAGGGAGATGTCGCCCGAGTCAGTGGAGAGAAGCAGGTCGTTTAAGATATGTAGAAGGGCTGTTTCAGTGCTGTGGTGTTTGCGATAGGCAGACTGGAAGGGACTGAGGAGGTTGTTGTCGGCGAGGTGGAGGTTGAGCTGGTTGAGAACGACCTTCTCAAGAAGTTTGGACAGGAAAGAGATTGGAGACTGGGCGATAGTTTTTTTAGTTCGTTTGGGTCGAGGTTGTGTTTTTTGAGGAGAGGACGGACGATGGCGGACTTGAAAATATCAGAGACGGAGCCGTTCTCTAGAGATGTGTTGATGATGTCGGTAATGAATGGCAGAAATTTTGGAAGGCCGTCCCGGTAGAGAGAAGCTGGGAGAGGGTCTAGTTCACAGATTTTGAGAGGCATGGACTTTATGATCTTGAGGACTTTGTCCTGAGAGACGGGTCGGAAGGACGAGAGGGGAGTGCCGGAAAAGGGGGTGTCGGGAGGGCAATGCGGAGAAGGCAGAGTGTCGAGTGTGTTGCGCAGAGTTTGGATTTTGTCGGAGAAATAGGTGGAAAAAGCGGACGGGAGTTCTTCTTTGCTGTGTGTTGGGGAGAGGAGAGTCTTTAGAAATGCCTAGGAGTGTGTTCATGGTAGCATAGAGGGTTTTGGAAGAAGTGGATTCCAGGATTTTGTTTTGAAGGTGTTTACGTTTGGAGTCGGAGATCATTCTGCAGACTTTGGATCTAGTTGTTTGGAAGATCTGTCTGTGAACGGTGAGATCAGATGAGCGCCAGCGGCGTTCCGCTTGTCGGCGCTCGCGCTTGGCCTCAGCTATGTCGTCAGTGAGCCAGGGGGAGGGGGGTCGGTTGGGTACGGAGCAGGTGGTGACAGGTGCATGGGTGTCCAGAAGTTTTCGAAGGGAGGAGTCGAAATGGGATGCAAGATCAGGAAAGGAGGAAGGGTCCAGGAGAAGGTCGACAGCTTCGTCGAAGAAGCTCTCTCGGTTGACAGATTTTAGTTTGCGACGAGAGACAAGGAGCTTGGTTTTTTTTCGTGGGAGGTAGGTTGAGGGAGACGAGAATAGCGAGGTGGTCAGAAGGAAGCACAGAGGAGGTGTCAGAGTCGAGAAAGAGTTGATCGGAGGTGCGGGTGATGTCTTGTTGTTTTATGACGAGCCAAAAGGCAAATTTCTGTCGTGCTTTTGACTGGAACAGACAATAAAGTTGTATTGTATTGTATGAGCGGCTTTCAGCTGCAAGCGTGTTCTAGCGATGTCTCGATGTGACCAAAAGCCATAATTTTGTCGCGGATCTAAACAATAAATTTGTCTCGATTCACTACCGCAAATTTCGAAACAAAAGCGACACTCACTTGCGACTGTTAGACATGTCTTGGTGCCCAGACAGCTTCACGCACTCATCAATGTCATGCACATCCACACAAGCATTTGGAACACAGAACCACGCCTCCAAAACACTCAAGCACTTCTTTAAAAAGTTTAAAAACAGTGAATGTAGCCTTCTGTTTGTATAGAGGAAAAAAGGATGAGGTAACAGATAAAACGCAGCGTGTTCTGTGCTGCATCATAGTTCCACACCAAACTGTACAAGCAAAGCTGTCATCAAACCAAGGGGAATTACTCAGTGCTGGACAACAGTTAGATCCCCTGCCCCCGCCTATCAGGCACCTAATCGCCAGCCCACAGAGAAATACGCAGGTATAGAATAAGACGATCATTTGCATCTTCAAATAAGATGCATCAGGTCTCTTATATAACCCATGTCTTTCTCCGGAACTTAGGAAGTAGGCAGGGGAAACATACATACACAAACACGAAGGTGCATTACTATATGTGGTCGGGTAAATACCCTGTATTCCCACAGTAGATGCACAGAACATTACACAACAATGTAACGATACAAATTTGCCTCGAGTTATACTGAGATACTCACAAACCAGATAGGTGAGTAATTCCCCTTGGTTTGTTGTACAATTCTGCCAGCGCTAGCCTCACCTATCTGGTTTGTGAGTATCTCAGTATAACTCGAGGCAAATTTGTATTGTTACATTGTTGTGTAATGTTCTGTGCATCTACTGTGGGAATTCAGGGTATTTACCCGACCACATATAGTAATGCACCTTCGTGTTTGTGTATGTATGTTTCCCCTGCCTACTTCCTAAGTTCCGGAGAAAGACATGGGTTATATAAGAGACCTGATGCATCTTATTTGAAGATGCAAATGATCGTCTTATTCTATACCTGCGTATTTCTCTGTGGGCTGGCGATTAGGTGCCTGATAGGCGGGGGCAGGGGATCTAACTGTTGTCCAGCGCTGAGTAATTCCCCTTGGTTTGTTGTACAATTCTGCCAGCGCTAGCCTCACCTATCTGGTTTGTGAGTAAAGCTGTCATCAGTTTTGCCTGAAATCTCTTGTATAAAAAGATATTTGTCAAAAGCGGAAGAAAAACACACAAACGTGAACTACGTAATATCTTTCATACAAGGGATTTGAGGCAAAACTGATGACAGCTTTACTTATACAGTTTGGTGTGGAACTATGACGCAGCACAGAACACACTGCGTTTCATTAGTGACATCATCCTTTTTTCCGCCATACGAACAGAAGCCTACACTCACTGTATGAACGCAATCGAGAGTGCACGGTTCTGAGGCAAAACTACCCCGGTGGGAAATAAACAGACGCTTCTTTTAAAGTTAAAAGCTCTTGAATAACATTTCTATCATGAACACTCTCAGAGATAATCTGGCACCATAATAGCAGTTCAGTGAATGTTCTTCAAACCATTGTACTCAAAAAAATATGGTGTGCTATTACCCTAAAAAACTGGACTGTATGGTACCGTAAGTCTATTACTGTTAGTAACAGACTTATGACCATACTTGCAGAAATGCAACCTTCCGTTTACGAAGACACTCAGTAGTCCACGATCATGATAAAGTCAATACACATGGTTCACACAATCGGCTATATATTATTAGGACCTTTACCCAAAGTTTTTGAGTTGAATGGTTTTGGAGAAAGTAGTTTACTGAAGGGGGGGGGGGGAGGGGGGGGGGGTCTCAGAACCATCCGCTTGCTTTTGTGTTGATACAGCATGACTGTGTTCTGTGTGTCAGTTGGAATGTTCCATTCACAGTGCCAGGGAGGTTGGGCTATACCATGAAGAGTGTGTCTGTGTTGAATGACCTGTGGTTTACACGTGTGCGTATTCCTCAAAGTAAGATCAAAATAACCTAGCGACTGCCTGCATGGCTGTTCGATTCTTAATGACAAAAGATTGATTGATTGATTGTACATTGCTTAACGTCCCGACAGCAACAAGGCTTTCTCAGGACGTGCCTGCACTGCTTGTGAAAAAATAAAAAAGAAACAGAACATTGAATGTATGTCGCCAGCCGGTCAAATACGTTAAATAAACCTAACACATGGGGCCTAAATAAAGCTAAGACCATTTAGCAACACACATCCAATATCAAGAGCTACAGGCAGTGCAGACAGTAGGGAGAGTTTTAAAAAGGCAAATACAGGTGAATGGACAAAGGGTAGACAGAAACACATGCCCCAGAATAGAGAGAAAAACCCACCCTGTGGGGCTGACCAGGGTGACCCTGGGAACTAAAAAATACCTAACCCCACCCAAGTCCCCCAGGGCAGACCCGGGTGGGGTAATGACAAAAGAAAAGCGAATCACTTCATGGTGTTGGTGGAAGGAGAAGCAAACGACAACATTAGCACGCGCCGGAGAACTATTAATAGAAAAGTAGGCCCTAGATTTCTGTGCACTTTATAAAAGGTGAAGGCCATCATATTAATACGGAAATCATCTGACATGGTGTTTTGTTATCACGCCGTCTTCCTTCTTTAAACTCGTGTGACATCATGTGTGAATCGAGACAAATATTACTACGGCCCTAGGACACAGATGCCTGAAGAGTGTGTGTTGATACAATAATAACTTGAAATAAAACCATTTTCACTGAGTCAGCCCTTGGCACACACAGCACACACTCAGTAGTGCTGAGTTGGTATACCTCTCCCTGTACCTAGGTTAAACGCACCAGCGGCGCCATTGTTGCTATTTTTGCACCAGACCGGTCATGTGCACCAGAACTGGGCACATAGGTAGGCTTCTGCACTTGTCGTGTGATCTCGTACGTTCATGCGGAATATTGTGATCGCGGTCGAAAAACGGTTCGTTTCCGGTTTTACTTTTAGCGCCTTTTACCTCCCCTAACTGACACGCCAGTTTTGTGTAGAGATGGCAGAGGCTTGTGTCATGCCCCACGCCCCTGAATCAATTCTATTGTAGTTGTAGTGTGCTCATCTCTTGAACTTCAACTACGATGGTGCTTTCTGCCTCAAACGACGCAGATGTTGCAAAATCACCACCATTGAGGGAAAAAGCTATTTTTGAAATCTGCCAAATCACGTAATGTTTCATGGTGCTAGCATAAGAATTGCACTATTGCCAGATTGCATATATATATATATATATATATATATATATATATGGGAAAGGGTTTATTCTTTATTCATCTTATTTTGCAGCAATCAAACGAGTCATGTGATTCTTTCTCCGAGATTGCTCATTACAGGTGCAGAAAGCACACGCTCTAAACCGATCTGGTGCACATGACCGGTCCGAGCGACCGGTCTGGTGTGAAAATAGCAACAATGGCGTGTTTAACCTAGGCACAGGGCAAGGTATACCAACTGAGCCTCAGTAGTACATGTACAAAAGAAGGTGGGAAACGGTGACTAACTAGCTGCAACACTTTCTGTGTGAATAGAAGTGATGAGTTCACTACAAACTGGCTGATAAATAAATTTACGTGTAATACATAACCTACTAATACAGCTGATCAGTTTGAGACAGGATCTGACTAAATACAGGATCTGACTAAATACAGGATCTGACTAAATTTATCGTTGAGGTCAGGATGAAAGGAGCAACTCGTTTCTGATTGGTGCATTTAAAGTGGCAAGTCAAGCCTCAGTTTTAAACTGTAAGGGGATGCACAATATTTACCTCCAAGTTGTTGTTGTCCTTACTGCTCACATCTTGACCTCAACAAAGATAGTTTTAGTCAGATTAATGGTCTGCTGTTCTAACGACCTCAAGTACTGAAAAGCAAAAAAGCATTCTTGCAGAATCTACAGTCAACTCTGCAAGTAATGTAACAGACTGTTATGAAACAACATACACATGTCTATATGCTATGGTTCCTCTAGACACAGGAGAATCCACTTCAGCACAGGTCGTCTTAATTAATATCAAGTAACCTGACAATGACTCCACTCCATTCTATAAATACAAAGGTATCAGTAGAAGAAACAGCTAAAAATAGATCAACATGCTAATGGGTGCACAGAATAATGAAGTGTGATTACACATGGGTGTTTACTAAATGTGCGAACTGCCGTTTAGCTGTGTTGACAAGGCACAATGAACACAAATGGTGCTGAAATGTGTCTTCAGACTTACGCGTAATGGTACTTTAATGACACATTTCACTGTCTCCACTGACCATTTAAAACTCCGCACACAAGTGCTAATACTTTATTTCACTGCCAGCTGCCAAGGATCAATATTGTACAAACTGTCCTTGATTTTACTTGCTGTGTACCATGCTAAAAGCTGTGTTTTGTTCCCCAGGGCTCTTCCATTGTTTCCTTGAGGTAGTCCTGAACTCAAAGGTGATATAAAGTTCGCCTTTCTTTGGGTTGGTGTTTAGGAGGCTTTGTGTATTACCCATGCCCAAGGGTAATCCATATCCTTATCTCTCTTCTCCCTCCTCTTTCTGTATTTTTTCTTCATGTGCATATACACACGCATAGATGCACACATACTCGTTTGTGCGCACATTCTCTCTGTCTTCTTTTCACTTTTATTTGATGTCACTTGTATGTTACTGGTACTTGTTTTATCACACATTACTGTTTTTTATCTTTTGTTTGATGTCAATCCTTCAGTTACCGCCTTGCTTCTTCTCACTCACAAGATAAGCAGCGACTGATTTGTAGACTTGTTTGTAGGTCTATTTTGATAAGCAGCGACTGATTTGTAGACTTGTTTGTAGGTCTATTTTGATAAGCAGCGACTGATTTGTAGACTTGTTTGGGGCGGTCCGTGGCGCAGTGGTTAACTCTTAAACGTTTGCCTCCCTTGACATCGATGGAATTCCATCGATGCTTTCACAGTGGAATTTTCCACTGCTATGAAAAATTTAGAATCGTCTTTTTTTTTAAATTTCACTAATTTTATTAGTTGTATAGGGTTCACATTAATGTTTGAATGACTCCATGCTGTAAAAATACGAAATATATTAAAATAAAATAAAATAAATTCGCATCCTATCACGTACTTGCTCTCTGCAAATTCTTGTGCATTTGTGCTACGTTTACGTATTTCAGTCACTTTGTCTTCATGAGGATAGAACATACATTTATAAAGCAATTTTAACATACTTGGGCTTGTTTTGTCAGGAATTGTAGTGGCTTTCAGAATTAACTTCTTTTAGTGACTGTTGTACAGTAATAAAAAAATTTTCTTCTTTGCGACTATTGAATGTTTAATATTTTGCGGTAAAATAAAAATAAAATTTAGACATTGAACCCTTCTTCATGATTTACAGTGTAATTATTTCTTGTTGTTAGTGTGCCTGTTTGAAAGAAAATTCAATTTGCTTTCAACTGATATATAATATGTCTATAATATGTTAACACTTGCACTAGTTTTGTGTATTTTTAACCATTTACCTGTTGCGCTGTCAAAAATGCATACAATTTGCACGAACGTTTAAGAGTTAAGGCACCTGCCACCAATGCCAAAGGTGCGCGGTTCGATACCGGGTTCCGGCGTTGGACTTTTCTCCTCTGGTAAGTGTCACCGTTAATTCGGGCGGACCGTCGGGGGTTCTTTCTCCGGGTACTCCGGTTCTTCCACCCCCCCCCCCCCCCCCCACTTTGGTACCGGTCTCAGGCCACTTTACAAATTTCAAATACAAGCGATCAAAAATTCTCTGTAACTTCAGTAGCTGACTGGCCCTTCATTTGTCTTGTACTGTGTTTGTCTTAAATGGCGTAAATCCGTGTCTGTTTCGTGAGTGTGTGTGTTGGGTTTCAGGCGCGGCGCTTTGAGTCGATTTCCCCAAAATTGAGAAAAAGCGCCTATATAATAACGGTATTATTATTATTATTAGGTCTATTTTGATAAGCAGTGACTGATTTGTAGACTGGTTTGTAGGTCTATTTTGAAATATGTTATTTCTAAGCATGTTTCATTTTCTATTCATATCTTCTGTGTCCTTGACTGAAACCAGTTCGATGAGGACATTGTTCGCCAGCCTTCTGTGAATTCAATCCAAACCAGGCTAGCTGGCAGCAATTTTGACTAAGTAGCACGTGTGTGCACTCACCCACAGCGACTAAGCCAGTAATTTGTGACTGTAATGTAAACTACAGACACAGCTGAACGGATCACTATGCACGTCATCATATACCCTACCCACTGCGACTAAGCCAGTAATTTGTGACTGTAATGTAAACTACAGACACAGCTGACCGGATCACTATGCACGTCATCATATACCCTACCCACTGCGACTAAGCCAGTAATTTGTGACTGTAATGTAAACTACAGACACAGCTGAACGAATCACTATGCACATCATCCTATACCCTACCCACTGCGACTAAGCCAGCAATTCTTCCTCATTCACTGCCTTTAAATCTGCCCTTAAGACCCACCTGTTCGATACCCCAATGTAGCTCAGTTCTTTGTCATTATGCACCTCTGTGTGTGTGTGCGTGCGCGCGAGTGTGTATTGTAGAATCCGTTGTTTCTTTGGTTTTATGACCCCCTCCACTCCCACTCTTTATTTGTAAAGCGCATAGAGCTTATGTAATGATAAGCGCTATATAAGTTGCCATTATTATTATTATTATTATTATGTAAACTACAGACATAACTGAACGGATCACTATGCACGTCATCATATACCCTTACCCACTGCGACTAAGCCAGTAATTTGTGATTGTAATGTAAACTACAGATACAGCTCAACTGATCACCATGCACTTCATAATATACCAAGTCTGCTACTGTTGTAAAAAAAGTATGCTTGTTCAGCACTGCAGTGCTTCAGATAGCGGTTGGCTCACCTGGACAGTTAGCATAGTGGCAGTGAAATGAAGCACGAGCAGTGTGTACCACAGCATATACTGGTCTGCTACTTGTTCAGCACTGCAACAAATCTGATAGTCATATGTTCACCTGGCAGCCAGCACTGAATGAAGAGTGAGCATGATGGGATATACCACAGCATATACTGAAGTCTACTACTGTTGTCAAAAAGTGTGCTTGTTGTGCACTGTGACTAAACCAGTAATTGCTGCCTGTAATATGATCTATCAGAGACAACATTTTTGGGTGTGCAGAACTGACACAGTCAACCTTGCAAGTTACAGGTAATTACACATTTCAGCCTCCACCAACCATTTAAAACTTCCCACAAGAGTGCTTGAGCTTGGTTTCACTGCCAGCTGCCATGTTGTGACATGCCCCCGCTACTCAGTTACCTGCTGCTGTCACTCAAAATATCACAGTGTTACATGCTGGTGCTTGTCAGTTTTCAGAATAGTACAAAGTTCAACACTTCTAAAAAAACTGATGATGATTTTGGTTGATTGTACATTGCTTAGCGTCCCGACAGCAACAAGGCTTTCTCAGGACGTGCCTGCACTGCTTGTGAAAAATAAAAAATAAACAGAACATTGAATGTATGTCGCCAGCCGGTCAAATACATTAAATAAACCTAACACATGGGGCCTAAATAAAGCTAAGACCATTTAGCAACACACATCCAATATCAAGAGCTACAGGCAGTGCAGACAGTAGGGAGAGTTTTAAAAAGGCAAATACAGGTGAATGGACCTCGGGTAGACAGAAACACATGCCCCAGAATAGAGAGAAAAACTCACCCTGTGGGGCTGACCAGGGTGACCCTGGGAACTAAAAAGTACCTAACCCCACCCAAGTCCCCCAGGGCAGACCCGGGTGGGGTGATGATGATTTTGGGCCTTCTTTTCTTAAAATGGAGCAGCATTCACCATCTGCACTGTGAAGGAATGCTGCTTTCTCATTCTGGTTCACACACACCCATGCACTCACTCACACACCCATGCACTCACTCACACACCCATGCACTCACTCACACACACCCATGCACTCACACACACACACCCATGCACTCGCACACACCCATGCACTCACCCACACACACCCATGCACTCGCACACACCCATGCACTCGCACACACCCATGCACTCACTCATCCATGCACTCACACACCCATGCACTCACTCACACACCCATGCACTCACTCACATACCCATGCACTCACTCACACACCCATGCACTCACACACACCCATGCACTTACTCACACACCCATGTATATTCCTGATACTTGTGTCCTAACAGAGTAGTGTTGTCAGCTTTTAGCTTAATTTCAAGAGAATGAAATGTCATCACTTACCACCACTACCCATCCCTATCGCTTAGTTCGGGTTTAACGTCCACGGCACCGAAGTGATAATGGACGGCATTTATGGGCAGGTTATGGGGGACAGGGAAATCTATTACCTATGGAGTACAACCTGAACACAGATCAACTCAGGCGCACTCCAACTCTGCCACTTTGATTTACCAGGACCTTTCAACGGGCATGCTATTGAACAAGCCCGTCTTTTCCCGCCTGGATTGCGAGTCCAGCTACTGCGGCGGGACGGGGATTCGAACCCACGACCCGGCGATTCCCTTCACTCTCCTGCTCCGACGCTTAACCGCCTGAGCTATCCCCATCCCTATAACCTCCCCTTTTTGAACTACTTAATTTCAGCCTTTTTGTGCATACCTCGGATGACATTCAAACAATAAAAGCTGCAATTATGGAGTTACGCTCTGTTTTACTGAGCATGCCTTTTTTTTGCACATGTCAATAACACAATTTTGTGGCCCAGAACAATGTTGGAATGGTGTATGGTAATACTAGGTATTTATTGTCAGAAAAAAAAACAAACCAGAAACACATTTTGGTTGGTTGGTTGGTTGTACATTGCTTAACGTCCTGACAGCAACAAGACTTTCTCAGGACATGCCTGCACTGCGTGTGAAAAAAACAAAACTAAACAGAATATTGAATGTATGTTGCCAGCCGGTCTAATACGCTAAATAAACCTAAGACCATTTAGCAACACACATCCAATATCAAGAGCTATAGGAGCGCAGACAGTAGGGAGAGTTTAACAAAGGAAAATACAAGTGAATGGGCCAAGGGTAGACAGAAACACATGCCCCAGAATAGAGGGGAAAACCCACCCTGTGGGGCTGACCAGGGGTACCCTGAGAACTAAAAAGTAGTTAACCCCACCCAAGTCCCCCAGGGCAGACCCGGGTGGGGGCACAAATTTTGGAATTAGGATACAGTATGCAAATTTCAAGTCCAACACCTTAGGGTCATTGCATATTGTCAATAACATAATTTTGTGGCCCAGAACAATGTTGGAATGGTGTATAGTACAGACAGGTATTGTCAGAAAATAACCAACAGAAACATTGGCAGCAAGTGGCAACGCATGCAGTGTGTTTGATTTTTAAACCATATGCAGAATGATCAAGTCTTCTTAGCACAGTTTCCTGAGTAGAATATTGACATGTGAATGTTTCACTTTCAGCTAATTTTTATTTCACACACACACATGTATGCATACCAGTTGCAGCTAATTTTCATTTCACACACACACACACACACACACACACACACACACACACACACATGCATATCACAGCAACAAAACGGCAGCAAACAGAACAATTACTGAAGCTATAAACAAGCTGAAAATAGCAAAATAACCACACTACCATAGTTTTCTGATATCCAGGGTGTGGAACACAATCAGGCATTGTCGGGTATCAGCTGTAACTTGACACAGGCACTCAGTGTGTAACAGTTCTGAAACCAGGACCCTCTTTCAGTTTCTCTTTGCACTGTATGGACATGTTTCTAATAAATGAATTCAGTCCAATACATTATGTCATAAACGGAAAAATTGAAATATGCTCAATTTGAATAAAACCTCTTCCCCAACCAAAACTGCTTTTACTAGGACTAATTTTACAATGGATAACCCAAACTTGCTTAAGTTGGATAAGACAATAAGTCGGGTAAGGGATAAGACAGTAAGTCAACTAATTAAACAAAAAAAGCAGCTCCATACGCCTATGGATAGGTCAAATAATGCATAAGTCGCACGAGGTCAAATAATGCATAAGTTGCACGAGGTCAAATAATGCATAAGTCGCATGAGGTCAAATAATGCATAAGTCGCACGAGGTCAAATAATGCATAAGTCGCACCAATTTTTTTCCCCTGTCCAAAACTGCTTGCCTAGAACTAATTTTACAAAAATATGTGCATATTTCTCAAACTGTTCAGTTTGGGTTAATTAAACTTTAAACTCTGATAAAAAAAACTCTGATAACCTCTCCTTCTCTCAGTCTCTCCCTTTTGCTCATCCCTCTTTTGAAACTGTCGAGGTCATAGCAACACTCCCTGGCCAGTCCCTCATCTTCACATGTATCTATCGCCCCCCGCCAAGCTCTCACAACAAACTCACAAACTCCATGTTCCTGACCGAGTTTGACCTCCTCCTCGACCACTACAGCACACAACCCGGAAAACACATCCTTCTTAGCGACTTTAACTTCCACTTCGACAAACCCGACCACCCTGACACAAAACGTCTTTGCACATCACTTTCAAACCACAATCTTACACAACACATCACTAAACCCACCCACCGACTCGGCCACACCCTCGACTGGATCATCACCCGCACCTCCGATCAA